>CM067370.1:65158811-65364156 GCA_034401795.1 Chaetoderma sp. LZ-2023a | reverse complement strand
TTATATATATATATATAGACGAAGAAAGATATATATATATATGTATATATATATATATATATATATATATATATATATATATATATATATATATATATATATATATATATATATATATATATATATATATATATATATATATATATATATATATATATATATAGACGAAGAAAGATATATATATATATATATATATATATATATATATATATATATATATATAGACGAAGAAAGATATATATATATATGTATATATATATATATATATATATATATATATATATATATATATATATATATATATATATATATATATATATATATATATATATATATATATATATATATATATATATATATATATATATATATATATATATATATATATATATATATATATATATAGACGAAGAAAGATATATATATATATATATATATATATATATATATATATATATATAGACGAAGAAAGATATATATATATATATATATATATATATATATATATATATATATATATATATATATAGACGAAGAAAGATGATAGTGTCTGCTAGCAACGAACTGACTGCAGGGAGAATTTCCACTGTCTCGCCCCATACCGATTCCCCACCCCCCCCCCCCCCCCCCCCCTTCCTCGTTCTCGTCCCAACCCCATTCAGTTAACACCCGAGAGACAGCTACTCGCCACTCAAATATGCTCTTCCTCATGAGCAACAACTAGTGTGTGATCACTCAGTCCAGTTCCCAACCATCTGGTACATTAGCACTGCTGAGACAAAATCGCTTAACTTGTACGCATAAGATCGGAAGACCACCTGCAGTTCTCTCCGTCCCTTATACCCACAGCAAGCTGGCACCATATATCACAACTTTCCATCCACAAGTACAACTCCCTCCTTTTTTCCCAGCGGTTAACCCAACCTCAAGGTCCACGTCGGCCATGGAGAAAACATGTTGAACCAACACCAACGACACATGGCTGACCACTCACTCTGGCTCCACAACAATGATGGCTTCTGCCCCTCTCACCGGCATGATGTTTATCAATGATGGCGTGGAAGGGCCTGGCGCACCATCTTTTGAGGATGGCCCAATCACCAGGGGCTGTTTTGGAAATGCTCGACCAGACATGCACATCTCCAAGGGGAAGCACCGTAGAGACGCCCCTGTGACAGTGTCGCAAGCTCCAAATTAACTACCAGCAACATCCAGGATTTGGCTATGATGGAAACCCCCAACTGGCTGAGCAGGACATGCCGGATCACCGACCGGCTGATCCGGAGCTCGAGAACGTGTACATCATACATGTAATTGTGCAATGACCAGAAACACATCTCCTGCTAACCAGCACCTGGCTGACAGGCACCCACACACGTCAGTTGTCTAGTCCCCAATGTGGGGCCATGACGGCATTACCTGATGACCCTTATACATACCAGCCACTGTCCTGGAATTCGGAACCACGGCTCTTCCACCCAACACCAACCCAGGAGAAGACGGAACTTACCAACTACCATGTAGAGCCAAACCGAGGCAATATCATTCGCAACCGTGTACATAGCTTCCTCTGGAAACCCTCTGGACGGAAGAAGCCAATCCCGTGTATGGAATGCAATCTGCTGGTAGTAATGAGTCCCCATATAGACCACGGAACATAGCACCAACAATTATGTGACCCCTGCTGCCATACAACTATCATGGAACAAAAAAAAGTAATACTGCCCAAATATGATGGCAAATTTCCATGGGAGAATTACCTCTGCCAATTCTGTCTGATTGCGGACATTAATGGATGGGATAATGCCTCCAAAGGTATATACCTTGCCACCTGTTGGAAATGAAAAGCACTTCAGGTTCTTGCTGAATGGATGGTCTGCCCACATTCACCCGCCTTAGCGCCACCTTACAAGAGACAGCGGCGAAGCAGAAACCAGCCGCATATTGTTATGTACCATGCGATAGGAAGCGAAGGAAACTTTACGAGATTTAGCTGGTTGTCTCTGCCAACATGTGACCAGAGCCTACGGTTCCTTGCATAGAGAGGGATAAGATTTCATACTCATAAATAGTTAAATCTACGTGCTAAGCAGCCACCCAGACTTAAAAGACCATCTGTATCAGGCCGACATTAGGAGTATCATGGAATTCATGAATGCGGCCATTTGCATAAACAACTTCCTTGATTGTGAGGCTGCTCAAAGTTGGATGGTCTGCCCCATAGAAAATGTGAATGAGGAACACGAAAACCACGAAAACGTTGCTCTCTTAGCCAAAGCGTCTGGAGCGTGCAGTGGATCCGGGAAGAAGAATAACCAACAACGCCCCACCCCCCCACCCCTACCCCCCCCTACCAACTCAACCACGCCACAGCCAATGGGCCGTGTCACATTAACCATACACCTCGTTTGTGCAGCCTCTGACACTTGTTCAGCGCAGATGGAAACCCTTCTGAAAGTCATCCAGAAGATCACCGCTGGATAACTGACAGCGGACTCAAGGAGATTGCCCCTGGAAGAAAATAACCGTCAATTTATTACACAGATCACATAACTTTGATCCAAAACACTCTGATAACTTTCGCAACATGAACCGCCAGTCCTGATCAGCCACCTTTCAGCTGGACGCTGGGCACAAAACTACTCTCATACCGGGTACCGACAAGAGCCCCCCCCCCATGCTACTTGAACCCGTGGAGAATGAGAATCCTGAAATAATGCAAGACTGTCCAAAGAATGATTTATACCCATTCATGTCTCTAGCGCCAGGTTTCCTTGATGCCACGCATTCACTATAAGATCTTCACCAGTGAATGACACCACACGCCCACTCTAAATCTGTGAGTCTCCCCTACCTCGAGATCAAGAATTTCTTCCCGTTAAGGTCGTGCCTTTAGTGAAATTACCCTCCCCACCGCTGATTCTCGCGCCCACTCTCAACAAAAACAGACCAAGCGACCGTATTTTGACTGTGTTTCAACACCTGAGAACCTTGAACATGCTGCCATAGTCAAATGCGTCCAGGAAGAGCAGGCAACCGTGCCTCCATCTAAATTGGAAGCCTTCTACATTCTTGATCACTTCGCTGCCATTTTGTCATCCATGGTGCTCAGGCTTTTGCTATCGTTGACACCATCCTCAGTTCCCGCCTTTATGCCACCATCTCAGAAGGTACACGGCTGCCTTTAGTAGCATCCTGTGTTCACCTTTGTGATGCCACTGGGACCCCACCCTACTCACACCATTATCTTAGAGGCCGGCCAAATCTGTGGTTGTGTTTTTGAGATCGACGCCATCCATGGCGATAATTAACCCCATGTAGACTTCAGTCCCGCATTCTCACTACCGTCACATCTGCCAGAACCTCTGTCTATGTACGATGGAAGGACTGATTGATGAACAAAGTTCTCAGGTTTTTCGCACTGCTGAGTGAGCATGCAACAATTTTCTCCAGCCGTGATTTTGACCTGAGAGAAACCCATCTATAGCGCCATAGCATCGACACAGGTAATTACCACCCCATTAAAGAACCCATCCTTCACATTCCCATACATAAGGAACAGGAAGCGCAGCAGCACGTGGCAGAGATGACCATAGAACCATCCACCTCACCTTGGGCCAGCCCCATCGTTCTGGTCAGTAAGAAAGACGACACTTTTCACTTCTGTATCAACTATCGACTGTGCCTCAAGGACGCCTAACCACTCACTAGACCACGCCCTAGAATCTCTTGCCGGTGCTGCCTGGTTCTGCACCTTTGATTTAGCCAGCGAATACTGGCAGGTAGTAATGGATGACTGTGACAAAGAGAAAACTGCATTTGTCAGCTGCGATGGCCTTTTTCAATTTCGAAAAATGCCCTACGGCCTTTGCAATGTGCCTGGAACTTTTGAAATTTTGAAACAAGCTGCATGGTGTTATGAGCTCATGCGATCTAGTAATTCTATAACTCTATGGCAATTGCCGTCAATCCGTATATCATACGCATCCGGGTTTCATATTCACCCAACCGAAATAAGTATTATAATCGAGCATGGTTTTAATAATAGATTAGTTTATCGCAAGTTTAACATTTGCTTTGTTGATTAAATTCGTTGCTCCCGCAGCCTGTAATACTGAGTCTGATACACAATAGTGGCGACGCGGTATTGAACCGTGTGCAAGTAAATAATTATGCATAGAAATGCGGTAGCGAATTTGAATGCTATGCCGAACCGGCTATGCTAGGGCCAAGGTGAACAAGATTGTTGACGTTATTCGAACTGTATGCAGACGACAAATGTTTGACCATCAATGAGGATACGAATAATGATACTAAACAACGTCGTCGAGCATTATTACTACATCCAGCTGGAACTGATGTTCAGAACGTTTTTGCCGCATTAACAAATACTGGTAACGCTACAGATTATGCAATGGCAGTAGCAGCATTAAACACATATTTCATTCCACAAGTAAATACAGCATTCGTCCGCCAAACCTTTAATCAAGTTACACAGAAATCAGACAAAACAGTTTAGCAATTTGTCACACGGTTAAGGCAAGCTGGCAAAGACTGTAATTTTGCAGCTGATACAGATAATCAGATTCGGGGCGCGATTCTAAGTAAATGTATGTCTGATTATGTTCATCGAAAACTGTTAGAATAAGGACAGCACTTAACTCTTGTGCGTTCGTTTGAAATAGCTTCAAAATGTGAACTGATTGAGGAACAAATGTACACTCTCTCTTTGGCAAATGGGGAGAAAAAGGAAACCGAAACTGAAGCCGTAAATTTAGACTTCCAAAAAACGGGACAAACGTACAAAAACAAGTAAACAAAAATGGGACAAATCCAAAACCGATAAACGTTGTTACAGATGTGGTCTTTCCGATCATTTCGGTCGTGATCCAAAATGCTCTGCTCGCGGAAAAGTCTGTCATAAATGTTCTGGTCATGATCATTTCGCAAAGCAATGTGAAACGAAAAGACATGCAAAACAAAACCACGTACGTCAAGTCGAAGAACAAAATGACTATGCATTTGTACTAAATGACAGTTTTTGCCCAGAAAGCAAAAAATTGGAGTCGGTGGCGTAGAGCTGGAATTGCTAGTCGACTCAGGTTCCTTGAGTAATATAGTAGATGAAAAGACTTGGGAACATCTTAAATCAGAAAAAATTCAATGCCACTCTCAAGCAGTCACGGGTGATCTAAACTCTATTCATATGCATCTAATCAACCATTATCAGTAAAAGGATCCTTCACGTGTAAAACTACAATCGGTAATCAAACTACAAATGCAGAATTTCTTGTAATTAGAGGACTGTGAACACCACTTCTTGGAAAGGGAACGGCAGTTGCACTTCGTGTACTAAAAATCGGAGTAGATGTTGCAGCAGTGAATGACCGTAACTCTATGTTACAAAATCAGTATCCCAAAGCATTCAGTGGAGTGGGTAAGCTAAATACAAAACAAGTTAGTATTCACATTGTCGAGCCTGTAGCGCAGCCATTAAGATGGGTACCATTCAATCTTCGAGAGGCTGTATAGGGGACAATAAAAGAACTCATAGATGCTGACATTATCGAGCCGCTGGATGGCCCAACTCCATGGGTTAATCCAGTTGTTATAGTCCCTAAGAACAATTCAGAGATCAGACTTTGGCTGGACATGCATCGTGCTAACAGAGCTATAATCCGAAATCGGCATGCGATCCCAACGGTCGATGAGTTACTACAAGGCATGAACAAATTAGTCGTGTTCAGCAAGTTAGATTTGAGATGGGGGTATCACCAACTAGAGTTGACGCCAGAGTCACGCGCAATAACAACATTTGCGACCCATGTTGGTCTTTATAGGTACAAGAGACTAATTTTTGTCATTTTCCAGTGAACAACATCAACACGAAATTGCCACTACATAAGCTGGGATAACCGGTGTTGAAAATATATATTGGATGACATTATCGTACATACCGCAGATGAGAAAACCCATGATGAGCATGCAGTGCTTAAAGGGCCGTTAGCACGGGAAGTAAAAATATTTTGCAAGCCCAAATGGATTTAAAACGTGTTACTCTATTCAATTATGATCCAATGTTTAATCTCTTGTTTATATTAATACAATTTAATGGCTTGTAACGCTTAATGAACGATCGACTTTTGGCTTAGTTTGGCCGAATAAAATGGTGAGAATATACGCTACAATACATCCAAAACCAGGCGGGCCGAAAACAAATGTATACCCCGGAACATATGTAACAACGACAATCGCCGCGGACGAAGATCTTCCTATTTCCTCAAGTCAGACGTTGTATAGATAAGTGTATGCCTTAATTTACACCGGTCTTCTTTGCTTAAATAAATACATCTGCATATATGTATTGTATTTTCTTGGCTCGTAAAAGATTCAGATTTGATTATCCTGTTATCCTGTCCTTCCTATCATCAGTGGCATCACCGGCGTCATTTACGAGGCGTATAAGCCACATGGCTTGTTATTACTTCGGAGCTTTCTGAACTACTCATCATCTGTGTTGACTTGTGGCGACTGTATAATTGGCTTTGTTCATGTTGTTCCCATATAGTCCAGTTTATGACGGTACATGCGCATTATGTAATGTATTGTGCTAGAATTTGACCAAGAGAATGGTTTCTGATGAGTTTTAGGTATATGTTGGTTTAGATTTTAGAATGTTGAATTTCCAAAACGCTGGTAGAACGCTTGATAGAAAGTACACCTGCTTCTTCTGTTTCTGCCATTTAGTAGCCACCAGCAGCAGGTTGATTATTATGCTACTTGGCGCACGGCAACGGTAAAAAAATTTTTTGTGGTTTTGAAATTTTTTTTAAAAACAACGTTCCCTGCGTTTACTGTTTGAGAGACCTGAATATGTCAAGACTCTCTGATTAATAAACCGGAGTTAACAAATTATTCTTGGATTATTCGAAAGCTTATTGTGTTAACACATCCACCCACCCGGATGCATTTGCCATTGTTTTCCTATTAGTCTGTTAATAGTGGCTCTCACTTATTGCTTCGCTACGTCTTTTGTCCCATTATCTAGCTGTCTGTCTGTCTGTCTGTCTGTCCGTCTGTCCGTCTGTCCGTCCGTCCGTCCGTCCGTCCGTCCGTCCGTCCGTCCGTCCGTCTGTCTGTCTGTCTGTCTGTCTATCTATCTGAGATAAATAGCATTGCTATTCACATTAGCTTGCTACCCACCCCATGGTGCAACACCTTCCAAAAAGGAATCTTAAATAAAAATACATGAGCAGTTAGAATACTTTAAAACTTTTACAGATGGGGTTAGTCTGGAATAGTGATACCCACCGCAAGAATTTCTTATAACGTTCTGGAATCGATTCGGCTTGTGTGCATCTGACTATAGGTGTGAAATTTGCATGTTCCTTGTTCCATGTAGGGAAATTAAAGACGTAGACGTAGACCGTTGCATGGTCTTTATGCCATGAGGGGTGTAAAAGAATGTGGCCACGGTCTTGAATCTCCTGAATCGGTATGCCAGTAGTAGCATGACATAAGCTGCCTGCACCCATCAGCTAAGGCATGACACACTTCCCAAAGCTTCGTTCGACAGCAACCGTGCACTCCTATAGGCAACTCACATAGCAAATTTGATTGAATACCACCAAACAGTTTTGAAGAAGATAACCGGTCAGTCAGGCGGACGGACGGACAGATTCAATATACCTGCCATTTTTTTTAAATGCATGGGGATAATAAAGATGTTGACATTAGCTACATATTGTCATGTTCATGTGAAATTAAAAGTAAGAGGAAATAAGAGTGTATGCTCTCCAAAAGGTTAACGGAGACCAATATGACTTTCGTCATGACCACTTGTCATTGGACAGGTCTGATGGTCCAGGGTAAGAATTTCAGAAACTTTGCAGTTTGCCGGAAGTTAAAGTTGGCAAAAGCAAAGTTTCTGAAATTCTTACACTGGACCCTCAGAACTGTCCAAAAGGTTAAAAGAATTCAGGATGATTTTGGCAATGACAACTTGGTAGTTGACAGTTCCGACAGCTCCAGTTAAGAATTTCAGAAACGTTGAATAGGGCTCTCGGAGAACTAAATTTGGCCCTGATAATAACTGTACCAGTGGTGTGTATGTGTTCTGGGACATCTGAATGAGTGCTTGGTTTGATTGAAATTCTTTTTACCAGAGAGGCTATATATTTGTAATGAATCTGAGATTATCTCAGTTGCATGATGACCACAATAGAGCAAACCGTAAACATTTCCCCTTAGATCATTAGTACTGAAAATGATTCCGCTGATAAAAGCACAAAAACTCAATTTCAAGACAGGCATGCCACAATGCATTTGAATATCTTTGAAAATAAGTTGATTGAATGCCGTTGCTGCCTTGTGCTGTAACCACTTCCAGGCTAATTAATTTCAATATATTAGGAAGCAGGAAAATTAAATGTTGAACATGTCCAGACTAATATTTCTTACTGGGTATAGAAAGGTGGGCTTCTCAATCATGTCATTTAGACATGTGGGCAGTGCTCATATCAAGATCTGCACAGATAATGCTATGTTCAAGTCTTTAAACTCAATCAGAAAACATAGCCTGATCATATTAATGACATCAAAATCTAAACTCCTAGTGGCTATTATGAGCAAACAGAACCAGCCATACATTGGTAGTGACATTATCCCTTGATGATGATTAGTGACTGTGTTCTGTGGCTGAAGAAGTGAAAACTTCTTTCCCCTGAAATCAGGTTCTCTTCAACTTTCAGCACCGTGTCCTGTCCACTGAGAGCGGTAACCCTTAGTCATGGTAAAATGGACATTTTAACTACCCGAGCCGTGACAAATTTTAAAGGGTTATACCTCATAACCTGTTGAACATATTGAAAACAATTGGTCAAACAGTTGTTGGTGGCTAAGTCAAAAGCAACTTTCAGTCAGATTATTTTCAAAACTCTCAGCGGGATTAAAGTTCTTGCTAATTGAAATTACTGTCCTGTTGCTTGCAGCAGGCAGGTAATTAGCATCATGTAAGTATTTGAAACTAGACTGTTATTTAACCCGTCAACAACCAGTGTCTATGTTAAAACAACTATAACAATAAGCTATAGATTATTTTGAAAGTAGCCAGTACCAGCTTTCAAGCCAGTAACAGCTTTCAGTCAAATTGTTTCGACAGAATATTTCTTGAAAGATAGCTTGTATTATCGCAAATACCTTACATCATCGATAATTTGTAGCATATAGATTGTAAAGGGACAAAGTTTAGGAGAATACATATGAAATGTTTAGTTGAGCTTCCTCATGGTGTGCTGATACATAGTGAGCTATATCAGCAGCAAATGAAATGTTATTAGGTGATCAAATGTATAATACTAGTTTAGAGAAGTGTGATAGATTACAAGAGCTCCGCAAACGGCGCATAATATCCCGCCATGATGACAAACCAATGAATGAGAGTTCAGAAAATAGCGATTCCTTACTCAGACTCAGACCAGTCATCCTCTGAAGTTTCAAAGTAATCCAATAAACGGTTATGGAGCTATCGTCTGGAAATCAATTTTCAAGATGCCCACCAGTGGCATATTGTATTTCGAATCATCTTCGATTTGGATAGGTTTAGGTTTAAGAACCCTATGAGGTTCAAAGTGATCCGATAAGCGGCCATATTGGAACTAGGATCATCGGCGATTTCGGTTAGTTTATTCCTCAGACCTAGTCTAGTCATCCTACGGAGTTTCAAAGCAATCCGATAAACGGTAATGGAGTTATCACCTGCGAACCAATTTCCAAGATGGCCGCCCTTGGCTAAGGCGGGTAGCTTGGGTTTCATTAGGTTTCTTCTCCAAACATAGTCCAAGAACACTATGAAGTTTCAAAGTGATCTGGTAAACTTTAATGGAGCTCTCACACAGGAATACATTTTCAAGATGGGTGCAATGGTTGTTGGCAATCTTGGATTTCGGATCATCGGCAATTTCAATGTTTCTTATCCAGACCTGTCCCAACCACCCCATGAAGTTTTAGAGTGACCCAATACATGGTAACAGAGCTATCAAATGGTAACCAATTTTAAAGATGGCCACTGGTGGCTGGTGGCCATCTTGGCTATATCTGATCATAGGCAAGTTCGATAAGTCTTCCTCAGACGTAGTCCAGTAATTTCAAAGCGACCCGATAAATGGTAATGGAGGCATCGTCCAAAAACTATTTTCAAGATGGCAGCCTTCGTGGAGTTCAGATTATCGTTGATTTCGATAGGATTCTTCTCCAGAACTATACCAAACGCCCTATGAATTATCAAAGCGAGCATCTGGAAATCAATTTTCAAGATAGCAGCCGATGACTGGCGACCATCTTGGATTTTGGACCATCGTCGACTTCGATATCTTTCTTATCGAGACATAGCCCAACCATCCTATGACGTTTCAAAATGATCCAATAAACCGTAACAGAACTATCACCCAGAAACCAATTTTCAAGATGTCCGACAGTGGCTGGTGGCCATCTTGGATTGTGGATCATCATCAATTTCGATAGGTTTCTTCCCTGGCCAGACTTAGTCTAACCACCCTATGCAGTTTCAAAGCGATCCGATAAATGATAAGAGTTATCATCCGGAAACCAATTTTGAAGATTGCCGCCGGTGACACTCTTGGATTTCGGATCATCGTCAATTTCGATATGTTTCTTCCCCATAACTACTTCAATCACCCTTTGAAGTTTCAAAGTGGTCCGATAAATGGTTATCGTCCGGAAACCACTCTGTCATCCGCCCATCTGCTTGCCTGCATGTCGGCATCACATAATAAACCAGAAAGTTTTTGGCAGGGCATAAAAAAGACACAACAGCTTTACATTAGAATTTATATACATGTATTTTCCAAAACAATCAGATATGTCAGAAATAAACAAGTTTTGTAAAACAAATATTATTATTATTATTATTATTATTATTATTATTATTATAATTATTATTATTATTACTAAGCCGCAGCGGTGGTGGTGGCGGCGGCAGCTTCATCCCATAAGGGGAAGAGTGTATTGAAATTAGGCCTGCGTGTGTGTCTGGAATTGTATCTAAAAAACTATTGTCACAGATCCGTCTTAACGGTTTTGGATTAAATTTTAACACAACGAAGAAACGTGACATGCAAATTTTGTAAAGGATTTACAGATTTTGGCAGTGGTCCAGATTAAAGAACCTTTGGTTAAGATATTGGTTAAGATTCCGTAGAACTTAAGATGAACTAGATGTTATAAATCAAATGACACCACGACCAATATCTTTTAGTCAAAATGGCTGTTAGTAGATGGGTTTACTTTCCTTTTAATGCAACTATTGCTAGCACTAAGCATGCCATACAATGCACTTATGTCTAAAAAGCATGACTGTTTCTTGTTTCTCAGCTGCAATTCCAGCTGTTGACTTTTGGGGACTGACATCAATTGTAGGTGCTATTTGCCTCAGCTAATCTGCTTGAACTTCCATACTCTGTTGCAAATGGGTCAAGTGCTGTTTAGGCGCCTTCACCCATTTGACAGTCCAATTACTGGCATGTTTTAACCATATCTCTGCTTGTCTGAAAAAGAATTTATTTATAACGGTCTTAAGACATTGTAAGATGAGGAAAAAGGGCACTAAAACCGCTGTATTCTATGGCAAGCGCAAATAAGAGCAGATGACTAGAACCTTGCCATCCCTCTTTTGTCTTATTGTAAAGTTTTCAGATTTTCCAAATTACATTGTATTCAGATTTTCCGGATTTTTCGATCACACTCAAAGTTGCGAAATTCTAGTGCATTGCATGGTCACACCTTTCATGTGTTAAGATTTGAGCCAAATCAGACAAATAGTTTCCTAGATATCCAGAGATCCATAATTTGATCTGATCCAGATTCCTTTATCTGGATATTGGCCAGTCTGGGAATCTGCACAGTATAATCCCCGCATTTCAACGAAGAGTGGGGAATAGCTAGATCCCCAATTAATTAACTAGATTTGCAAAAATCTTCAAAAGATTGAGAGCAGAATTAGCTCAGCACAGCATGCATCTTATTCCTTGATAGGTGATGATCTGCATGTTCTTAATGGCCTGAACCCCATAACATTAAAGCATATCTGGGCGATATATATCACGCCTGTCCTCGTGCACAGCTTAGAGGGGTTGATTCTTAAGAAAAGTGAGAGCGATAAATTGGAAGAATTCTAGAGGACCAACCTGAAACGCATACAACATCTGCCAGTTAGCTGTTTAAATCCGCCACTATGTGTGTACACAACTCTATCTAGTTACTTAGAAGCAAACTCCTGGACAAAATACATCACTGTCTGAAAATGCTTGGTCTCCCATCAACAAATGAAAACTACATTAGATGAAGGCCATTCAGGACATTGGTAAGATCGTTACTCAAAATCCTATTTATTACAATTCTCAGAGGCAATCAAAGCTCCAGAAAATGGCAAAGGGAACTGTGCCATGTTTTGCATCGCCAACAAGCAACGATGCTCCTAAAGTCCAACAAATACAAGGCATATTAGTAAACTGTTGTATGCTCCCCGAAGGCATACTCCGCATTGACACTTGAAAGCATGGCCCAGAAAAGATTTTTTAATGTTCAGTGAACCATGAAAAGAAGATCAAAAGCATGTTCAGTGAACCGTGAAAAGTAGGTCACACTGACTTACTTTTCAAATACAAAACACGTTCAGTGTACACTGAATTCATACACCAAGTTTAGTTCCAATACACCAAAAACTCTTGAAACTACAGCCTGGACAAAGATTTTCTGTAGTGTTCAGTAAACCATGCAAAGTAGGTCACGTTGATCTACTTTTCATATACAACACACCTGTAGCATATAATGCATTCATTTCATACACCAAGTTTAGTTCCCATTCACGAAAGGGTCTTGGTTTAAACGTGATTTATTTTGTTCAGATGGAAGCACGATAAGACGTGGAGTCTTATGCCCGTGTCTCCCATACATATACAGATTATAAAAAACTTTTTTACAACAAAATGGCGGCAAATCAAAATAGTTTAATTAATTGTAGTCTATTAGTGTGCATAAGTGTGTGGATGTTGAGTGTGAGGTGGTGGAGAGTAGGAAGAGAGACCGAGATAGATAGATAGAGAGAGAGAGAGAGAGAGAGAGAGAGAGAGAGAGTGAGAGAGAGAGAGAGAGGGAAAGGAGGGGAGAGAGGGTGAGAGATAGAGAGAGCGAGGAATAAGATCAAATGGAAGAATAGCAGAGGTGAGCTCTAAGTGCTTCCTTCGCCCCGACCTGTACGTGTTGGGTTGCTGTCCTTTTACCCCTTAAACTATAAGTTCGCGAACGGGAAGCTACTGAAAGCGGTTAGTGTTAATTATGTATTTACATACCGTATTACAGATCAGTTTGTTCATTTCCATGTTGGCAGTGGAAGTCCCTTATAGAAGCTGGTTGACCGTAAGATTAGCAAGAGAAATATCGTTCAAGGCAAGCTGATTTTGGAAAACGACTCTTTGCTCGTTAAAAAGGGCACAATGTAAGAGGTAGTGGTTTGTAGATTCATCATTGTGCCCACAAGAACAACTGGCAGATTCTGACATAAAATTGTCAAATAGATGTCGGTTTAAAGAACTAAAACCGTTTCGGAGCCTGCATAGCATTATGTTGGCAAACCTCGGGCCTACGTAATACCACTCAGGGGGTTGTCGTATGGGTGACATAGCCTTGAGTTTGCTTTTAAATTCTAGAAGAGTGACAGAATCTCTCACCGGCACAGGAAGCATATTCCAGGCGTGGACGGTTTCTGGGGAAAAGGATCCATAGAAGAGCTCAGTACGGCAGCGAAATGGAGTGAAGAAATTTGAATGACGGATATTGTAAGGATTTCGTTCTTGGGATAGGGTGGGAAGATGGTTGACCAGAACCTCACAGGTCATCCCGTTAATAATTTTAAATAGCATAGATAATCTATGAAATTCACGTCTACTTGACAAGGTTTCGATGCCTGTTTCTAAGTACAGGTCTTCAGTGCTCGCACTACGTGTCATTCCACATACCGTTCTGAGACAATCTTTTTGGATATCCTCTAACCGAATTACAAGATATTGTGGAATATTATCCCACACAACATCTGCATATTCTAAAGATGGTCTAATAAATGTTTTGTACATGATCTCGAGACATTTACGGTCTAGAATATATTTTAGACCTTTAAGTAAGGAGAGTTTGTGTTGAGCGTTTGCTATGAGATTGCTCACATGGCTAAGTCAATTCCCTTTGTTATTAAAGGTAATGCCGAGGTGCTTGTGATCAGTTGACGGTAGAATTTCAGAATCTTTGAAGTTGATTGAAAAGGATGTGGGCTCGTTGCGCAGGGAAAAAATAGAAATGTAGTTTTCGAGGCATTAAACTCGATGAGCCACATGTTTGCCCAATGCGTCATGGTCAGTAGATCGTAATCGAGTGTGGCAGTGTGTTCTTTTAGATCATCTGATATTACATATAGGCACGTGTCATCAGCAAAAAGTCTAATATCGTGAATTATATCGCTGGGCATGTCATTAATAAAAACTAAAAATAACAATGGACCAAGCACAGAGCCGTGTGGCACTCCAGCATGTAAACGAAGTAGGGTGGACTCATTGCCGTTTATAACTACTCGCTGGTATCGGTTTCCAAGATAATTTTCGAACCATGTAAGTAGATTTCCACAGATACCCAAATTCCTAAGTTTCTGTAGGAGGCCACGATCAAAGGCTTTAGATATATCGAAGAATAGAAAGATTGTTTCCTTTTGATCGTCAGTGTAGATATCAAGCAGTTGATTTACTGTAGAATGTGATGTAAGAAAGCCGGACTAATATAGAGTGATATCGTGTCTAATATAGTTATAGATATGCTCTTGTCTCCTTTCTTGAATATAGGGGCTACACTAGCGATTTTCTAAGAAGTGGGGAACTGCGCACTAGAAAGTGAGTAATTAAAGAACTGCGCCAGTATTGGAACCAATACTTGTTTGCTCTCGAATAAGAGTTTCGGACTTAATTTATCCGGACCAACAGCTTTAGACGTGTCCAGATTGGACAATACATCGGGGATGTCAGTGTTTGATATTGTAATTGAGTGGAGAGTATTGTCCATATACATAGATAGAGGAGGTAAGTTGGCATTAGCATCGTCAATATTGGCGATGCTAGAGAAGTACCGGTTAAGGAGGCTTGCCTTTTCTAAAGAGTCGTAAGAGAATGAGCCGTCATCGCGCTTCAGAGGCGGCATTTCGCTAAAATTAGTTAGTATCACATAGGAACGTCTTGCATATTTTCCCCACTCTTTAGAACCTGTGCGTCTATGCCTTATTTTTTCAGCTAATTTATTCCTGAAGTTTTCTTTCGCTGTTCGGACTAATGTATTGATGAGGTTTCTCTGTTTTTTAAAGTTGGCCACGTCTTGCTCTCGGTTAGTTTTTCTTGATTTCTTGAACAATTTTTCCCTGACTCTCATTTCGTGCTTTATGTTGGTGGACATCCAGGCTTTATCGGTTGGGTTTATAGTTATAGTTTTATTTGGGATACTAATACTAGCAGTGGCGATAATGTTTGTAGTGATTGTCTGACACCAAATGTCGACGTCATTAACATCGGAGCTGTTGTTCCAGGGTGCGTTAGTTAAGTGATCCCTGAATAAATCCCAATCAGCTTTCGCATAGTCCCATATATGGCGAGTGTATATTTTACCTTTAGGTATGGAGGATGATAAAACCAAATATACTGGAGTATGATCACTACAAAATGGCGCAAGTAATCCACTCTCCTTTACTATTTTGGCACAGTTGATAATAATTGGATCAAGTAATGTATTTGAAATGGGTCGGGTTGGTTCTTGTATTAACTGATGGAAGCCAAACGTAGATATAATGTCACGTAGATGATGCGTATATGGATTGAGAACATCGTCGTTAATATCGCCGAGTAAGACAAGATTTTTGTTTGGGTTTAAGTCGCGAACATTCTCAATATTGTCGGTGATAGTTTGCAATTTGTCAACACTTGTGCTAGGCGGCCGGTAGATTACACACAATAATAAACCAGGGCGATGCCACGTTGTTAGAGATATAGACGCACACGCCTCCCTACGGCTGCTGGCGGTCCATCCGATAAGGCTCCTGGAAACCAGGTAGTTTGAATAAGCTATTGTTAACATTTTGGGTAAGGTGGCTTTCAGTAATGGCAATGATGTCAAAGTTGGACAGATTAGCTTCGACAAGATGTATTTTATCTTTGAGGCCGCATACATTGAGGTGGACAACAGACATTTCTGAACAGTTAGTAGGGCCTGGATTAGTTTCTACATCGCCAGCCAAAGAAAGGAGAATGTAAATTATTAAACAGGTCAATACATTACTCAGGTAGTAATTAAGAAGGAGTGATAGGAGGGCTGTGTAAATTCCTCGAAGCCGTCCAAGTATTTCTTGCAATGGAGGTGGGGTAGCTCGATAGTGCTTGGGGTTGACAGAGTGGCAGTTAAAAAGCTCAATAGCCGCACGGTAACTTGCTATGTCATTATCCATTGTCAATTGGGTAAATCACCGAAGGCCATTTGCACGTGCGGCAGTAAGGCAGAGGCAGACTTGAAAGATCAACATATAGAGCTCCATAAATAGTAGGGGGAGGATGGTAGGAGTAAGAGATAGGACAGATAAAGAACATGAAGGAATAGAGAACAAATAAAGACAGAGTCATTAAAGGCTTAGGTGGTAAGGTACGGCGCGTGTGGAGTAATAGTGAGAACCATTGGCTGTGGTGGAGAATTTCTCTTGGTGTGCTGTGTTGTATTCAAACAATGGTTGGATTTGGATGATGGCCTAATCCAGTGTGGCAGAGTGGTTCAGGGCAATAATAAATATAAACTGTTGAGTATTATGGAACAGAGTCGACGGGCGCCCGTGCTGCATCAGGCAGCAGAAGTCCTCCGATCAAAATATTAAACAAGAAATCAGTGTTGCACTGATGATATATTGTCATGACTCAATTATAAGTGAAAAATTCTAACCACCAATAATATGATTCATGAATTCTACTGTTGAATATACAATCAAATTCTGGAAGACGACCGGTGCACCCTCGTGCAGCAACAGTCCCCCGACGAGTCAGTTCCAAAATATTCGTGTAATAATTCTAACATTTCCGCTGTAGGCCTGCAGTTACTAGTGTATGCGGTTGAAATTGGTAGGCTGTGTTGTATTCAAACTAGGCTTGAATTTCAGTGATAGCCTAGTCTAGTGTGACATGTAGTTCAAGGCAACAATAAATGTAAACTGTAGAGTGCATGGAGCAAAACAAAATGGGGCCCGGCGCTGCCACAGGAAGTCATGCATTGTGACTAGTAAATATACACCAGATCGAATAGTGAGCCGGGGCTGTCCCATGCAGCAATGGCTTCCAGTCAATATGTTCAGTAAATAACTCATAGCATTGTAAGCTGGTTGGATGTATAGCGCATCGAAAGAGGACTCAGCGCTGGCACAGGCAGCAACGGCTTCCAGTCAAAAATGTTCCGCATACTAGTTCATGCATTGTAAACTGTTGAATATACAGAAATCAAGTGGGGACCCGATGCTGCCCAAGGCAGGGTCTTGAAACTACAGCCCGGACGAAATTTTTTTGCAATGTTCAGTGATCCATGAAAGGTAGGTCAGACTTTTCATACACGGCACACCTCCCTAACATGCATCCACATATCAATTACAATTCCTGTATACTAAAACCTCTTGAAACAACAGCCTGGACAAAATCTTTCTGTAATGTTCAATGAACCATGAAAAAGTAAGTCAAAAGTAGGTCATGTTGACCTAATTTTAATAACCTGCTCACCTCCCTAATATGCAACCAGATCTCCAGCTCAGTTCTTGTATACCAAAAACTGTTGACACTACAGCCTGAACAAAAATTTTATGTAATGTTCAAAGAACCATGAAAAGTAGGTCAAACATAGGTCACGCAGACCTACCACGACGCTTCGGAGAAGATTATTAAAGGCCTCAGTTGAACAAGCTTGGATCTCTATGCCAAATATAATTGTAACCAGTCCAGCGGTTCTTGAGAAGATCTCGTTTAAAAGGAAAAGTGGACGGACGAAAAAATATACTTGAAATTGGCCCAGTAGTTCTCGAGAAAAAAACAATAAAGATTTCCTATTTAACGATGGAAACCAAACCATTTATCCGGCAATTTTGAAAATGGCAAATCACAATACCCAAAAAATTTATAAAACTACTTTCGGCTTCAAAATTAAAAAAAATCCAATATGGCCACCAAACATGCTACATTTTGATTGGTCCATGGCGACCATTTTTTTCTATGTATCAACTTCCATTGAACATACTTTAATGGCTCCTAGTCCCTAATCATATCCCCCAAATTTCGACACGATCTGTTCTGCGCTTTGGGAGAAGACGTCATTTTCACAAAATCTAGGTCATCCAAGATGGCCACCAGACTATTTGGGCAATCAAGTTCCATTAAACAAACTTGAATCAGAACTTCAGCTCTTGCCCTAGATGATATTTTATAAGCTTTGAATCGACCCCCAGCGGTTTCTGAGAATATTTTAGGACATTTTTAAAAATCGTACAAAATCCAGGATGGACGCTAACCAAGTTGGCTGATCGGCTTCCTTTAAACAAACCTGAAGCTCTATGTCGTAAGGATACTTCCGGTGAAATATAATTATAATCGGCCCAGAGGTTCTTGAGAAGTCATTTAAAGGAAACGCTAATGGACAATGGATGGACACACAACGGACGGTCCTTTATGCCAGTTGAGCTGAAAATTGGTGGGCAAATTGGAGGTTTGTGATAGTGTGTGTGTGCGTGCGTGCGTGCGTGCGTGCGTGCGTGCGTGCGTGCGTGCGTGCGTGCGTGCGTGCGTGCGTGCGTGCGTGCGTGCGTGCGTGCGTGCGTGCGTGCATGTCTGAACGTGGTGTTAGGTGTTTGTGCATGTACAGCTGTGTTGGTGGATGGTTGGGGTGGAAATAGGTGGGTGGGGGATGGGTTGAGGGACGAGTGAGTGAGTCGGGGTTGAGGGACGAGTGAGTGAATCGGTGATTTAGTGAATGAGTGTCACTCACTCACTGACTGACTCATGACTCAAACACAAAGCTATGGACTGACATGACTGACATGTCATAAAATACTTACTTTGTGCTATGGGTTTTCTACTGAGGGTCTAAAGAGAACTGATGGATATTTAATAACTATATTGATAACTAGAAAACGTACTACCTGTAGTAGAATACTTACTTAGCATCACCCTCTGCATTTGCCATGGCCTCTTGTTTATGTGCTCATTGCGGTCGATTGCTCCCTGTAAATAGCGTGCCTTTTAAGTCGCATAGCTAAACATAAGAATGCAACAGAATAACATGAGAAGCTCGGAGAAATGAATGATTCAAGGTGTGGTCGTACGGCACCTAGGTAGATGGTCTTAAGGATCCTTTCATTGGCACCCCACTTTGTTCCTACCAGCTTCCTCATGATGTTTAGCTTTCTTCTGGCCTTTGCCTCTGCGTTCTGGATGTGTTCCTTCCATGTTAATCTTCTGTCATATGTGACTCCCATGTATGTCTGCTGGTCCTCGTATTCGAGTGGAGTACCGCCCAGTGTCAGAAAGCCAACCATGGTTTAGGTGGACAGTGAGAATAGCATGGCAGATGATTTTTCTTTGTTGATGGTAATACACCAGCGATTGGCCCAAGCTGTAATTCTGTCCAAGGCGAGCTGCATTCTGTACGTGGCAGTCGTTGTGTACTCCTCGGTGCACCAGAGTACGAGGTCATCTGAATAGAGGGCTGCTTAGATCCCATTGGGCAGCTATACTACAATGTCATTAATGAAAGGTATGGCCAGAGTTGGTGATAATACTCCGCCTTGTGGCACAATTTGTCTCAGCAATACATTCTGTCCAGATTTTCCATCCACCAGCACCCTAGCCCTGCGAGTGTGTAGGTATGACTTGGTCCATCGGAACATGTTGCCACCGATGCCTGTGCGCCGGAGCTTCACGAGGAAGCTATCTTTCCACACCTTGTCAAATGCTTTCTGCAGATCGATAAAGGCAGCTAGTATCACCTTCTTGGCTTGAAAAGTGTCCTCTATGACCTGTACAAGATGTGTAGTTTGATCTTCTGTGCTCCTGCATCTTCTGAAGCTGGCCTGCTCTGAAACTATGATGTTCTCCGACTCCAGGTACCACTGCAACCGCTGGTTGATGATGCGCTCCATGGTCTTGTATATGCAGCTTGTAAGACTGATAGGACGGTGGCTCCGCACTTTCGTCTTGTTCTTCCCTTTTTTCAGAATAGGAGTCATTCTGGCTTCCTTCCAACACTGACGAACCTCTCCATTGGTCCAACTGAGATTAAAGATGTCTAGCAACTTGCGAAGAGATGCATTACCAAGGTGTTGGATCATTTCATTCGTAATGCCATCTAGCCCGGGAGATTTCTTCTTCTTCAATTGGCGTATAGCCTTCTTCAGTTCTGCTAAACTAATGTCAGCTTTCATTGCATCGTGAGTGTTGGTGTCTGTTCTTTCCTTTTGCTCTTTTCTAACCTCTTTTTGATGCATTCGTGGTATAGAAATGTTGCTTTCTTTTGCATATGCCTTCGCAAAGGCATCTGCAACCATCTTTCCTGTCAGTGTTTGTCCATCTTCATCAAGAGTAATCTTCTCTCCCCCGACACCCTCAGCATTCAGTGCTTTAGTCAGTCTCCATAGCTTTGTGGTGTCTCTCTCTAAATTAAACCCTGCCGTCTTTTCCCTCCAGCTTCTTCTTTTGGCCTCCAGCTTGGTCTTTAGATACGTGGCTTTGGTTTGTTGCAGCGTGAAGTGGTTTTCATGACAGGGATTACCCTCTGCATCTTCTCTGGCCTTGTCTAGTTTATCATGTGCTGCTTGCAGTTCTGTTGTCCAGTAGGGGCGGTAATTTTTCCTAAACCCTCGAGGAATCGCTTCGTTGGCAGCCTTGAGGATACTTGAATTAAATTTCTTGACCGCATTGTTGATGTTTCTCCCTTCTACTGCTATATTTTGGGTAAGCTCATTGGAACGAATGCCGAACAGATTCCTATTTGCCTTTTTGTAGTTCCACCTTGGATGTTGAGGTGAACTTGTCGAAAAACTTCCAGAAAGAGAGAGAGGAGGACTGGGCTGTGGTCGCTTCCTCCTAACTGCGATCCGACCACTCTACTGAGGTTTCTGTGAATGTCTTCTGTACAAAATGCCAAGTCCGGCGTTGTTGTCGAGTACCATCAGCGCGAGTAGAAGGTAGGCTGATCTGTGGGATTGTTGACAAGTAAAAGGTGCTTTTCATCTTGCCATGTTTCAATGTCTTCTCCTCGTCTATCAAGTGTTCTGTATCCCCAGCTCTGGGACTGGCTATTAAAGTCTCCCGCAATGAGGAAGTGGCGGTCCAGGACCTGGATTGTGTCAAGTGAGAGATTCTTGTCATTAGGGCAGTAATAATTGACAATGTCAATCAAAGAGTTGCTGGTTATTACCTTGATCTTGATATATTCTGCCTCTTCCATAAAGGTTTTGATCTGGCTGGCGTTCACGCTGTTTCGGACGAAGATGATCACCCCACCTTTCTTTCTTCCTCTTCGATCACACCGGAAAATCTGGTAACCTCTGATCTTAAATGGTTTTCCTTCTTGCAGATGTGTCTCTTGGATGCAGCGGATATCAATGTTGTTTTCGTACAGGAACTGTTCGAGCTCTGATTTCTTGTTGGTAACCCCTTCTGCGTTCCAGTGCATGATGTTGATACTGGGCTTCTCTTTGGGTTTGGTCTACTCTTTCGGTTGGCCAGTAGCTCTTCATCCTCGTCCCCTGGCTCCACAAGACGAGTTGATGGGACCTCCGGTAGCTGAGGGTGGGCTCCTTCGAGGCGTGGAGCCCGGCGCTTCACCTGCCTGGCGGATCCTCACAGGGCGAGCACCATTTCGGTTGATTCGATCTCCAAGTTTCATTTCATTAGCGTTGTGCATAATGCTCTGGTTAGCCCCTCCAAATGTCTAGATTGACACCCAGTGGGTTTCACCCCTGTGCCACGTTGAGGCCGAGCATATAGTCTTAAACAGGGGGGGGGGGACGAGTGAGTGATTCCATGATTCAGTGAATGAGTGTCACTCACTGACTCACACACCAGCGAGCGAGCGAGCGACCGACGGACCGACCGACCGGCTGACCGGTGTGCTAGTGGGTGGTTGTGGTGGGAATAGGTGGGTAGGGAGGAATGGGTTGAGGGACGAGTGAGTGTGTCCGTGATTCAGCGAATGCGTGTCACTCACTGACTCACACACGACCTCCAACCGAGCGGTGTGTTGGTGGGTGGTTGGGGTGGGAATAGGTGGGTTGCGTGGAATGGGTTGAGGGAGGAGTGGGTGAGTCCGTGATCCAGTGAATGAGTGTCACTCACTGACTCACACACGAGCGACCGACCGACCGACCGACCAGTGTGTGGTGGCGGATTGGTGTGGGAATAGGTGGGTGAGGAGGGATGGGTTGAGGGACGCGTGAGTGAGTCCGTGATTCAGTGAATGAGTGTCACCCACTGCCTCACACACGAGCGAGCGAGCGACCGATCGACTGACTGGTGTGTTGGTGGGTGTTTGGGTGAGAGTAGATGGGTGGGGAGAGATGGGGTGCGGGACGAGTGTGTGATTCCGTGATTCAGTGAATGTGTGTCACTCACTGACTCACACACGAGCGACCGACCGACCGACCGAACGACCGACCGACTAGTGTGTTGGTGGGTGGTTGGGGTGGGAATAGGTGGGTGGGGGGAATGCGTTGACGGACGAGTGTGTGAGTCCGTGATTCGGTGAATGTGTGTCACTCACTGCCTCACACATGACCGACCGACCGACCGGCCAGTGTGTTGGTGGGTAGTTTGGGTGAGAATAGGTGGGTGAGGAGGCATGGGTTGAGGGACGTGTGATTGAGTCCGTGATTCAGTGAATGAGTATCACTCACTGACACACACGTGCGAGCGACTGACCGACGGACCGACCGACCGACCAACCAACCTAGGGCGCGTGCGTGTGTGTGTGTGTGTGTGTGTGTGGGGGGGGGGGGGGGTTTGAGATATAATTAACACAATGGCCTATTACTGTATAGGCGATCTACATACGGACATATTACTTAAATATATAATACTAGCAGCGAATATAATATGCTGGTGACCGATTAATAGGGTATGGGTCATAGAGCACTTCATTATTAATTTTTAATTTACCACAGGAGTGTGCCGTTTTAGATACGAAAACGCGAAGTCAAAAACACGAAAACACGGTGGCACTATATACTACTATATATAATATGTGTATATTATATATTGCGGTATATATTGCTACCGTGTTTTCGTATTTTTGATTTCGCGTTTTCGTATCTAAAACAGCAGACTCCTGTGAATTTACTGTTACCCGTTTTCGTAACCTCATCATACTCATAATCCGTCAAATTCCGTGCTATAATTTCGATTTTATATGTTTTATAGTAATGGTTAACCATTCCTTATAACAATTGTCAGTGTGGCATTGCATAGTTGTATACTCGCGTTGATAATAGCCAAATACGCCATACGCGTAGTCCACACCCCCGCTAGCGCAGATTTCGAAACCGACATCTTTTGACGAATAATCTCCGCGCTACTTGGTTTCGTAGGAAAATTCCCTAAAAACTTCTTATTGCATATACCATGGTACATACCACTATAGGCGCAACTTGAATGTTAACAGCCAAAAAGAAAATATATTTATGATTCTAATCCAATGTAAAACGAATAGCTTTCCAAAATATTTTATTTCGATATGATATTAATGAATATATTCTATCAGAATCTAATTAAATTTACGGAAATGCTTGTTGGCTTTTAAGAAAATCGCTTTCACCGTGCTAACGCCCCGTTAAACGCTTAGAAGAGTGTGGATTGACACTAAACCCTGATAAATGCCAATTTAAGATGAACATACGGGTGTTCGTTGAAATTATGTTGACAGAAAAGGTATCAGTCCAACCGAGGAACGCGTAAGCGCCGTAGTCGGAGCCAGGGGACTAGAAAATGCTTCAGAGGTCAAAAGTTTCCTAGGACTAGTAGGTTATAGCAATCGATTCATTTCTCAGTTTGCAACACTCACAGAACCGCTTCGGAGGATAACATGGAAGGACGTTCCATTTGAATTTGACCCTGAGCAGAGGAAATTCTTCACAGCCCTCAAAGAGAGCCTCGCAAAGGCGGGTAAACTGACATACTTTGACAAAACCTCACCTACCAAGGTAATTGCAGATGCGAGTCCAATGGGACTAGGAGCTGTCCTCGTGCAGGAACAACTCGGTAAAATGGTTCTTGTATGTTATTGAGTCGTGCTTTATCAGACTGTGAACAAAGGTACTCCCAAACAGAACGAGAGGCCTTAGCACTTGTATGGGCGTGCAAGAGACTCCATCCTTACACATATGGTAGACGATTCGATTTAGTGACTGATCATAAAACGTTTGAAGCAATATATGTGCCTTGTTCTAAACCATGTGGGCATGTGGAGCGCTGGGTCCTGAGACTCCAACCATATGACTTTCAGGTTGTCCATATTTCGGGGAAGGATAATATCGTGGATTCACTTTCACGTCTCCTATGTGTTAAATCACGGCATAAATAACTCGCAAAGTAATCAGAAGAATATGTTCGGTTTATAGCCATCAATGCTATGCCTAGAGCGCTAACTACTCGTGAAGCCGAAAAAGCTTCAGCGGAAGATAAAGAACTAAAAACTGTCCGTGAAGCCATTGAAACGGGACATTTGGCACCGATCATGAATGAGCTATGTGTAATCGGATATCTTATACTACGCAGTTCACGAATAGTACTTCCAGCAGTACTTCGTCCCAGAGCATTATCATTAGCCCATGAATGACACTTAGGAATTGTAGGCACTTGCGTTCGAAAGTCTAGTGGCCCAAAATTGATAAAGATGCAGAAAGACACTAGAGCATGTCACGGTTCTCAGTTAGTAGCACGCCCAGATTTTCCAGAACCACTGAGACCCACATCACTTCCGGATGGATCATGGCAAGACCTCGCTACAGACTTATTACGTGCATTACCAACAGGACACTCTATACTTGTTGTAGTCGATTATTATTCACGGTACTACGAATACAATGTGCTTAAATCGACAACTGCATCTAAAGCCATTGGTAGCCTTGTGTCAATATTTAGTCGTCGTGGATTACCGTTAATCATTTGATCGGACCAGGGGCCCCAATTTCAGTCGGATGAATTTCGTGAATTCTGCGAAATTACTGGCATTGAACGCTTGAAAACAACTCCAAGGTGGGCACAAGCAAATGGAAAGGTAGAACGTCAAAATGCATCATTGATGAAACGCATTCGGACTGCACAATCTGATGGTCTTGACTGGAAACGTGAACTTCAGAAATATGTCATGGTATATCGCCAATAACCGGGAAGAGTCCAGCAGAGTTACTCTTTAACTGGAAAATAAGGGGTAAGCTTCCTGACTTTAGTGTTTCGGGAAAACCGGATCTGGAGGTTCGTGATCGTGATGCGGAACAAAAAGGAAAGTAAAAAATATACACAGATAATATCGTAGGGCTAAGTATTCTCATACAAGTTCTCATACAACAGGAGAAAGTAAACAAATTTCTCACACCATTTAACGCGATACCACACACTATAGTGAGTAAAAACGGAAATAGCGTGGTAGTAGAATCGCCATCAAGAGCACAATATTCTAAGAACACTTCGTTTGTGAGGAAATATGTATCAGATCCTCAGAGTCCATCTCCAGTCGTGTCACAGACATTACACCCAGGTCCTAATCTGATAATGCGATCACCAGAGACATCTGCTAGTCCAGTATAGGAGTACAGGCATCCTACCATTCCGGGCTCTAACATTAGACTCGTCCACGTATGCAAATAAGAATGCTACAACAATTCTTAGATTATGTGACTTACTAAATAACATTTAACTGACATTAATTAATCATTACCATAGTAATAATTAGTATGCTAAATGATAATTATCTTAATAAGCTTACATAAGTAATCATTGTTTCATAGTTCAGATGATCGATACAAAGTTGATATGTCAATTTCAAAACAAACCATAATTTGAATCATTTAGATTATGATTACGTTATATTTAGTACTTATGTTTTAAAGCATGTTTCACTCTTTTAGGAAAAAGAGGGATGTTATGAGCTCATGAGATCTAGTAATTCTATGACTTTATGGCAATTGCCTGTCAATCCGTATTTCATACTCATCCAGGTTTCATATTCACCCAACAGAAATAAGTATTAATCGAGCATGGTCTTAATAATAGATTAGTTTACCGCACGTTTAACATTTGTCTTGTTGATTAAATTCGTTACTCCCGCAGTCCTGTAATACGGAGTCTGATACACAACACATGGTAATGCCAATGCGCTGTCTTGAAAATACTCTGGACCCCCCTAAAACCCTCGACCATTTCAAAGATCTGCCCCTGCATACACCTATGGACGTCTCCAGTCTGATAGAAACAGTGGAAACCAATGCATCATTGTTTCCACAACTTTGGACCCGGCACTGGGACGCAAACCATTTGAGCACTGCCAAGGAATGGGACCTTCATCTTGGCCGAGTAATGAGCCAGCTGCATGAACATGAACATCCCTCTTGTGAGCAAGTATCATTCGCCTCAAGCATTACTGAATATATCATCAATGACTCATAAAATGTTGTTTAGATGACGGACTGCTTTACTACCGAAATCGCCTTGTAATAGCCCAGAGTTACCGCACTACCATTCTCGAATAACTACATGACTGCGCAGGACATTTCACGCATGATCGGACATTGGAGCGAATAAAACCTCGTTTTCATTGTATAGGGATAGATGCTGCCATAAAAGTCTGGACTGCCAAATGCGTCCCATGCCACTGGCGTGCTACCAAGACCTGCATCGCCACCTTGCAAACTTGCAAAGTGGGTACCCAGTTCGAACGAGTCACCATTGACTTAATTGGGATATCTTACCTTGGACCATGGAAACCGCTAGATACTTGTTTTTCAAGATTACTTTACCAAATTGATGGAAAATTTTGCCCTCCCAAACCAAGTTCCCACTACAATCTCTGATACGCTCGTCCACCACGTATTTTGCCACTCCAGAATTCTTTGAAAATTACACTCCGACCAAGGTACCCATTTTGAAAGTCATCTATATCAAGAACTTTACCACCTTTTAAGTATCGTGAAAACACGGACTATACCTTTCTACCCACATAGGGATGGAATGGTAGAGAGATTTAATGGCATCATTGCAACCACGTTAATCAAAGAAATGGAATGGCACTGCTGCGATTGGGATTTAGGCCTTCCCCATGTAATGATGGCATACCGCACCACCATTCAATCCAGTATCAGATTTACACATGTGCATATGATGCTGGGCCAAGAACTCCTGCTACCCTTGGATATGTAATAAATGTCAACTAATTTCACCATCTTTACACATAGAAATACTGCATAAACGAATGGAAGATGCGCTTGAATATAAGTGGCAAAAGGCTGTTACTAACGACCATCGAGCATATGCAAACTGCATGCCATCAGTGACCACATCTGGGTGAGCGAGCCGACTCTGCCTACCGGATCCAGTCCTATGTTGAGCTATTAGTGGAAAGGACCCGACACTGTCCTTCAGCATAAATCGGATGTTACATATCGTCCCAGTGTGCCATACTGCAAGGATGTTCGGCTCCATTTTGACTGCCTCAAACCTTGTGTAGAAGAGAAGATGGCACCATCCCAGGAATGTGACCATGTCATGTATCGAATCCCTACTGTTCACCCACTGCCTCGGCTTGCCAAACACCCTCCACCTGATCCTCCAGATGAAGAAAACAGTATGAGCGGCGACGCCCACCCCGAATGAATAGTGGGTACTACACATTCTGGAAAACTGTACATGCATAACCATGGTCGGCTTCCCTTCGAGACGTATGTTAAGATTGTAAATAATGTTGTAAACCCTTCACCCAACCCCATTCGAAACCCGCCATCATATATACCACCGCCACCCGATGACAGCTCCCTGAATTGCACTGATGCCTCAGTTATTTATACCCACTGTCATTCCCTTGGTTTAAAACCTACCCCACCTATGTGTCGAAGATGAGTATCACGCTCAGTGTTGGTACCCCACCCCTTACCACCACTGACCGTTGATCCATTATCTGCGTGATTCTTCCCTCCAACTAGTCATCAGGTAACGTCCAATACCTCCTCACTTCCACCGCCAGCACCTCCAATACCAAACCCCTGCCACTGGCACGCCCGTACCCTGTGACCAATCCACCTCCTCCTCCTGCGAGAAGCAGGCTATGTATAGTATGATTTGATATGTATATGATTTTATGTATAAAGAATGTAATAAGATTGTCAGGAGACTCCAGCGCAGGAAATTCCGCCTGATGGTACGAAGAAAGGTTCTGCTTGGCAGAACAACATAAAACACCACCGTAGTAGCTGGAGAGCTGATGAGGCAGACGTTGCATATCTCCCAGACTTAGAGAGTAGCCTTATTGCTCTGGTCCGGGAATGTTTTGACCATGTATCATTTAATAATTTCGTTTGGATTCTGGCTGCTGAAGCCCCACCTCCCCGACCTAAGCCCATATTTCCCGTACAACTATACAGGATGATCCGACCCTTGTGAGAGAGCAATCAGCGATGTTCCCTAGGTCCTCAGAAGCTCCGCCAGCCACCTCATTCCTGGGCGAAATCGTCCCGGTAGGTCTGGGTATGTTATTACGAGATAACACATTGACTGTTGACAGCTCCATATCCACCATCTGACATGTTTCCTCACTTGTTCAACTATGCGCTACCTGTACCCGTATGTCCTCACAACTCCCGTTATTACGGATTAACTCTCCAGTGCGAACACGGCCTAGGGGTTCATTTAAGGACAATCAAGGTATTTTAAATCGATCCCAACACACGTAAAACTAGAAAGCTTGATGTATAACTGCAAATGGATCCTTTTAATATTTAATTACCGGGTTCACATCTCAGTCCTTGTTCAGACTGGAGAGTTATTCTGTAATAACGCCATACTTTTCGTATGGAAATATTCTGGGTTAACACTATGGATGGCATGAACACAGGCTTAGGATAGACGAATAACAAACAAACAAACAAGCAAACAAACAAACAAACACACATATATATATACGTGCCCGCGTGTAAGAAAACGTGTGTGTGAGTAAGCGTAAATGAGAATGCGAATGAGCGTGTCCACGTCTGAGAAAACCTGCATGTGGGCGAGCGTGCGTGTGAGCGAGTCAGTAATTGAGTGGATGAGCGAATGAATGAGCTTGGGAGAGAATGTGCGTATGTGCTGGCGAGTGGGTGAGTGGGCGATCAAGCGAGTGTATGAGTGATTGAACGTGCGAATGCTCGTGCCAGCATATGCGCAAACGTGAGTGTGAGCGAGCGTGCAAGTGGGTGATTCAGTAAGTGAGCGATTGAATGAAGGAGCTTGCAAGCGAGTAAGCATAGGTGCGAGCGAGAGAACATATGTGATACCGAGAGAGCGCACTAACGAGTGTGTGACTGAGTGTACATAAATGTAAATATTTATATAAACGTATATATGAACCTGTGAGGGCCTCTCAGGCTATTGAAGATTTACCTTCCTTAAATAAAGATTATTATTATTATTATTATTATTATTATTATTATTATTATTATTATTGAAGCTTGCGGACTATCGTCAGGCTGTTCCGGTACGAAATATCTGCCCGTTATGCCACACATGCACGACGAATGAGGGGGCTGGTTAGCTCCGAGTCTTGGGATTCCGGATCCCATGGGACGTCGCTCCGTGAAATACATAGACTGGCTCCTAAGGCTGGTGGAACTCAATTGTTCCAGTGGGGCCGTGCGACCATTGCCACTGAGATTGAACTGTATGGTGTCAGCCCAACTGTTTGTATCACCGGTGTGTCTTTCCATATTAATTTAACTATGGAGAATGATGAATATAAATAAAAGAAAGTGACAGTTTGTCAAACAAGGCTAGGTCGTCTGACAGTAAATGAGCATATACTATAATACATAAGGTAGAGCTAGCTAACGTACTTTGCATGTGGTGTCACCGGAGGTACCACGTGAACTCGTAAATCCGCAGAGGTATCCCCGCAAGGGAGGCATCCGCACAGAGGGCACTGGTTAACTTAATATAAGCTATTATACCTTCATGATACAAATGTAAAAAAAAAGATTCCTGATGTTACAAGAGGGATATGCCTCACGTGGGCTCAGGACACCTAAATGCTACCAATTGGTGCGAGAGGTAATAGCCTCGTGCGGGCCTCCATCACACGATATCTCACTTTTGCGTGAGGCAAGTGCCTCACGCGGGCCTCCATCACAGGAAAATGCCTTCAGCACCGAAGCAGAGGAAAAGAGCTGGCAAAAAGGGCCACTCTTTTGTTCAACAAAAATGCTAGAGGAAAAAGACCATCCTAGTGAAACTATAATTAAAGTGATGCACACTGGTTTACGTGAAGACGCAGCAAGCGATTCGCGAAAGATTCACAACTCTCCATCTTATATTATTCTAAGATACTACATTAGTAGGTGCTGCTTGTATTTATGCGAGCCTTCTGCTACTTCTAACCTACCATTTAGGTTTTAGAGACGCGAACTAGTTTTGGCCGCAAGTCGCAGAAATTCCTACCTACCATTAAAAACGACTGTTCAATGGGCGCAGAAGCCATGCTTCCTGTAGGTTGTCTTAAAAAGCATCTACCTACAAGGACAGCAAGCATACATGTTACTTTGCAATACATTCGAGCTGGGTGAGAATCCGGATGTCCTGCTCCACAACCACATAAGACATCACTGGACGATGGCTACATTTTGCACACGCAATTTTAGTGATTGACATATCATTACAGTGGGGGTAGAGTGACGAATATCCACCTCGAGTGTCTTTCCCGTGAGGGCGTGGCAGATGCCAAGATCATGCCCAGACACTATCATGAGTTGGGTGGAGATGCGCGTCTCATCAGTCACCAATCCTATGGACTTAACTATTGACCTGGCATTAGGTTTATATTCCAATATACCCAATATGCACTGCGGGCCAGAGATAATATATCCTACTATAATAATAATAATAATAATAATAATAATAATAATAATAATAATAATAATAACAATAATAATAATAATAATAATAATAATAATAATAATAATAATAATAATACTAATAATAATAATAATAAATAATAATAATAATAATAATAATAATAATAATAATAATAACAATAATAATAATAATAATAATAATAATAATAATAATAATAATAATACTAATAATAATAATAATAAATAATAATAATAATAATAATAATAATAATAATAAATAATAATAATAATAATAATAATAATAATAATAATAATAATAATAATAATAATAATAATAATAATGTGTTTTCGCAGTGCTTTTCTTCCTTGGCAAAGTATCTAACTACTGAGTATCCGAAGATACATGGGAGGTGTATGTAAATCCGCACTTTTGCCATCACTGTTCGGAAACCCCCAATAGTTTCCCAGAGTCAGATCAGTCCATTACATGGATGGGGAATCTAGACAATTAATAAGCCGTGATGCTGGTGGATCATGAAGAGAGACAATAACTTTAGTACAATATTAGAGGTCCTATATGTAAGTTGGCCAATTTTACACAACCTTGTCAGAGTGCGGTGCTAGAATACTGCAACAACCGGAAAGGAGGCATACACTATGAGTCTCCTAATGAAGACATTGTCTCTGATCACTTTTAACCTACCCTACCGAGCTGAATAGTTAAGGTTAGTCGATAGCATGCCGGGCTCCACATATAGAGCACGGTCAGCGACCTTAGTGTAAAATTGTTGGTGGCGGGAATAAGTGATGCGTATATTGTTGCTGTATAGTATTTTCTAGCGTACTACGGTCCAAAGTTTTATAAAAATAAACAAAACATATGAATGAATAGCTACTTGCCATATACACAACTAACCATTATAATTGAAATAATATCACAGATTTACAGGATGATTCAAATGAGGTCGTATGTATGTTAAGGTCAGTAACCTATAAGGGTGCGGTTAGTTAGGCACCTGCACTAAACAAGGATAATATACACAGTTAATACAGAAATCATAAATTGCGGTTTTAAGACTAATGTGGTACCTATTAGTCATCAGTACCTTTTACGGATATAAATTATGACGATTTAACAGAATAGGTATAGTTACTTGAATATCTAATATTCATTTACGGAACTGACTATTATGTGTTACTGAGGCGCTAACATATTTGTAGCCTGAGTTGCCACATTCCTTAAGGTAGGAGAAGATTCTGTATGCGATCTCCGAAGCTTGTCTCCACAGACTGGGCTCCGCATGTTGCTCCAGGTAGATATGGTACAAACTCAGGACAGTAAAACAGAGCAGTGAAGTAATGTCAATTAGATAGTCATCATAACAATCATAATCAATTCTACAGTGGTGAAGAAAGTTCCCGTCCGGTGACAGTGTAATAATGTTAAGGATAAGCCATTAACAGATAGGGTTACTATATATAATATTTTTATGCATATTGGCGTATGGTGCAGGGCGCATCACACGGCTCTTGTGGCACACCAGGCAAAGTCTACTCTGCTGCGGTAAAAAAAATTAACGGTTACACACACAACATGCAGTGCGGTGGTTGAAGTCCACTTTTCGGCATGGTTGGCAGATCCGGCGAGTCATCCACCAAGAAACATCGCTGCTCTACATTATGTAGAAGTTACATAGCGGGTCACGAAGACCCTCCCGTAAAAGTTCCACTTATAGGTGTTCAGAAATGCGAACCATAATTTAGTTTTTTATTCCAAAATTGTTTCTATGCTGGTAGCCGAGAACTGCTTTCCGGAGTGAGCTGAACTGAAAGCCGTGCGGAACCGAGATGCTGTGCTGTATCTATCTGTTGGTGTTCCGGTTCATCCATCAAGGTCTCACTCTTAGGGCCATTCCTCGACTCTCGGCCTCCATGCCAAGAATAATCACGATCTTCGAATTTCACCCCCTTTTATACTCACTGAGACGTCAGAGCTGGCTGCTAGTATTAAGCATAGATCGCTGCACCAGCCAATCAGTGCACTAGAATACTGTGGTATACACAATTATCCATATATTATTATATGTATAGATGTGTAGTGTGACGTAGTAGGTCACGTGTACACAACTAACTATCTATCTAGCTATATATATATATATATATACGCGATTACGACATCATAGAAATATTTTGAGCATAATTTGACGGGAAAAATCGACGATAACTCGGCCATTTCTGAACAGATTTTAAAATGGTTTAAAGTTTTAAAAAGCTCGTCAAATTCCTGTCCTGATTGGTACCAAGAACTACGAAAAAGGAGAGATTACAGGAATTTACAAGTACCTACTCGGTACACTAGAGATACACACTCGCCTCTATTCTTGATATGCGTGCCGTTAATGACGCGCCCGAGCACGCGCAAGCGCACCACGCGTTCTAAAGAACTTAGTCGTTTTCACGACGTAATGCCTCTCGTATAGGCTTATACACGCTTACTGTCCTACCCAGGGGGGGGGGGGGGGAGGGTGTGCAGCGCTTTTGGGAACGAATCCAGGACGGGTGGCCTTGTACTCAGCTTGACTGGGGTGGCCAGTACCCGTCTGTTCGATCAGCGCTACACCACCCCCTCCTAGTTTGACATCCATGGCAAATGACCACGCACCGTGGATTGCTAGGCGGGAATTATAGACTTCCCGGGTAGGTGCGTGGCCTGAGAGGGGTAGTGACGCATAAGACTGTTAGAGAAAGAGCATATAGAGGTGTCACAGAGGTCGGGAGGGGGTGCGGAGGGGTGGGGTGGGGGTATTTCTTCCAGGTCTTTTAACATTTCTTTTATTGGTTTTCATCACTAAATATGGCCCTATCTGGAATGTTCGTTATACTTCATGATGCGGGAGATGTCCGTGCCCGTAACTGGTGCTGCGGTGAATGCCGCTTGTGTGGTGGTCGCTGTCATAATTGTCGTGGTAGAGGTGGTCGATGCTGTCAGTGCAGTTGGTGCTGTCAGTGCAGTTGGTGCTGGTAATGCCGCTGATGCTGCTGCTGCTGCTGCCGTTGGTGCTGGTGATGCCATGGAGTTTCCTAAAGTAGTAAGATGTATGACCGGAAGTGGGAGAGATGCTGCTGTGGCTGTAGCTTGGGATGAAAGTTTGCGGATCTTCGCGGACTTCAATAACCGACTGGCTGTGGTTCGTGGTACTGGAAGGATCTACTGAGAATGCGTGATACATTTCTTCCCAGCGTATAAATGGGCTGGCATCGTGGACTTGCGGATGGCTGGCTAATTGTAGTTGTTGGGTTGCGATGACGTGTAAATGCTAGGTGTGGTAATGACTGGTGCTGTCTTTTCCGTGTGGCCGGCTGCTTCGTCGATGATGAGACTGTTGATAGTGTGGTGTCTCCATGTCTGGAGGTGACGTAGTTACTGGTATTGGCTGGCCGACGGCGGGTGTTGCCATTGTTGTGGGTACAGGTGCGGTGGCTGATCCTGGTGACTTGTGGATGGCTGATGATGCAGTGACTGCGGGTGCTGCCAGACTGGAATGTGCAGGGATGTCTGTACCTTTCCTGCACGGGCTACCGGAGTGGGCGCGCTGATGATGATGTCGTTGCTGTTGCTGCATAGTGTTTGAAGTCGTGACATGCTGTAGCTGCGGTGGCGATGGTGACTGAACGTTGGCGAGTGTTCCCTGGGTAGCATCACGTGGTGTACTTAGTTCTAGCCATCGTCTCCGTGGCGAGTATTTTTTAACGGAAGTCTGGTCTCAAAACGAGTGGCCAGCACTTCAATGTCCTCACTTTCTTCTCCAGGAATCAAGATTACTTCTAGAACACGATGTTTATACTTTAATGTTGGAACAAATGGTCTCTGTTGACATGTAATGTTAAATCAGAATTACGCGTGAAGGTGCGGGTGCACTGCCGTCCGCTGGATTGAAGCGCGACACACGGAAACTGACTCTTCTGATGTATCTGACAACGCTAATACCTCGTGGAGAGACATCTTATTCCCGGTGCGGGTAACCTAACCTAATTTAATTCCCTATCTCTTCATAACTTTCCAGGCCTTGTAATATAGTAAATGAAATAATAATTAAAACAGCAGAATTTAGTTTTCGACATGAAAGAAGCCTAATGCTATATGTTCTTCCCTGGTGTCGAGTTTTGACGGGAAGACGAAGCTGCAGTGCGCGATTTTCCCTTTTATACGATTTGGTGACGTCACAGGTGGGCGGATGACCACACCCAAAGGTTCCAGGGTGATTCGGCCATGCCCTATATGGAAAGTTTTAGTTTATGTATTCCTGGAGTCGTATGAATTATTCCTCCCGCATAAAGGGAGTACTTTTAATTATAGGAAGAATGGTCTATTAACTTCGTCTTTATTCTGCCAGTTTTTTATTCTCTGATCAACGTAAAAACTCGGAACTATTTATTCCCGCGGACGCTCACCTTTTAATTAGAGTGAACCGGTTTTACAGATTGGATGCTTATAAACTCGCCTCTCTTAATTTCAGGCTGGAGCAGCCGATGGGGTGTGTGAGAGCGCGCTGACGTCAGCGGCAATTGCCCCGACTCACCCCTCTCGACTCCTCCATCACGCTCTGGTAGTAGCGTATTTGGGCGGCTTTTTTGTTTAAAGCCGTAGATCCAATTTACTGGAAATAACGGTGAAGTCACGTATTTCTTGAAAACACGTGGTTGATCAGAAACTTATACATTGTTTACGTTAATGGCGGAGCATTGATACTGATAAATATTTGTTGCTGAGCGAATGATGGAAATATATGTCTTAATTTCCGTTCTTTGGAAACAACGTCCATAAATTGTGCGAGTTCTTATACTTGCGACCCGTTTGTCTGTACATAGGTAGTTCTTAGCCCGTGTTGATTGGTGACTGGAATGCAGGTAAGAGAAATTTTGAAATTCTCCCTTATATTAAACTGTCAAAGTTTTGATGCCGCTTTATCGGCCCGTACGCTAATGATCTATATACATGGTAGACCGATGGTGTTCTTAATCTAAACGACGACAGTAAAACTGTATGTAATTTATTGTGCAGTTTAAACGACCTTATGACTTGCGGGAGAATCAAGTTACTGACCCCGCCAAGCTGGCCGTGTTTCCCGAGTGGGTGGGCTGCCAAGCATCCTCCATTATAGGTAGGACTAGCCTCATCCCTACCCTGACCACACATTTTAAATAATTACAGTACAGCTCGAAAATAATGCGTGCACACAGTTTAGAATTTACAATACCGTCATATGGAGATTGTGAATACAGTCAAACTGAGTGTCTGTGTTTCTGTCGTGATGGTGAATTGAATTGATATGCGTGGCTGGTTATTTGCAGATGAATCTTGCGCTGTGTTTGAGAATGTGACATTTTTATTGCTCCTAGGTGCGGGAGAGGTGGCTGCGGGATGATGTCACATTATCGGACCTGATGGTATTTCACTCTGTAATGGCCGAGCCCATGGGCAGCACAGAGTTACTTTAGAGCGCGGATGATGTCATAACTTTGATCAATCCATTATCGATTTCAACCTTTCGGGAGTAAAATCCTACTCATGACTGACGACATTGCGGGCATCTTGCTCTCTTAATAATATTGACTGTGTAAATGATATGTTTTAGCTGTTCCTGTACGAAACGAGGGGTTGGGGGGGGGGGGGGTGGGTGGGTGGGGGGTGTGTGGCTTGTGGAGCTTCCCTCATAGCACGTACTGTAGATGGCTGCGGTGTATTCCGTGTATCCGTATGATCAGTTTCTCTGTTGTCGATGATGTATGTCTCTGCTTATACTTCACGTAGCTGAGGATGTATGTGATGTTCGCGCAATGATGAATTGACGTATCCAGTCTTGAGGGCATGTGTGTTCTATATGCAATTGGTGTTCCATCTGTAGTGTGATGTCCTGACTGCTCACGGGGTTGGGGTGGCCCATTGGGCGTGGGTGGGCCTTGGCTGTGGGGAGTTGGTCATCTCCTATTACACGGTGGCTGGTGTCCTGTCATAAATTTTAGACACCGGGAAAATTCGAGCCAAGAGTCTGCTGAACAGGCTGCTTCCCTGACCACCATGGGGGTGGGGTGGGGGGGGGGTTGGGGGAGTGCAGTGGTTGGTTGGTATGTGCGGTGCGGGATGCCACCTCCTCTGTAGCAGCAGTCTCTCTCATATCTGAAGATTGACGGTCAACAGACGACGAGTGGAGTGTGAAATGGACTGGGCCGATGATGTCCGAAATTGGTGTATAGATAAGAGACGTGAGTTGGAGCTGGGGTGGTGGTGGGACTCTGGATATGGGTGTCACTTGGTAGGGGTGTGGTCGCGCGATTTCGGTGTGTGATCGGGTACACCGAGTTGTGCAGTTTTGCGGTTCTAGACACGCCAAGGCGCCTCTTCACTTCCATGCTATTCACTACATGTTCCACCCCACAGGAAGCATGGCTTGGGTCATCCTCAGTCTCTGCTTGTGGTAACTCTATAATGGGGGGTATAGCATGAAGTTGGTGGGACTGGGAAGAGGTCGGTGGAACAGCTTTTCCATCCGCCCCCTTGGACAAAACAAACAAGAAAGTCTTCATATACGACTTCCCAGATCGAGTAGATCCATGCTGAGGAGGGAGAGGACGAGTACGTACCTCGTCATCGTCCTTAGCGTCAGCTGCTTGTTCACCACACTTCTGTCTTGGTAGAAGAAGGGTTAAACTGCCACTATGGTGCTCTGCGCTTGTCTTGGGAATACTAGTTTCCGTAGATATTTCTGTCTGGGTACCGGTGTCACAGGGAATGCCCAGCCCGAGCTATGGTGCAAGGTCGTCGCCGATGCACGGTTTTAGCCGATCGAAGTGGGTGGCTAAGGTCAGGCCATCCGAAGCATGGATATGGTAGGTCACGTCCGATGTCTTACCTCCCACCACATAGGGGCCTCATGTACCCAAACCATCCTTCCAGCTTCATACAGGTTTCCATGCACTCTCCGGTCATGCTATGTCTTCTGACGCCGGTGTGCAGTGGATAGTGTTGCTCTCACTAACTCATGCGTCTGTTCTATCCACTGCCGCATGAGTTCGACGTAGAGCGATGGTGAATTTTTCTCCCCTGGTGTCTGGGGCATGGCCAGCTCCAGGGGTAGGGCTAATTCACAGCCTAACATTAACCGAGCTGGGGTATAACCTGTGCTGGAATGTACTGAAGTGCGCTAAGCCATGAGCACATATGGGAGTCGTAAATTCCAATCTCTACAATCAAGGCATGTTTCCGTCGTCAATATCTCCACTAGGGTGCGGTTCAATCTTTCGACCATACCGTCCCCCCTAGGGTGATATGATGTTGTCCTTGTTTTGACGATATGAAACAATTTGCAGAGCCCGGCGATCAGCTGGCTCTCAACATTACTTCCTTGAGCGGAGTGTAGCTCATAGGACATACCGAAATGGCAGAATACATTGCTTGCCAAGACCTCCGCTATACTGGATGCCTCTTGGTCTGGCAAAGCAAATGCTTCTATCCACTTCGCAAAGTAGTCTTGCTTCCATCATCCATCATATTGAAGGGTCTGAGCACGTCAATAGCCACTCGCTCCTACGGTGCTCCAACGACTTTAATTTGAAGTGGGGCTATATGGAGGTGACCAAACGTCTTTGGCATGGGATACATTTGGCGACCCATGCCTTCACACTATCGTGAATTCCGATCCAGTGAAATCTCTGTCTTATCCGCATTACTGTTCTTTCACCGGCTAGATGTTCCATGTTATCGTGCAATTGCTGTAATATAATATCACGATAACACTCTGGGATTACCAGATGGTTGTTGATGTAAAGAACATTGTTCTGCATATGACATGCTTCAAACCGCTAGTGGTAGTACTTGGCCATTGTGGATAGGGGTGTAACAGATTCCCTGGAAGGACCTACCCCCTCCTGGATCCACGTGTATATGTATTGTGTTTGCGTGTCTGTTACTTGGGCATGAGCGACTTTCTCCGTGTTCCACTCCATACATTGCAATTTAGGGAACTCCGGAGATGGCTGTGTAGACTGTGTCATGGTTGCGGCCTCTTGTTCTTCCTCCCCGAGCCCGATTCTGCTCAAGGCATCGGCGTTCCCATGCAATTTGCTGGGATGGTGAACAACATTAAAGTTGAAGGCCTGCAGGGATTCCTCCATCTCGCTACCTGGCACTCCGGATTTTTAAGGTTTCTGAGCCATTGTAGCGAGGCATGGTCTGTACGGAGTGTAAAGGGGCGACCCTACAGAAAGTATCTATAATACTTGACGAAATGAACCGCCGCCAGTAGTTCTCGCTTCGTGGTCGTGTATCTTCTTTCTGTTTTATTTAGTGTATGCGAACCATAACCGAGTACCTGCTCTGTTCCATCCTCTGTGACCTGAGATAGAACCATGCCAATGGAATAAGCCGACGCGTCAGTGTCTAGGATGAAATCGAGGTATGGATTAGGATGAGCGAGAATCAGGGCGGGCATCAGGAGTTCCTTCAATGCCCTGAAGAAACCTTCACACTCACTCGTCCACTCGAATTGTCGATCTTTCTCGGTGATCCTGTAAAGGGGTGATGCAATCTCACTGAAATGATGGATGTATCTGCGATAGTACAGGGAGAGACCGAGGAAACTCTGAGTTTCTGTGACTGAAGAGGGCGTTTGCCACTCTGCTACTGCCTTTGCTTTTGATGGCTGAATAGCCACTCCATCACCTGATATGACATGTCCCAGGAACTCGACGCTCTGTCTGAAGAGATGACACTTCTTAGGTTTAAGTTTTAAATTGGCCGTGCGGAATCGTAATAGCACTGTGTCCAAATTTGTAAGTGTCTGCTCGAATGTGGAACCAAAGATGATTACATCGTCGATGTAGCACAGACAGATCTCCCATTGCAGGGCAGTCAATACCTGCTCAATGGGGCGTTCAAATGCTCCCAGACCGTTGCACAAGCTGTAAGACATCTTACAGAATTGAAAGAGACCATCCCTACATATGAATGCGGTCTTTTTCATGTCAGCTTCGTCCATGGCCACTTGCCAGTAACCACTAGCCAAATCAAGGGTACAAAACCACTTGACTCCGGACAAGGAATCCATGGCCTGATCTATCCGAGGGAGCGGATATGCGTCTTTGAAGCTAAGATCATTAAGGCAGTGGTAGTCTATACAAAACTGCAAGGATCCGTCCTTTTTTCCTGCTAGTACAATAGGACTGGCCCATTGGGATGCTGATGGTTCAATTATTCTGGCCCACAACATGTCTTTCACTTGTTGGTGCACTTCCACTTCCTTGTGAATGGGAAGATGTCATACTGGTTGTCGTACTGGGCGATTATTTCCTGTGTCGATGGAGTGTCGCACTAGATGAATTTCTCTGAGGTCCATGTCTCCGGCTGAGAAACTATCACGATATTCATAAAGTAAAGCCCGTATATGTCGTTTTTGTGAATGCATCAATCCTACTGTGGCACGCAGGTACACATCATGTAAATGTTCGGGTAAATCATCGGTGGTTGCTCTGGGTGTTATAGTTGGTGCGGGTGTTTCCAGTGAAATCACGTCCATCAAGTGGCCACAACGGACTCCTGGTTCAAGGGTAATTGGGTCTGCTGTGCCATTGAGCACTCGAAAGGGTATGTGTTCTTTGTAGGTGGTGTCCATGATTATGTGGGGACTTGTGCATTGTGAGGCTATCATATAATCAGGGTCGGGTTCCAGCATGGCGGTGTGAGTGTTGTTTTCTAACTGTGGTGTGGTGGCCCATAGGATCCGTTCTTTCCCAGCTCATCTGTGGCTGTACTATCAAGTATAAGTGCGTATGTATCATATAATGATGATTCCTGTCCAAGGGGTATTCGTCGGCCGTATTATATGTCAAGTTCTTGTTGCTTACAGTGTATGATGGCTTCGCTGGCACTAAGAAAATCAGAGCCAAGAAGGGCATCGTTTTGAATAGAGGCGATGACAACTCACTGAATGAATTGCATCTCCTCTATCTCTATTACGAGATTAACTACTCCAGCTGATGGCTGAGTGAGGAAAGGGCCAGCCCGTCGTCGCCACTGCTTTGGTGACGACGGGCTGGTGGTAGCAATGGTGGTGGAGTTGTTGCTGTTTCTGCATATGCGGTTTTAGTGTAGACAGCGGTGTGGACAGGATTCTCGCGATCACAGATAAGCGCTACCTGCACGAGCCACTTCTTGCAATGCATCATGGGATGTTTGGTTGATGCACAGAAGAAACAGCCATGATATTTGTGCCCCCTCTCATTGAATTGTATCAGAATCAGGCATGTTTTATCAATTTGTTGAATTTCCAGAATATACGGTTTGTTTTATTCTTAGTCGTTCACTCCAATGACTCAGTTATCATTGTTATTATCTCACCTGGCCAGAATGGACAAGTGAGCTTATGCCATGCCAACTATCCATTGTCCGTCTGTCTGACATCCATCCATTGGATGGATCAACTTTAAGTTTATGAGGCAGCGCACAATCAAGGCAATATAAGATGTAGAAGTTCACCAAATTTCAAGTCGATCAGAGAATAATAAGAAAGATCCTGAGTAATTAAAATAATCTGTGATATTTTGAACAAAAATAGCTCGGAAAATCTTTTCGGACACTCGTCACCAGTTTTCACAATTTTTTTAAATTGTGTTTTACAGTTTTTTGAATATCTCGAGAACGGATGAACCGATTTTGAGTCTGTAAAGTACTGCAAGGATGCACCAAAGAGAACTATACTCGGAATATGTGGCTTATTTTCAGATCCGAGGTCAAATAAGCCGGCTATCGACGGTTGAAATTTGAAAATGAAAATGTTTGTTTTGGCTGTTATAGAGAGGTTTTTATGAGATTTTATAATTTTTCTACACGACTCAACGTAGTTCCTGGCTGGCTAATGATGTTCCAAAATTTGACCTTGCACTGACATTTTGTGGGCAAGGGGAGCTAATTCCTGCCAAAAACAAAATCCGGTAACGTTTAGCACATAGAAACGACCTTGGCATTTGATCTTTGACGATAAATTGAGAAGAAATCTTCGAGAGCAAACAGATAATGTCCTAGGAAAGTATGGTAGCGATCCCATCGAAACTCTAAGTGTAGTCACACATCAAAGATAAATATTGATAATCTCCATACATTTCCTATGGGACATTTTTGCCCACTCAAAGGTTGGTAGCTCGAAAACTACTTGGCAAGTCCAAATTAAAAACACACGCCATCGATTCCACCACGTGTGCTAGGAGTTGACCCAGTTTGGAGTTGATTGCCTCAAAACTATAGGAAGAGATACGGCCTAAACCTTTGGGAGAAGAATAATTAATATCTCGACAACCGCGTGAGATATTTGAATTCTGTAAGCAGATTCAGAATATAGACGGCGAGGCGACGCGAATTAGGCAGTCTTAAGCACGAACCGATCAGACCAAAATTCGGAAAAGAGAAACATTTTCTAAGAAAATCGTAGTCGCTGCGAATTCCATTTTTGCACAAAGTTGGGAAAACGAAAAAGAAAAGAAAGTAGTAAAGATTTGTGAAAATCGGATCACAACTATGCGAAAAGGAGTGTTTTAAATTGTTCAGATTTTTGGCACGAAAAGGGTTACTTCTCGCAAATAATTGTCCGGATCAAAGTAAAAAGCAATAGCAACAAACCACAAATGATGTTCTATTGGGTCGATAAGGTTGCAAAATGATCTGAACAAATCTCTGGGAGAAGATACGTTTGAAATAATAGTGACCGAGAATAATAATAATAATAAGAAGAATAAGAAATATCCGATCGTAGAATAATAATCTGCGTGTAGTTTCTGCACGCAGATTAATAATAATAATAATAATAATAATAATAATAAAAAAATATCTACTTCTCTACCGCCACAATATGTAACATCGTAACTGACCCCACATGCCACCTTGTGACCTGGGCGTATTAAATAAAATGAAATGAAAATGAATGAAATGGATATGGGTAGCTATGCATAAATGGGATGTCTAGGAATTGTTGTACTGTTAGGTTAGCTAAGGTTTAGTGCTATGGCCGCTTTGGATCTATAGGTAAGCTTGGTGGGTGTATTGGTATGGTTAGCGATGTATCCATAGTAAGTATGTAAGTATGGGACCGCGAAACACGTAAATATAAATAAGTCGACATTTTGAGTTAACTAAATAGAATGTTCGCGCTAAGTAAGTCAAGATTTTGAGTTAGTATGTCGGAATTCCGAGACAATTAAGTCGAAATATCGAGCCAAGTAAGTCTAAATCTCGAGTTAACTAAGTAGAAAATTAAAAAACCCAATTCATTTGGGCACTTTCATACTTCCATATACATTCATAACAATAAAATATAATACTGGCCCGCACGCAGCCATACAAACCACATACCGCAATAATACAGCAAGCTAAACTCAACACATTAGTCCATGGTGAAAGTCAATGAAAATGTCAGTCTTTCTTCGATAGCGTAGTTTCTAGTGGGCTCGCTATTACGTCTTATTTATAGCGACCTTCTAGGGATTTCACATGTCAGACAAGATGAACGGACGGAGGGACTGACGAAGGCGTGACCGATTAGACGGGTGGATGGACGGACGGACCGGTGGCTGGACGGACCGATTGACAGACGGACAGGCAGGTGGGCGGGCAGATGACTAGAAAGACTGACGGGTTAGGCCCGATTTATCAGTCGAACTTCTCTTGTGCCGTGCCACCTAAATCTGCCTGAAAATAACAGAGTCCACTATATAAATCTCCTTAGCGTGGCGCGACAGAAAGTTCGACTTATAAAACGGGCCTTAGTTCCAAACATAGGCATAATGAACTCGCATTTTAAGTTTCATAATCAAAGATATGCTCAAATTATTAGGCCATTGTAGAAAAATCAAAATCGCCATAGGACCCATGTTCCGAGACCCGTGTCTGTGCGCCCCAGAGCATGAGTTAGAAAGCAAATTGTACTAAGAATATATCGTTTTTATTATTTCCCTGCCTTCGAATGTTCTGTAGTATAATTGATCAAAACACATGTTACAATTTGACACGTTTAATAAAAATAACTGCGTAGTTAAGTTTTATTAATGATTTGTGCTCGAGTATAGTAATAAAATCTGTCTATCTGAATAACTCTAGGAATCCAACTCCCACCCATCATCCACCTCCTACAGAACACGCACGAGGAGTGAACATAAAATTCGACAGAAATTATTAAAGGAAGTTCTTCATCACGAGATGGTATCAACTGTTTGCTAAATTTGGTATATGATCATTGTCCGTCATCTAACATGGAAATAATAACAATAATAATAATAATAAAAATAATAATAATAATAATAATAATAATAATAATAATATTAATAACTTTTTCAGATTTTTCGGACTTTCGGAATCTTTTCCGAATCGCGTCAAACGTTGTGGAATCCTAATGTATGGTCACACCCATTTTTGTGTTAAAATCTGAGCCAAATTAGAACTGTAGATTTCAAGATATTCATAGATTTAGAATTTGATCCGACCCGGTATCCGGGTTCTTTTATTTGAATCGTGAGCAACGTCTGGAAATCTCACCCCCACCCCGCTCTCTCTTACTTATTCTCTCTCTCACGCTCCCTCTCTCTCTCTCGCTCTCTCTTACTCTCCCTCCCTCCCTTTCCCTCTCCCTCTCTCTCTCCCTCTCCCTCTCCCTTCATCCCTTCCGCCCTCTCTCTCCCTCCCTTCCTACCTCCCTCCCTCCCCTCCCTCCTCCCTCCCTCCATCACTTCCTCCCTCCCCTCTCTCCATCTAGCTCTCCCTCCCCACACTCCCTCCCTCACCTTCCCCCTCCTGCCCTCTCTCCCGCCCTCCCTCCATCTCTTCTCTTCTCATCTCTTCTCTTCTCTTCTCTTCTCTTCTCTCTCTCTCTCACGCACGCACGCACGCACGCACGCACGCACGCACGCACGCACGCACGCACGCACGCACGCACGCACGCACGCACGCACGCACGCACGCACGCACGCACGCACTCACGCACGCACGCACGCACGCACGCACGCACGCACGCACGCACGCACGCACGCACGCACGCACGCACTCTCTCTCACTCACTCACTCACTCACTCACTCACTCACTCACTCACTCACTCACTCACTCACTCGCTCGCTCGCTCGATCGCTCGCTCGCTCGCTCGCTCGCTCGCTCGCTCGATCGATCGATCGCTCGCTCTCTCTCTCTCTCTCTCTCTCTCTCTCTCTCTCTCTCTCGTGCCTCTATTTCAATTTCAAAAAATTTATACGAAATGAAATCATCATATGCCAAGATTTATTTTGTTTCATTACACATATCCACATAATTTAAGCCTATAAAAGTATACTATTTAAAAAAATGATTTTCAAGCATTCCGCTGTGAATATGCACCTTTAAAGCCCATTTTATAGGTCGAACTTTCTGTAAGACGGGGAGAAAATTTACCACCTTTTATTTTTTCAATATTCTTAAATGACCTGGAAGAATATTTAGAACATCATATTCTAGGACTGCCACCAATCAGTGAAATGGCTGATGATCTACACGTATACCTATATTTAATTGCTCTCATGTATGGGGATAACACTATAATAATGGCGGAATCTCCAACAGCTCTCCAAAATGCTATAGATACGTTCCAAGATTACTGTAATGAATGGAAATTGAAAGTTAATGAAACTAAACAAAAATAATAATATTTAAAAAACGCAAGGAAACCAATCAACCACAATTACAAATTGGGGTTCATGACATTGAAATAGTCGATGAATATCTATTTCTAGGAGTTCTCTTCAAATATAATGGTAAATTTTTCTCATGTAGAAAACGTAACTTGAAACAAGGGATAAAGCAATGTAAAAGCTTGCACAGGATTAAAGAAAATAATGTACCAATTTACTTACAATGTACACTTTTTGACAGCATGGCCTCACCACTAAGGTTATATGCATCCGATATTTGGGGGTTTGAGAACACTGATCTGCTTGAGACTTGCCAAATAAAATTTTACAAAATTCGTATACACATGAAAAAGAGTACACCAAATATTATGGTCTATACCGAACTTAGAAAATACCCCCTACACATAAAGATACAATGTAATATTATTCTGATCCGGGCTGACATAGTAAACGCAAGATACGAAAAACTATATTGTATTGGTCTACACTATACGGAAAGAAAGATTACACAGTTTAAATGGATAGAAAAGATAAAAGCATTAACAGGTTATGGTGAAACATTTGAGAAAGACAACATAAATAAAACACAATTAACTACTCAGGTACAAACAGTTTTAGAAAATCAATTTAAAGAGACGTGTAGAGCTGACATCAGCGAGTCAAGCCGGTTATCATTCTATAATCAAATAAAAGACGATGCAAATTTGGAAAGATACTTCACAATTCTACAATTCGAGCGCAAGGGCAATATTTACTGCATGATGCTCCCTTGGTAGCCTGAGTGTAATGAATGTGAAACTGAAACTGAAGGCCCAGAGTTGACATGCATTAAATGTATGCATCGGTTTGGAATTTATTTAATTTTGCCACATAGATATATTTTTATTTAACACTGAATTATAGTTAACTTTTTATTCGAGATTATGCCAAACTGACATAAATTGCATACAGATGCATATTTCCTGGAAGGCCTCTCTGGACCCCCATGCACTATAGCCGTGTTCTGATACAGCCACTATTTCGGTAAATAGCAGGTGTATCGGCCAGCGTTCTCATTGAACTGGCCCTTGTACCCTTCCGATATATCGCTATTTTTTCGCTATGTGAATGCAGCCTATTTCGTCAAAATCTGCCAGGTAGCGTTAACGTCAGCATTTTCTCTCAATGATTGGCGGGTAGCGCTACGGCCAGCATTTTATCTCGCTCTCCACCAGGTAGCGCCACCGTCCAGTACGGGACTATCTTCTAGCAGTGTGAATGCAAACCGATATATCGGCCAAAATTTTTTTTGTGTTAATTGTCTACCTACATAGTACACGAAATAGTTAAACAGGATTAGGCAGTGAGAAAGAGGCCTATGTATCGCCCTCGTACTCACTCTAGCAATCGGTCTAGTGTGTTTCGGGATTATTCTAAGCTCTGCTCTGGGGGCTGTGAGGTTTTTACTCTACAGCTCTCAAAATTTTCGTAATTTGCTCAGTTCCCCTCAGTAAAAATTGTTTCAGTTGATTCAAATCGTATACTTTCAGAGTCTTAAATTATGCACCTCAATTTAACCAAACGAAATAAATCTTATCATATGATGATTTCATTACGTAGAAATTAATAGAATTTATTTAAGATCTGAAATTGAATTAGAGACACGAGTAACTAATTTAACTTGCAATTACATTAAAAAAAAAAATTTGTAATTAATTAAATCATCAAATGTTAAGATTTATTTCGCTTCATTACATTGAGGTACACAAATTAAGCCTCTGTATGTAAATATACATTACACTATTTTATGAATACGCACCTTTAATGGCGTTAATTAATGGCGTAAACTATTTCGCCGATAGAAACACATTGTCTCAATTTAATGACAACTAATCAAGAAAGCTGTTACATATTTTGCAAATAATTCGACTGGAACTTGTTGCTGCTTTAGGCAGCAAATGCTGTCAGTCAAATTAGTTTCAAAATATTTAACAAAATACTTCATGGATAATCTCTTATTTTGGTCTGTAGCTTTTAAAGTGTTAAGAAACAGTCGCCTACGTAGAGGTGGGGGAGGGGGCATGTGGTGAACAGATTTCTTCAGATGACAAGTGGTATGGGAAATATTTTGTGGAAACACTTATTTCCACAGATTATTTCCCAAAAATGAATTATCACTCTGACTGCAAGAGATAGCTTCTCAGAACGTCTGATTTTCAAATCTTTTTACTTACTCCCCCCAAAAACTTTACCCAAAATCGGGACACTTTCCACTGCTTGGTCCTCTGGAAAAATCCTGAGAATCAAGACTGAGTCACTTTAACATCACCCACCCACCTCTGCCCATCCACCCACCAGTCCCTTGACAAATTTGTTGACCCCCCCACCCCCATTATACCGATACAGAAAATGACAAACGTTATATTTTTCACAAGCTTATTAATGGCAGCTCGTTCTATGTACTTTATCTTTGACTTTCTTCCCTGTCCGAAGAATACATTGAACACGAATAAAGTACGTGCGTGTGTGCGTCCACGTGCGTGTGTGCAAGTGCACATGCGTGCCTGGATGAATGAATGAATGAATGAATAAATTTAGTTTTCGGACCATTGCCCAATCGGATGTCAAGACTTGACAGCTGATATTCCGTTCTGTGCTGGCACGGCACATGAAATGTGCGACGTATAAATCACATTCGCGCTTCAGTCGGGTAACGCAATAGGTCGTCTAGAAAGCTCAAAAGCACGACTGTGAGTCGTGCTGGAAAAGTTGATTTATATGTCGAACCTTTGTCGCGCTAGTATGGACTGTTTTCAGGTAAATTTTGCTGGCACGACACATGAGAAGTTCGACTTATAAATCGGGTCTAAAGCTGCGTTTACCTGGCACGCATAAAGCCTGACTCCACTAGAGCGGTTTACCATCGCGATTTTCGCCACGATAAATCGCGTGAGATTGGATTAATGCAATTGAATGGAACTGATTCCACTAGAGCGGCGCGCTGAAACAACCACGATGTCCCCGCTGCGTCACCGTCGGACGGGAAATTTGGATTGCTAAAATAGCAATCTAAGCATTTTACCGGTGCGTTTTTCAAGGTTAGCAAACAATCAATATTGAGAACAACTTGCTTAGATTTTGGCAAGAAATCTGGAAATACTAGGGCCTGCCGTTTGGGTAAAACATTTGTTTCTAGTTAAATGTTTTGAAACAAATGTTGGTTGTGTGCGTTTAGATTTAAGCACATTGCTAAATTGCGGAGTTCTTGGATTGTTTAATCGACCAGTCATTTGGTTGATTGGTTCATAGACATATTCCTCTAAGGGGTTGATGCAGTGATCTATTGCCGAACCATTGGTAGGTTGACGATTTGCATGATTGATTACTTGCTTGACTGACAGGATGAAAATTTAAATTACAAATGTATTGAGTGTTTAGTTGTGTGGACGATCAAATATTTGACTGATCGTTTGATGAACTGATCAACTAATTATTGATTGATTGGTCAAGGGATTGATCAGTTGGCAGATTGATCGATACATTGATTTAAAGTTTTTTCATTATTATTATTATTATTATTATTATTATTATTATTATTATTATTTCTGTTATTACAGCTATTATGAAAACGTACAGTAGGGAGAATTAAAAGTAAGTTGCAGAACCTTTATCCTAATCCCAAATTGCAAAGTATGCAATACAATATGATTAACCTAATCATATTGATAATCTCTCCGATCTGTTTTAGGTGCTGGCATTCTCTGCATATTTTCCATGACTGGAGAATATCATAAACCCACTGTTTATGTTTTCACTTTCATTGCCTTTTTGTGTAGAGGTACATCACTAGTATGTCTGTAGACTCAGAATCAGTACCATCAAACATATTGATATGAAGCTTCTTGAATAATTATAGTCTTCAGATAATTGACGTGAGCGACGCGATTCTTTGCGCGATTTTCTGCTCAAATGGAAACAGTATGTCAAGTTGAAAATGCGGCAGTTTACAGTGCGGTAAACCACTGCGATTTTGCGACGACAGGGAAACCCATGTAGTGGAGTCAGACTTTTAGGCTGTGTTTCCATGTATAAGGTTTTTTCCCGCGCGGTTTAACCCGTGCGGGCACCCACGCGGTAATAAATATTTCCAACTTAGCTAAATACATAGAAGCTTTTCCAACAGACCGGCAACCGCGCGGGCACAATCCGTGCGATAAAAATGATCTACCTCTGCTGGTTTTTCCCGCACCGCATGTGAATTCCGTGCCTGTAATATCATGAAATTTCGTTACTCTGACGTGTATTTTCCAGACACTCTACGTGTTCTTGTAAGTTATTAGTATAGCTCAACAATTTTAACGCATGCGGAGATAGAAAAAACCTTGCCAATGGAAAAGGCCTTCCCGCGCGGATCTCCGCATACGGAGGTCCGCGCGGGAAAAAAACCCTTACCAATGGAAACACAGCCGAATGCGGAAAGCGGGTTGCGGAAACGGAACGCGGAATATACTTCAGATCGCTCTTTACTATTTCCCTTCATCCATTTACCTGCACGCGGTAAGCGGCATCAGGAACGCGGAACGGCGGGATGCGGAAAAACCGATCGCCCGGTGTACCAATTTTTTCGGACGGAAAAGATTCCGTTGCGGAGTAGAGCACATGTAACCTAGCAACGTAAGGGCAATCCAAGTAGTTAAAGCCGAGCATCCTCTAAAATTATAAGAACGAATTTGTCGAAAAAAATCGGAAATCAGTAATATTATAATTAGGCCAAGGTATCATTTTTTAATCTAGTCGTCAGTATCCGCCATTTTGGATCTGCATCGCTCGACTCCGTACATAAACATTTTGAAATGGTCTCAGTGGAAAGCTAGATATCAAAGCGTAAAAAATTGTGTTTCGTTTTTCAAAGAAATTTGATAGAAATGTCTCAATATCACCAATAAAAATGCAATAAAATAACGCAATGATTCCGCGTGCAGGTACACGCGATATTTTACCCGCATTCCGCATACCCTCTTTCCGTTCCGCGTTCCGTAAACCGCACCCCGCGTGCCAGGTAAACGCAGCTTAAGATATCGCCAACACTCGACTGAAGGAAGAATGCTGCTAGGGGTGAAGGGGAGGGGACTTGTAACAAAAACGTGCAAGTATGTACATGTAATTGAAATTTAAACAATTTGTGCAAAACATTCCCATATGTATGTTATGCTCTGTATTTTATTTTAATTATATCATTTATAACTGGTTAACGACGCCATATAGTTACTCTCGCCATATGGGAATGAGTGAACTGAATTAGAGCCTGCCTGTCTGCCTGCCAAACCTGCCAAACCAACCCAACCACCCACCCACCCGCAATGTATATCTACCAGCCTGACTGCATACCTGCGTGAGTGCCTGCGTGAGTGCCTGCCTGCCTGCCTGCCTGCCTGCCTGCATGTCTGTCTGTCTGTCTGTCTGTCTGTCTGTCTGTCTGTCTGTCTGTCTGTCTGTCTGTCTGCCTGCCCGCCTGCCTGCCCGCCTGCCTGCCTGCCTGCCTGCCTGCCTGCCAGCCTGTCTGTCTGTCTGTCTGTCTGTCTGTCTGTCTGTCTGTATGTCTGTCTGTCTGTCTGTCTGTCTGTCTGTCTGTCTGCCTGCCTGCCTATCTGTCTGTCTGTCTGTTTGTGTGAGCTTTATATAAAGACTAGTGTTTCACGGAGAAGAGTTAGAAGGAGACGACGGTGGCTCAGTTGGCGCACATGCGTTCTTAACCACTAACCAGCGATCCTGGCTCGCGTTTCTGTGCGCGACTATTGCCAAATCGGTGGATACATAAGCAATCGTCTTCAATCCTCGTTGCATATCTCTCCAACGAAAAGGATAACTTGATATTGGTGATGTAAGAATTGGGGAAGTTAGCCATATTATACTCTAAAAACCAGTTAGATATCTTCTTAATGGAACTTAGAAATTAGGACACGATATAGTCCAACCAAACCAAAAAATCTTTAATCAGTAGGCCTATTATCTAGAGAAATAATTTGTATAAAATTATATTAGCATCGGTTCGCATGGACAACCTGACTAAGCTGAGAGTAATGTGTTTATTTGGTGATGGTGTGACAGTTATTGCCGACGTAAATTAACGTTGTTATTAAATAAAGAATGACGAATTTAGAATGGGGATGTACACGGTAGCATAGTGCTTTAAAAGCTTCTGCGTTAACAATATTTCTCACCCGTGACGGCGACAATCAAATCTATACTCAAACATCAAACTACGAAAGCATTCTTTTGCAGTCATAATTGTGACTTCGTACGAAGCAGTCATGCGTAGACTTAGTGTGGTAAACGTGTTGCATGCCCACGTTCTCTATAAGAGCTTAGCTGTGGATGATCACGTCAACAGTTGGTGTACTACCAAGGGCATGCCGATGCTCTCGTGCTAACCAGGGTGTTAATTATTCATCTTCATTGTGTGATATTTATGATCCTACCTTAAGAAGAATTCGTATACAACTTAAACCTACAGGTAAGACTGTGTGATTAGATTCCAGAGATTACATTTCGACAGATAACCAGTGCAACCGTAGTAGTGTCTTCCATTCGATTTGTTCAAAAAGAAAATAGTACTTGCGAATTTAATTACAGGCAATATAATAAGTATAACCAAAACCAATATTTTTGACTCAAGCCAATTTAGTCTTAATCAAGATTTAGAAAACTTGCCACTCAGCCAATTTAATCTTAATTAAGATTTAGAAAACTTGCCACTCATAAAGCCTATGTAGGGCCTACGTGTAATTATTCAGCAATATGAGTGATCGATACCGGTGCAATCGATTGATACCATCAAAATCAACTTGAAAATTATTTGACAGAAAACAGAGCAACACCTTTTAGCCAACTTGTCTCCAGAGCGCTCACGAGATCTCCATAGCACATGTGAGTGCTTGGTGTAATATGTGTTTTATTACTGCACATGGCCCCAATGTGATCGACATCATAGGCGTTTTACATTATACTGGTAGTATATAGGGTCCTAAAAAACTACAAGTCCTACATTATGGTCGTCATTTGTACAAATATCTTACGCGAGGCCTATGTGATATCTTGACTTTTAGAAAGGACACAATTTAAAACCGAGTCCTTGTAACAAGGAACAAAAGAACGCCCTAAACTGTAATATAGTTGATTTATCTAAGTAATGTAAATAACAAATATACGGGAACTTTGCAAGAAAACTATGTTGATTCCTTCGTACGCTAATGGTTCCTCAATATTACATAAGTTTTTCATCGGTTAAACGAAAGACAATTATTAATGGATGGATCTGATCTGTCACTCAAGAATATGACGTCATAATCAAGAACATTTAAAAGTCTATCAAGTGTACAAATGTCTTTGATGGTTTTACTATTAAATAAACATTCTGTTGAATATTTTGAAACTAATTCGACTGACCGCTGTTGCTCCCATATGCAGCAACAACGCCGAGTCAAATTTGTTTTAAAATATACAACAGCTTACGCATAGACCTATGATTATCTTTAAAATGGTTCAAAGTATATGAATAGGTACCAGCACGATCAAAGCGTAGACCGAGCTTAGCTAGAGTTTTGGATCCTTCTGCTATGGCGGATAACAAAGCAGTTTGCGTGAGGAAAAAACACCCGTACGTATTACGCGCATGCGTATTGAATAATCGCTTTGCAGACGAACGGCTACGTTTGCATTGTTCAAATAAATAAATCATTTGAAAAACCAAAAAGTTTATGTATACGCTAGTACATTTTCCATTTTTCAAATTACTCAAGCATTTGTTATTTCAAATTACTCAATTTCTTTAAAAAAGTTATTCTGGTGTTTTTTCATAATATGCATATGATATTTGTTGATTCAAATAATCCCATAATTGTAGCTTCATAGCCACACATCACACGTAAGTAATTAGAAACTGAAATAAACGGGTAGACGATTCGTCGCGGTGTTAGCGCGGGCGACTAGTAATTAGCCGGACGGGTTTCAAATCCCGTCGACTTGTCAGGTGATCAGGCGGCTGACGAGCAATTGGTGGAAACACAGGCAATCTCCTTTATTCCTCGCTGTCTCTCTCCAAACAGGAGTGGTACCAGTGTAAAAAACTGAGGAAGTTACCAAGAATAGACTGAAATAGAACCACCCTAGATATGGTGTGAAAGGGACCTGTAATCAGGGAGTCGATAGACGCCAATCAAACCAATATCTCCTTCAAAGTAAAATAAACTGGATGGTTATTACTGATCGACAGACCGTTTACAGATAACGAAGGTATGCGGATTGCGTATTCGGATTGCGTATGCTGATTGCGTTTTAATAGATACTTGACACTATTTATGTGTACTTGTGTTCGCATATGTTAACAGATCCTGCAATCCCCATTGTGACCAGGAAAACGGGTGGGCGGTTGGGTACGTGGTGTGGGCGTGCGTGCGTGCGTGCGTGCGTGTGTGTGTGCGTGCGCTCGTGCGTGTGTACCCTTCATATTCCTCACTGTCAGCCATGTCACGACTATGGATGTTTTAGACTAGGCTGCCAAAGTTGTATCAATAATGTTAGTTTAACGCTGTGTTGATTCTGGATCCGGCCCTTGTTGTTTGCTCACACGCCCGGTTAAGGAAGAATAATAGTTTATCTATGATCCAGTCAGAAGAGGCATGTATAGGGAGTCCTCGTATAGAGGCACGTGGTGAGGCTGCAAAGTTCTTCCTCCACGAGCAGAGGTTGTGGCGACTTCAACATCTGGGACAGTATGAAAAATCTCGAGTTTTAAATTGGAATGACTACAAGAACAAAAGGGCAAAACAGCAGAGGTTCAACTTAACTCAATTATAGGCCGACAATAATTGCTAGACAAGAACACTGTTTTGATTTCCAACCTGGCCACTGACCTGATTATAAATTCAACAGCATCATTTTCATGAACCTAAACTTGAACAACACTGCCTTGTAACACATGAATGATCTTATTCATTCCGCTGAGGATTTAGCCACATGCGCCCTAGGCCCCAAACCTTCCCATCTGTATCCGTGAGTGGTACTGATGGAGTGGGATGTGCGCATGTATTGAAAGGGGCTGTGCAATTTACGACATGCAGTAACATAGGTGACGCAATTGCAAAGTGCATTGATGCTGAATTGGATTAGTAAACTGATACTAGGATAATCTTTGACAACTACCCCAAGTAGATATCAATCAAGGATGGCAGAAGATACGTTTTTCTCATTGAAAACAGTTCTTGATGATACGGCATCAATAATAGGAATAAATGGCCATCTAGAAAACGAAGGTTCTTGCAATTCTTCGCTGACAAATGCAGGGGAGATCGAGGCATAGTGGACCATGGGGAACAGTGGGCCATTTACATTTTCTCAGAAATACACTATAAGCGTTTGCCAATTACATTATCAAATGTGTATTGGGAATTCCACATCATGCTGATGTAAATGTTGGTAGAAGAGATGACAGGATAAAGATTTATGTTTAAAAAACTGATTTCGAAGTTATGTGGCCGGTTGCGCACGTAAAGCTCAATTCCCACTGGATGTGATTCCAGGATTAAGCGTAGCTCTGTTTTCGCGTCCGCACGCGCGCTGACTGGGCTTACGTAAACCTCGATCAGATTGCTGTACCATTTGAACCTGCTATTGACCAGGTTCAGACGTAAGATCAGCGCAGTAAATTGGTAGATTAATGAATTATAACGGCAACTCGATGTTAACTACAATTAAGTTGCTGCTGCTACTACCGCTGCTACTACTACTACTACTACTACTACTACTACTACTACTACTACTACTACTACTACTACTACTACTACTACTACTACTACTACTACTACTACTACTGCTACTTCTACTGCTACTACTACTACTACTACTACTACTACTACTACTACTACTACTACTACTACTACTACTACTACTACTACTACTACTACTACTACAACTTCTACTACTGCTGCTGCTGCTGCTGCTGCTGCTGCTGCTGCTGCTGCTGCTGCTGCTGCTGCTACTACTACTACTACTACTACTAATACTAATACTACCACTACTATTACTGCTGCTGCTGCTGCTGCTGCTACTGCTGCTGCTACTGCTGCTGCAGCTACCGAAAGTCGCATCAATGCCCTCAATATGCTTCTATTGAGGGCATTGATGTCATGCGACTTTCGGTAGCTGCAGCAGCAGTAGCAGCAGCAGGAGCAGCAGCAGCAGCAGCAGCAGCAGCAGCAGTAATAGTAGTGGTAGTAGTAGTAGTAGTAGTAGTAGTAGTAGTAGTAGTAGTAGTAGTAGCAGTAGCAGCAGCAACAGCAGTAGTAGTTGTAGTATATATATATATATATATATATATATATATATATATATATATATATATATATATATATATATATATATATATATATATGACCACGCGCTCAAACTACTACTACTACTACTTTTTTTTTTTTTTTTTTTTTTTTTGAAAAACCGACGCTGACGCAGTCGGACAAACTTCACGGAGGAACTCCTTTAAAAAGGCTTGCAAACCCCCAGAAAAAAACCTGGTGAACTAGTAATCTTGATTAATATTACAAAACAATGATAAATAATGAGCATTAATACAATCTATAAATACATATGGCTTAAAAGGTATAGATACAAAACAATATGCTGATAAAGCTCCGATAGCAAAACAAAACTTAACAAAGGCATTACTATTCAACCGAGGTGTAGTAGTAGACCTGTGTGGCGAGTGCAACTATCCAACAAATGAAAAGTGCCTCGTCAATCTATGACAAATAAGTCAATCATTGACGCCAGTGGGCTGATTCTCTAAAGATCAGCGGGCGTAGTAGCATTTGGGTAGTATAATACATATAGTCGGCAGAAAAATTCCAGAAAAATTGATGGCCCTCTTGTTTAAATTTTCAATTTACTTTATTGTAAGGTTTTGTAAATTACCATTCAATCCATGTGTGGTAGTAGACCCGTGTGGCGAGTGCAACTATTCAACAAATGAAAAGTGACTCGTCAATCAAATAAGTCAATCATTGACGCCAGTGGGCTGAGTCTTAAAGATCAGCGGGCGTAGTAGCATTCGGGTAGCATAACATATATAGTCAGCAGGAAAATTACAGAAAAATAGATGGAAATAGATGGCGCTCTTGTTTCCATTTTTGATTTACTTTGTTGTAAGGTTTTGTAAATTACCCGGGAACAAATAACCCTATAAAACTCTGTGCAAATTCCTAAAATTACCTGGGACAATTTTATAATTCAATGGCAAATTACTTTATCGATTGATTATTAAATTACCCCAGTCTGTTTATTTCTTAACATGAATTATTAAACATAACAATATCAAAGTGCAGACTAAAATGAATTACATGACACAGATCAATTAAAAGACACAGATAAATCAGCTGTAGTAATTAAATGATTTAAGCTAGTGCAGGCTCATTTATTTTTACAGCTCCCAACTCCATTGAAACTATGTTTGTTTTGCACCATATGTCCTTGAATACTTTTTCTTTACCATGCTGCTTTAATCTAAAATATTCGCAAGGAATATGATTCAGCAGCAATGAACGAAATATTGCCTTTATTGCTCTATTGTGATTGCCCATAGATGGATTTTTCGTCTGTGCACACCGATGTTTCCAAATGGCCCAAACACCTATGGTTAGTATTGTTATTAAAATAGTCCTTTCAGACTTTATGATATTTACACCGCTTGATCCAAACTCTCTAAACAAGACTACATGCGTGTCTAGAACAATGGGCTTCGCTCCAAATTTTGCCAAGATTTGGCTGATATAGTCCCAAAATTGTGATGATATTGGACATTCCGCAAATAAATGCTCGATTGTTTCCTCGTCTGTTTGACATAAGTAACACCTATCAGAAGTCGTAATATTACACTTGTATGTCAAGTGTCCCACCCATAGCCGTCGATGTAGTAATCGCCACAATAAATCACGAGCCATATTTGGTATGGATGGAGAATGTAAGATTTTCCATACATTTTTCCAACTGGATGGTTTATAGCTTGAGTCATCCCATCTCCTAATTGCTATGGGAGGTGTTACTTGTTTTCGTCTCATAATATGGTACCATTCCTTGGATCTCATCTTGTATTTTAACATCTCATCATCAAGAACTAATGCGGGTTGTGGAGTCAAACTATTATTATTTACATTTGGTAGACGAAACCATTCAATTGGTACAGCATGTTTTATTTTATTTAGCAACCGCTGGACATCTATATGCCTCATATGTGTTTTTCTAGCTACGTCTTGCATTGAAATCCATCTACGTGTTTGAGGGTGTATCATATCCGATAAATGTTGAATGCCATATTTTGCAAAGGACGGTAGATAAAGTACTGCATTGTTATAACATATATTACTATTGCCCCACAATTGCTGTTCTAGTACTTCCTTCCAGCACGTAGGTGGAGGCATGTATCTGTCAAATATTTCTAACTCCTTAACTTGATCTTTAAACACATCTGGTATCATTTGGCTATTCGGAGGTGGCTTCTTTGAGGTAAAAACATGCTCCGCCAGAAATGGTTCTACAATTCTCTCCATGAGAGCTCGTGAAACACATGCCCACGTCTCATCTGATGTAATAAGATCATCCAAAAATTTTAACCTTAAAGAAACACATTTCACTTTAATATCAATTAAATCAAGTCCTCCTTCTAACTTAGCATTATTGAGAACACGATGGGAAACTAAATGATTCTTTTCTTCCCATATGAATGACAATATCAACTCATTAACCTCCTTTTCTACATGTTTTGGCATGTGTACAACAGATGCTGTATACCATAGCCCAGATAATGCCAAGTTGTTGACAACAAACACTCTACCAAAGATTGAAAGACGACGACGCTTCCAATTTGCTAATATTCTCTTAAGCTTAGATACTCGTTCATTCCAATTTTGTATTGTATTCGGTTTCCTGCCAAAATAGATGCCTAAAATCTTAATGGTATCATTAGACCAATTGATTTCAAGTGGCTGGTCATTCCGCTCTTTCCATGGCCCCAGAAATAATCCTTTGGATTTTCCTTTATTGATTTTCAAACCAGATGCATTTTGGAACTTTTCTAGTACGTGGTTTAAAATTGCAAAATCATTGTTTGAACTGGTAAACACAGTTGTGTCATCAGCATATTGTGACAGCTTAAGTGGTCTTTCTATGCCACGAATACATATGCCTTGAAAGTTATTATTTTGCCTCAATGCTATGCCAAGTGATTCCATCACAATAACAAATAATAATGGCGATAGGGAACACCCCTGTCTAACCCCACGTTCTAAGACAATTTCTCTGGATAATTGATTGTTCACTAAATAGCTACTCTTGATATCCGTATATAAAATCTTTACCCATTTAATAAAGTTTGAGCCTAACCCAAACGATTGCAAAGAATTAAAAAGAAAATCCCATTCCACACGGTCAAATGCCTTTTCATTGTCCAAGGCCATCACAGCTGAAGGGATGCTATCCTTCTCAACCAATTGTATAAGGTCTCTTATTACCATGGTATTGGTTAGAATTGTCCTCCTGGGTACAGCACATGTCTGCTCTGTTCCAATGATTTCTCCTAAAACACTACCTAGTTTCAATGTTAGTGCTCTGGATATTATTTTGTAGTCTACACATAGTAGAGAAATTGGTCTGTAGTTCTGAATTAGACGTCTGTCATTTCCTTTATATATTAGCCTTACGTATGCCCTAGCCATAGTTGGTGGTAAATGGCCTTTCTCAAAAATTTCAGTGCCTAATTCTTCCATTATTGGACCTACAAGGTGCCAAAACGTTTGGTAAAATTCAACTGGAAGGCCATCACACCCCGGTGATTTTTCTAGTTTCATACCTTTAAGGGATTTAGTTAAATCTTCTAGTGTTAAGGGTTGATCACAAAATTCACTGCCTGTGTCTGACACCTTTTTGTCTATATTTGCTAACAAATCCAATTTTGCATCTTCATCAATTCCCCCTGACTTGTACAATGACTCATAGTAATTGCATACAATAGTACTCATTTCATTGTTGGTAAAGACGGTTGAACCATCCGACATGTTTAATGAGCACATCACCTTATCTATTGCCCGTGCTTTTTCTAATGCGCAAAAATATCGGGTTGGCTTTTCCCCTTCTGCATGCATCTGGGCTCTTGCTCTAATTTTTGCACCCTCAAACTCATATTGTTCTATATCTCTTATTTTACTTTTAATTTTAACCAGTAATTCATAATAATTCTCTTCACCATTATTTACTTTAGCATTAATTTTCATCAGTGATCGATGAAGTGTTTTCTTGCGTTTGCGTATTTCCTGTGCTTTTCTAATAGCATACTTTCGGGAAACATACTTTAAATCCAGTTTAACATCCTCCCACCATTGCAATGTGCTCTTATATGATGCTTTCCTATTAATCCAATGTTGCCAACAACTCTCTATATTATTCTTATAAAATTCTTCTCCCAACAGTGTTGTGTTTAATTTCCAAAACCCGACCCCTTTTGTTACCCAGTCAGCATTGGCAAAGGTTACACAAACCATGTTATGATCGGAGAATGCAACTGGCTTAATATTAACATCTCTCCAGTACCCTGTTAACAAACTATTCACATAAATTCTGTCGATCCGTGAACCAACTTTACCATCTACCGAAAAACATGTAAGATCTTTACCATGAGGTTTTGATATTCTATAGGTGTCCACTAAATTTTCATTATCACATATTTCTTTTAAGAGTCTATGTGATGTATCAGTATAAGTTGAAGTTGCATTCCTGTCATTTTCTTTGTCTAAGACACAATTAAAGTCACCACCCATTACTAAGTTTTCAGTGATGTTATCTAGTGCTGTTTTAGACATCTCCTTAAAAAAATTACGACGTAGTTGATGAGATGTAGGTGCATATATACACAGCAACGTGATACGTGTTTGTTGTATATCTAGCGTGACTCTCACCCAGCGACCATTTGCACCTGATACTGAAGAGATAATATTTACATAGGCTGAACATCGAGGGAGTATAACAATTGCTACGCCTGCACTATTATCTTGAGATAACGAATAAAATATTCTGGATCCAGAAATCTTTTCTAAATTATCGTATAATTCTGACTTCTGAATTTTTGTTTCCTGTATCAAAGCAATGTCAATCTGCTCATTTTTAAGAGTCTCTAGTAAGTGACGTTGCTTTATGTCACTATTTAAGCCTCTACAATTGAGTGTGCAAATTAGCATAAAAGGTAATAAAATGCTGTGTAAAACCGCCATTATTAAGCTAACTAGATTTTGTTTTTTTCGACCCTCTCTTAGACCATTTACCTATTTTACTCACAAACGCTGCATTACTTAGCTCAACTTTTTCCAAATGCTTATATTTTAATATATCTGAATCATGACGCAGATGCCTATATTTAACACCCTTTGCTGTCACATATGGAACTAACACCTCTCCTGCCTCTGACCTGTACATGACCATTTCATCAGGTGATTTAGAACTCTGTGTTTGAATGGATATATCAGATTCAGCGACTGACATATTATCGTCTTCTATATCACTTTCCTCTATTTCTGATTCAGAACTCTCTCCATCTTTCTGTCGCTTTGTTCCACTCAATCGATCCGAGACACCAATTACTTTCTCTATATTATTTAAATCGTCTAGATTGAGTGTACTCAGTGGAAAATCAAAGTTAGTTTCAGTATCTTGCGACCTGAATTTTACTTGTCCTAAATTAAAACTCTCTTCCAGAGGGTATTTATCATCATCTTCAACTTGTGTGGAACTAGCCTCTCTCTCATCAAACTTGGATTGACTTGTTACTGGAGTAAGACTTAGCCCCTCATCTAGAACCTCTATTTCATCGCCTGCAACTACAGCGATTGGATTCTTAGTTTTTTCCCCATGCTTCTCATTAACATGGACTTTAGCTACAATCTCAGCAACTACTGGTTCAATGACATTTTCCTTAGCAACGTGCTTCCCATTAGTATGGATTTCAGCTACAATCTCAGAAGCTACCGGTTCTATGACATTCTCTTTAGAGACAACTTGCTCTGCACTTTTATCAGCACCCTTTTTGACATATTTGTTCTGCGGGCATCGCCACTTAAAATGATCAGATGATCCACAAACTAGACATTTGTTTTTGTTAGGGCAATCTGTTGCAAGATGTTCTGTGCTTAAGCAGATTCTACACTCCTTGATTTGCCCCCTGTACCATAATGGCAAGATAAATCGACCATCTATGGTGACCTTGCTTGGGAGAGGTTGTTCTACCTTTTCAAACCAAATTCTTCTGATGCCATTTTCTAAGGTTCGATCAAATGGATAGGTCTCGTGTTCTACTTTGTCCACTTTGCCATACTTGGTCAATTCAATGATAACCCGTTCATCTGGGATCTCTAATGGAACCTTCATCTTGACTAATAGACGATCAGAATCTATTTCCTCCACATTACACACCTCACCCTTCACGACAAGGACCTCGTCAAGCAACTTTTCCTTCACACTTTCATTAACTACGGTGACATTCCATACAGATTTGGAAACATTAACAAGACCTTGAAGGACCCGTGGCCCTGCCCCAACTACATCCTTCAACCCATGATACACCTCAATTGCCGAAACACCCCACGCCTTTGTCGTGATTTTAAGACTCAGGGTACGCTTATATGAGGTGGCCATGGTGTTTTATAAAAAGCAGTACCCCATACTACTACAATATATAATACAAATATATAACACCAAGACGTCGGGGAAAGAGCTAAACACTAAATAAATAGTGTCCCCTTTTGAAACCCTGACGTCTACCAACAAGTATACGAATAGAGAGTACAGTCGTATACTTGTTAGTTTGAACCACTTTCTAAGTGGTTCACTAACACCTAGCCGATTAAAGTATGCTAACAAATATATGATTAAATAGTCAAGTCATATATTTGTTAGTCTGTTCGAGTTGACCGGGGACAGCCAACTGACTATAAGGATTTATATAGTTAAAGAACTAGGCTTGTGCTTACAAATGACAAAGGAATTAAATCCACTCACTCAAGCGATCTTGCCAAATATAATGCGCTAGCCTACGAACTATAGAAATAGCAGACTGGCGCAGCGAGAAATGTATTGCATTGACCACAGTAAGAGGAGCCCTATTAAATGGCGGAAACCGCCAGCTAAGAGGAATGCCTTGAGAAAATGGAGACACAAAATGCGCTCCAACCAAGACAAGAATTTACAAATTAAATATAAAGTTTGAAAGGAAATACTAATACGAAATATATGTATAAAATTTATCTACAAAATCGCGCTAGAAACTAGCAAATTCGGGCAGCAATTGCAGAGCTAAATAAACGCGTGCGTTCACTTCGACTACTACTACTACTACTACTACTACTACTACTACTACTGCTGCTGCTGCTGCTGATGATGATGATGATGATGATGATGATGATGTTGCTGCTGCTGCTGCGGCTGCTGCTGCTGCTGCTACTACTACTACTACTACTACTACTACTACTACTACTACTACTACTACTACTACTACTACTACTACTACTACTACTACCACTACTACTACTACTACTACTACTACTACTACTACCACTACTATTACTGCTGCTGCTACTGCTGCTGCTACTGCTGCTGCAGCTACCGAAAGTCGCATCAATGCCCTCAATATGCTTCTATTGAGGGCATTGATGTCATGCGACTTTCGGTAGCTGAAGCAGCAGCAGCAGCAGCAGCAGCAGCAGCAGTAGTAGTAGTAGTAGTAGTAGTAGTAGTAGTAGTAGTAGTAGTAGTATATATATATATATATATATATATATATATATATATATATATATATATATATATATATATATATATATATATATATATATATATATATATATATATATATATATATATATATATATATCTGACCACGCGCTCAAACTGATCTCTTCATCCATATGCAAACTCACATCATCATCATGACCACCACCACCACCACCACCACCACCACCACCACCACCACCACCACCACCACCACCACCACCACCACTACCACCACCACCAACACCACCACCACCACCACCACCACCACCACCACCACCACCACCACCACCACCACCACCACCACCACCACCACCACCACCACCACCACCACCCAGCCGGCAACTTAGGCCTGCCTGAGCCATAGGTGTGCAACCGGCCAATAAAACCTTGGTCAGCAAAATGTTCTTGTACTATATTATGCCGAGGTCTTGTTTTTCTAACTTCATAGCCTGATAGATTTCTAATAGATTAGAAATAGCCAGATTAACAAGTGCCAGTTAAAATGCCGGATTATGAGAAAGTCAACTATAAAGTTAAAACATCGCGGCACAGTGGCCCTGCCTGGTAAGGTTAGAGTGGACCAGTCTGGGGGCACAGATAGGCAACCTTGTATGGTTAGAGTGGGCCACGGCCCACTGTTCCCCATCTTAGTAAACAGGGTTTATACTGGTCAGGGAATTCCTGAAATCATGAAATCTGAACATATAAAATATAGGACTGAACATCCTGTGCGAAAAGCAGCGTTTATGAAAACGTCTTGGAAACTTACGCCATCGAACCCTACCTTAGGGAGCAACAGACCCCCCCCCCCACCCCCACCCACATCCAAATTAGCTTCAAATTATTCAACACATTATATTTAATCATTACTAACAGGAACCGTGGAGTACTTTATGTTGGTGAGGTTTAGGACACACTAATTGGTGGTGATGAAGCCGGTTATGAAGTTAAGTTGATGCGACGTGCATCTGAAGATTCAGACTTGTTCACATTAACTTTGGTAGATGATGCATCTGATGTAGAACCCAAAGATATCTTTGCTGTATTACCCGATCCTGTAGAAGAAAATGGGCTTTATTTTGTATTCATGGTGGATCTTTCTCCATTTCATACTGCATTATACTGGAGCAGATTGCGGTTTATGCTGTTTCTTTGAAGATAAGATATTAATTTAGTTACAATGTTCTGATGTTCTTCTCCGCTCCAATACTGTAATTTGAAGTAGATCCACTGTGAGACAATTGGTAATGATATGCGTGCATTTAAAAAGAATGTTTGATGTTTATGTGTAGACTTACATTTTGGTCGGTAGATAATTTTAGAAAAGCCAGTAGGGCCCAGATTACAGTACAGGAAATAACTAAAGTGTTTCCAGAGCAAAATAAAAAGGCACTGCTTAATATTTTGAACTTGATCGGAAGCCATTACTGCCCTTGGTAGCAATGGTTTACAAGCAAATTTAGTTCAAAATATTCAACATAATGTTTTACACCGCATACAAAGTTTGAATAACTGACATGTTTGTGTTTTTTAATCTCTGAGCTGTGGTATATGTCAAATATTGACGAGAGAGATTGGTGAACAGCATGAATGGAATCTCAGTCACTTTAATTTTTTTTCCGTTTAATTTCCGAATAAATTTAATTTCAAAGTGTCTTTTCTATATATTGAACAAATGGCCCATTATAACCAATGAGGTGGACCACACTGGGGAACAGTCAGTTGACGTCAGCAAGGACTGATGAAATCTCTGAAATTTTAAGGAATACATTACAGCCTATGTTAAACTTTGAAAGGTAAATCATGGACTCATGTTAGCAGAGATAATTTTGTCCGAAAGAAGAAAAATCACCGAATGTGCCCCGGTCTCCCCTATATTGTTCTGCAAGAAGCCAGCTATGAGGGCGTTCTGACAAGTTATATAGTAATTATAACCATACCAATATTTCAATAGATGAATAAGTTTGTGAGTTGATGCCAGTGCTAGCACCGACATTTTCCAGGCAAAGTAATGAGATAAGCACAGAGCGGAGGCGGTGAAGTGATGCTGCTTCATACGTTAGAAGTCAATTTAGCTCTAGCCTTACTAAAAAGGTTGATTTCCACACCTAGGATGGTGAGTCATGATTCTCAGTCGACAACCTTAGCTGAATACCATTAAAGAAACAGCCACTGAGACAAGTGCCAATCACAGAAGTCTACCGCTAAAACCCATGAATGACCAACGGTTCAGTGATTGCCATTGCTTTACCATGATTACTTGCAATAACCGGAGAAGATACAATCGGAAAAATCCATGGCTTGAGGAAGAAGAGTGCATTACAAAGTTCTCGTAACGTTTCCACCGCAGCCCCCCACAATTCTTTTCACGACTAGGCAAGGATGGGTCACCATTACCAAATGTGATAGCGTTTTGGAGGAATATCTCTGTATGTCTCAACTCAATGGTCTAAGCTCAGGATCCTGCTACGACTAACTGGAACAATTTCTAGAAATTTGCTCTGAATCAGTTTCAACATGTTGTCTCTTACAGCTGGTGCTTGGCTTCAAGACTGGTCAGAGTTGCGAACCAATCTATGCGCTCAGGATAATACGTGCCTCTTGTATCTAGGGTGGACCAAATAGCATGGCAAACAACGCTGTCCTGCCAGCAGTACAGACAACACCTGATGCAGTTGTAGAACTCTTTAAATGGGCATGCATTGTGATATATTGCTCAAGAAGATTTGGGCAGACGAACCTACAGAACTCCGCAAATATGAGGCAAGCGAGAAACGCCGCAGATCTAGCAACGCGGAAGCAGTAGGAGAGACTGTAGTCATTTAAATCTGCAGGACAGTCCTGTATGGTCTGACAGTTTAAATTGTTTTAGATGAAATATTTCGATTGAGATAACGACAAAAGTATATTCCGATGTATGACCACCTTGAATTCAGAAATATCAAATTGGCAATATTATTATCTGATTCCTATCCCCGGAAATGCCAATGCTACCAGAGACATCAACTCAAATTCACATCTATTGAAATATTGGCAAACACAGCTTTTGAATCACGACCATATCAGAATCCAAGATAGCTGCGTGAAATATCAACCTCACAATACGACTATCTGATTACTTGACCACATAAATGTTGGTAAAGACATTTGGATTAGGTTCAAGGCGTTTAGAGTTTTAGAGATATTGACAAAAGTAACATCCTAATGGCGGTCATCTTGAAAATCCAAGATGAACGCCTAAAATATCGATCTCATACTGGCACGATTAAATTCAACGATTGCGTAAATGTAGGTATAGCCGCTGAAATGCGGTTCATAACTCATTTACTTTGAGAAATATTGACTGAACTAACGGCCAAATTGCAACCATCTTGAAATCAAAGATGACCAACACGTGTCCGAGATTCCTTAAATCATAACCCATGAGAAAATAAATGCTGCCTACTTGCAACAGTCGACGCTCACGCAACCCCATTTCACTACATAGTCACACACACACACACACCCGGACTATAACTGTGCAACATATGTATACACCACGGACTTTGACGACGATATGTCAAACCTTTATTTGGAAGAACATCCCGTTATTAGACAAGAAAGGAACAAATTTACTTGTTTAATCGACAATTCTTTAAATGTGTCTCATGTTTGAGGATTCTGATCATGGGTTATACATGGCAATGGCAACCGCTGGCAGTGTGGCAGTACAGAGGCGTGCGTACTCATCGTTACCAGGTTATTTATCGGCACAGCGGCAGTTACTGGTGCAAAGTTGGTAACTCAGATACCAACTACATAGATGCTGAAACAAGATTGCCTAATTCTGGCATTGTAAGATTTGTTGGCACCAACATTATGACACCAAATTGTCTGTGATGGCTACAAATATCATACAAATAAATACAATAATGACCGTGACTTGAATTCTTAAAAGTATAATAAGGAAACTATACACGTGGATGTGAATGCAAAACCATTACTTTTAAAAACACCAGATGTAAACGTGACTCCGAATAATGTTTTTTTTTTAAATTCTCTATTACCATTGTCTAATAATGTATCTTACTGGAACACTACTGGACCAACATCTTACCGTATATTACTAGTATTGGTACAGTACCATGCCAATAAGCTGCGCTATCAGGAACCATATATCCGGAATGCCAACTCCGCGTCTAAATCAGACTGATGCTAATTCTAACTCGTGATCCTCGAGTGACTTTACGGCTTTGTGTTAAAAAGTAACCAGTTACTGGTTAGTGGTCTGGAGTCCGGATTAGTATGTTCTTTTCACATTACATGCCCTTATCTTAAACCAAGGTTTGTTGGTCGCTATTCTGTCAATTATAACATGTAGCTATCAGTGCCGCATTACAGTCTATACAAGGTCCGTCCAACTTGACTTATCGCAACATTATTCAAACAAACCTAACAAACTGGTGCCCGCTTCTGGATCTGTTCTATCAAGTAAACCAGTAATTTCTGGCAGTTTTAGTGCATTTGCAGCACGTATCTCTTCCAGGAAGCATACAGTCACGTACTACTCAAGTGATTAATACAAGTGATTAATACACTTTCGTTTTACAGAGGGTGTCCATAACAGATTCTCACTCCTTCCTCGGGGATTCAGTCTGAATATATAATAATGTTAAAGCTGCTATGTCATAGCATTTCATTATTGTAAATCAGTCTATAGGCTATATATATATAATCTCATTGTGTCAGGAGAAGTTCATATTTGCACAATGCTGCCAATAAAACGATGCAATTCCACCGTTACCGCGATCGTCAAATAACGCATTTTTACAGCAATTACTGATCTTATCCATCTAGTTTATATTGTATTCAGTGGGCATCTCATAAATATTCATACAGGGAAATCCCTCTTATCACGTGACCTATTTTTGTTTCGCTTTCGGTTTCAACTGACGTCAATCAGCTATTGCTATTAGATGTAGACATCGCAAGTAAATATTATTAACGACTAAGTGAAATGATAGGCTAAAAAAGGTGAATTAGTTGTAAACGTGCCAACAATACTAGTAACGCGCAATCAGTTCCCGTAACGCGTTCACAATAGTTTGCAAACTATTGCATTTGTTATTGCACATCCTGATCTTTTTTGACCTCATCTCAGACTACCTTGACATTACAAATAGATGCTGTATTGATATGGGAGGGGAAAGAGAGTGTGATTTTTTGACAATTTTCAACCGACCGCATGAGTAATCGATCTGATGACCGGCCAATTGCACGAGTGACAGATCGGATGACTGACCAACTGCATGAGTGACATATCGGATGACGGACTGACTGCATGAGTGGCGGATTGGACTGCATTATCCCTGATGGGATACATGAGTTGCAGATCGGATGACTGCTGCATGATTGACGGACTGACAGATAGGGAGACAGACCGAACGACTGACTGGATGAGTGACAGATCGAATGACCAACTGCATGAGTGATGGACTGACAGACTGCATGAGTGACAGCTCGCGTAGCTGTATGGGTGATGAACTAACGGACAGGCCGACCGACCAACCGACTGCATGAGTGACAGATCGGATGACCAACTGCATGAGTGACGGACTGACAGACTGGATGAGTGACAGCTCGGATAGCTATATGAGTGACGGTCTGACGGACAGGCCGACCGACTGACAGACCGACCAAGCTACTGCATGAGGGCCCGATCAGATGACCCACTGGATGAGTGATGGACTTACGGACTGCATGATTGAGAGATCTGATGACTGCGTGTGTGGCGGGCTGATGGACAGGCTGATAGGCCGACCAACCGACTGAATGCGCGACAGAACGATTGACCAACTTACTGCATAAGTGACATAGCAGATGATCAACTCCATGAGTGATGAACTGCATGAATAACAGATTGGTTGAATGATGAACTAACGGACATAGTGACTGGACGATCGACCGACTGACCGACAGCACGAGTGACAGATCAGATGACCAAGTAACAGACCGCACGAGTGACAGCTCGGATAGCTGTATGAGTGATGGACTGACGGACAGGCCGACTGACTGCATGAGTGATAGTTCGGATGAATGACTGACTGCATGAGTGAAAGATCAGATGACCGACTGCATGAGTGACAGATCTCATGACTGCATGAGTGACAGACAGATGGATAGGCGGACGGACCAAATGACCGACTTACTGCATGAGTGACAGTGCAGGTGATCGAGTGACAGATCGGACGGCCGACTGCATGAGTGATGGGCTGCATGAGTGACAGATATGTTGAATGACTGACATGACAAATGGCTGACTGACCGATCGACTGACAGACTGACTGATTGAATGCATGACTGACAGAGTGGACGACTGCATGAGAGACAGCCCGACAGGCCGAATGACCGACTGCATGCGTGACAGATCGGATGACCAACTGCATGAGTAACAGACTAACAGACTGCATGAGTGATTCTCCTCCTGTGCGCCGTTGTCAGGTTGTTACTCACTGTTCCCCCAATCTACCACCTAGCAACTCTTCCTCATCTCTTCCACTATCTTCTCCTCGCCACCTTCTGACTCGATCTTCTCCTCTTCCTCCTTCTCCTCTCTCAATCCCGCCTCCTCCTCTTCCGATCGAATGACCGACCGACTGCATGGCTGACAGATCGGATCGGATAACCCGCTGCATGAGTGACGGACTGACAGACTGCGTGAGTGATGGACCGATGACTGCGTGCATGACGGACTGACAGGCAGACCGACAGACCGAACGACTGACAGCATGAGTGACAGATCGGATGACCAGCTGGATGAGTGACGGACTGACAGACTGCGTGAGTGATAGTTCGAATAGCTGTATGAATAATGGAGTGACGGGCTGACAGACTGCGTGAGTGACAGCTCGGATAGCTGTATCAGTGATGGACTGACAGACAGGCCGACCAACTGACCGACCAACCTACTGCATGAGTGACAGATCAGATGACTGACTGTATGACTGCTGGACTGATCGACTGCATGAGTGACGGACTGACAGACTGCGTGAGTGATGGACCGATGACTGCGTGCATGACGGACTGACAGGCAGACCGACAGACCGAACGACTGACAGCATGAGTGACAGATCGAATGACCAGCTGGATGAGTGACGGACTGACAGACTGCGTGAGTGATAGTTCGAATAGCTGTATGAATAATGGAGTGAAGGACTGACAGACTGCGTGATTGACAGCTCGGATAGCTGTATGAGTGATGGACTGACAGACAGGCCGACCGACTGACCGACCAACCTACTGCATGAGTGACAGATCAGATGACTGACTGTATGACTGCTGGACTGATCGACTGCATGAGTGAGAGATCTGGTGATAGCTGACAGGCCGACAGACTGATCGTATGAGTGACCAGATGACTGACTGACTTACTGCATGAACGACAGAGCAGATGACTGACTGACTGCACGAGTGACAGATCGGCTGATCGACTGCATGCATGATGAACTGCATGAGTGACAGATCGGTTGAATGGCGGACTGACAGGCATAATGACCGACCGATCGACCAACGGACCGGTAGCATGAATGACAGATCGGGTGACTGACCGACTGAATTAGTGACAGATCGGATGGCTGATTGCATGAGTGATAGACTGATTGAATGCATGACTGACAGAGCGGACGACTGCATGAGACACAGCCCGACAGGCCGAATGACCGACTGCATGAGTGACAGATCGGATGACCAACTGCATGAGTAACGGACTAACAGACTGCATGAGTGATTCTCCTCCTGTGCGCCGTTGTCGGGTTGTTACTCACTGTTCCCCCAATCTACCACCTAGCAACTCTTCCTCATCTCTTACACTATCTTCTCCTCGCCACCTTCTGCCTCGATTTTCTCCTCTTCCTCCTTCTTCTCTCTCAATCCCGCCTCCTCCTCTTCCTCCTCAAACTTCTTCTCTTCATGCATCTCCTCTTTCAATCCCGCCTACTGCTCTTCCTCCTACTCTTCATCTCTCTTCTCCTCACGCACCTTCTTCTGCTCCTCTTCCTCTGTCTCCGCCTCCTCTCCCTCCTATGGAGAATAATAGTAACCTGTCTGATAGGAAGTTTGCTAATTACCGTCATCAATCGCATAGCAAGGGCCTGTGGAGGATCCCCAGAATCACCCAAAAGATTCTGATGATAGGGTCCTCTAATCTAGCCCGAATTGATTTAGACGTCCATCCTGACATCCAGGTTGAGTGCTATCCTAGTGCCGCATTATCACATTTCAGAACAATGGCTATGCGACACCAGGATGGCCCTAGCCCGGAGAAGATCATCCTGCATATTGGCATCAACTCCAAAAATGAGCATCCAACCAAAGCCTCAAGCCATTTACGGTTCATGTCTCGTGAATTTAAGAATACCTTCCCTAATGCGGAGTTGCACTTTGCTGAGATTAACTTCTCTGATAGCTTGTCAGACAGGCAAAGGTACTGTCTCAAGCGTATCAACGAGTCAGCAAGGTCCAACTGCCACGTTGACAAGGTCATCCCCAACATTTCTGATGCCAATTTTCATGTTGAGAAGGATAGAATCTATTGGACGAAAGAAACAGCTAATTGTATTTATAACCATTGGTTGATGGTACTTAGTTTAAACTAAATGTGGGTCAAGGCAATAGCTCCCAAACATAGGATTAGGAACAAACCTTGTCAATTTAGCAGCTCACTATGATCTCTCACCATCTGAGAAATCAATTCTCGATCGTGGTCTTACTTTTGTACCAACTCCAAAACCAAAAACAGGATTAGATTTGCTTTTAGACACAGGTCTTGTTGAGGTAGCTAATTTTGGTCATTCAGTAAAAATAGCCCATCATTTTCGAAATTTAAATGGAGAGTCAAAACTATTCACTGGAAAATCCGGTTGGGACCCTCCAGATAAGCTAGTTGATGACAATATTAAAGCTACCATAAAAACGGTTGCTGGTATAGCCAGATTATTGCCAGTTACAAACAATAAGCAAAACCTTTCATTTCTCGAACGACAGGCTATCAACAAATTACGTAGAAATCAGAATATTATTATAAAACCAGCCGATAAAGGTTCAGCAACTGTGATCATGTCTAGAGAAAACTACATCCGCGAGGCCGAAAGGCAGTTACCTAACACCAGGCATTACAGAAAACTTGATAATTTAATTTGGCCTCAAAACCGACAAAATTTCATTGAAATACTTAATTCATTGCATACAGATAAGTACATCGATAAGAAACAGGTAAAGTATCTGCTAGGTGAGAATAATCCACAAAATCGGACATTTTATATCTTGCCTAAAATCTATAAACCTATCAGCACCTGGTTAGACCCATTGACACCACCTGGACGACCCATCATTTCAGACTGTGGCAGTGAGTCTTATGGCATTTCAGAATATATTGATTACTATTTAAAGCCCATTGCTAATAGACACAAGAGCTTTCTCAAGAACACAGAACACTTTCTTTCAAAGTTATCCAAATTGTCAGTTCCGAAAGAGGCATATTTAGTCACATTAGACATAGATGCTATGTATACGAATATAGATATTGATGCTGGAGTCAATGCTATTAAGAATTCCTTTGTCAAATTTCCTGATCCAGATCGACCAGACACGGAAAATTTAAAATTATTAGAGTTAAGTCTTAAAGGAAACGATTTCCAATTTAATGGTGAAAATTACCTTCAAATCTGTGGATGCGCAATGGGTAAACGATTCAGTCCAAATTTTGCCACGATTTATGTTGCAGAGTGGGAAGAGGAGGCACTGAACAAATCAACCAAAATGCCTCTTCTTTACCTCAGATATCTAGATGACATCTTCATAATTTGGCAGCATTCAGAAGAAGACTTTTGGGAATTTTTTAGCATTTTAAATAACCAAGATTCACACATCAAGCTAAAAGCTACTATTAGTGGAACATCAGTTGACTTTTTAGATGTCACAATCTATAAGGGTCCTCAATTTGACTCCTCCGGAAAATTAGAATATAAAGTATTCTTTAAGCCAACAGACTCCCATCAGCTGCTTCACAAAAAATCATTTCATCCTCCACACACATTTAAAGGTCTGATCAAATCACAAATCATAAGATTCTTTCGAAACTCTAGCAACAGGCAAAATCTGAATGATGCATGGTCTATTCTGTTTGATGCTTTGAAAGCACGAGGCTATTCAGCCCGTTTTCTTCGAAAAATTAAAGCAGACACCATCAATGAGCTTGAAAATCTAAAACCTCATAGCGGACCCGAGTTTGAACCTGTCCAAATTAAACACAATGAACCAATCATGTGCGATGCATCAGTTTCTAAATGCGACAAAAACAGATGCAAAGTAAACAACTGTATTGTAAACCTACAAACATTCCTGAGTTTTCAAACTAAAAATGAATATCATATCCGAACAAATATGCATTGTGATTCTGAGAATGTAGTCTATTTGATCAATTGTGCCCTTTGCCAGAAACAGTATGTTGGTGAAACAAGAAATGCATTTAGAGTGCGTGCTAGACGCCACGTTTCTGATATTAACACCTCAGCAGATACGCCAATTGCTCAACATTTCCAACTTCCTGATCATTCAGTTGAGCATCATTTTGAAATCATGCCAATAGAACAGATTCCGACCTTCGATAGTGAAGAAGAAACGAGTTCGTTTCGCAAAATACTAGAAGGCCATTGGATTAGAACACTCCAAACAAAGGCACCATTTGGAATAAATGTAGATTCAGGAATATCACAAAAGAACAAAATTATCCCATTTCAACTCATATACAATAGACGTAATGTTGAATTAGCGAAAACCATGAAAGACGAATATTCACAGTTGCAATCTAATTTAAAAGAACCGATTAAAGCACGACCAGTAATAGCTTACAATATAAATCCAAACCTGAAAGATTTGCTAGTAAGATCAAAGTTAGACCTCTTGGTCCCTGATAACAATGACAAGGTTTCATCCCTCCCTACCTATTCTTAAATAAATCTAATCCCAACCAAAATCAATGGTGGGGCAACATGAAATCATATCCGTAGGACATCTTTTAGTTTTGTGTCTGCAAAAGTGCGCGTGCGTGCGTGCGTGCGTGCGTGCATGCGCGTGCGTGTGTGTGCGCGTGCGTGCGTGCGTTCGTGCGTTTGTTCGTTTGTTCGTATGTGTGTGGGTGTGTGCTCGTACATCCGTACGTGCGTGCATCTATACTTGCGTAGGTGTATGTGTGCGTGTGTGTATGTGGGTGTGGGTGCATTAATTCGTGAGTACATTAGTGAGTGGGTGTGTGCGTGCATGCATTCGTGCGTCCGTTCGTGCATGCGTTCATACATGCATTATTGCGTGCATTCGTGCATGTATTACTGTGTGCATGTATTATTGCATTCTTTCGTGCATTCGTTCAGATGTGTGCGTGCGTGCGTGCGTGCGTGCGTGCGTGCGTGCGTGCGTGCGTGCGTGCGTGCGTGCGTGTGTGCGTTCGTGTGCATTCGTGTGTGTGATTTCTCTATAATGTAGGATCAATCCCAGCCTTTACCTGTTAAAGCGACCTACTGATAAGTTCACTTTACCCCAACTAATCTCAAGGGGGGAACACTCTGAGTAAATCTAAACTTGGTCTCGATAGGACAAATTTAGGTAAAGAAATTTTTAATTAAATTCCTGTGCCAATGCGGTTTTATTTCAATGTAAAGACAGACTGACTGGATGAGGGACAGATCGAATGACCGACCGACTGCATGGCTGACAGATCGGATAACCCGCTGCATGAGTGACGGACTGACAGACTGCGTGAGTGATGGACCGATGACTGCGTGCATGACGGACTGACAGGCAGACCGACAGACCGAACGACTGACAGCATGTGTGACAGATCGGATGACCAGCTGGATGAGTGACGGACTGACAGACTGCGTGAGTGATAGTTCGAATAGCTGTATGAATAATGGGGTGACGGACTGACAGACTGCGTGAGTGACAGCTCGGATAGCTGTATGAGTGATGGACTGACAGACAGGCCGACCGACTGACCGACCAACCTACTGCATGAGTGGCAGATCAGATGACTGACTGTATGCCTGCTGGACTGATCGACTGCATGAGTGACGGACTGACAGACTGCGTAAGTGATGGACCGATGACTACGTGCATGACGGACTGACAGGCAGACCGACAGACCGACAGACCGAACGACTGACAGCATGAGTGACAGATCGGATAACCAGCTGGATGAGTGACGGACTGACAGACTTCGTGAGTGATAGTTCGAATAGCTGTATGAATAATGGAGTGACGGACTGACAGGCTGCGTGAGTGACAGCTCGGATAGCTGTATGAGTGATGGACTGACAGACAGGCCGACCGACTGACCGACCAACCTACTGCATGAGTGACAGATCAGATGACTGACTGTATGACTGCTGGACTGATCGACTGCATGAGTGAGAGATCTGATGATTGCTGACAGGCCGACCCACTGATCGAATGAGTGACCAGATGACTGACTGACTTACTGCATGAGCGACAGAGCAGATGACTGACTGACTGCACGAGTGACAGATCGGCTGATCGACTGCATGCATGATGAACTGCATGAGTGACAGATCGGTTGAATGGCGGACTAACAGGCATAATGACCGACCGATCGACCGACTGACCGGTAGCATGAATGACAGATCGGGTGACTGACCGACTGAATTAGTGACAGATCGGATGGCTGATTGCATGAGTGATAGACTGATTGAATGCATGACTGACAGAGCGGACGACTGCATGAGAGACAGCCCGACAGGCCGAATGACCGACTGCATGAGTGACAGATCGGATGACCAACTGCATGAGTAACGGACTAACAGACTGCATGAGTGACAGCTCAGATAGCTGATGGACTGACGGACAGGCCGACTGATCGACCGACTGCATGATCGATTGTTCGGATGAACGACTGACTGCATGAGTGACAGAGATCTGATGACTGCATGAGTGATAGACTGATGGACAGGGTGACAGGTCGACACACCGACCGAATGACCGACCAACCGACTGACAACCGACTGCTGCAGATGGCCGACTGACTGGACGAGTGACAGATCGGATGACTGACAGCATGTGTGAGGGACTGCATGTGTGACAGATATGTTGAATGACGGATATGACGAATGGCTGACTGACAGACAGACAGACTGCACGAGGGACAGATCGAATGACTGACCGACTACATGAGTGAGAGATCGGATGAGCGACTGCATGACTAGCAGACGAACATACTGCATGAATGACAGATCGGATAACTGCATAAGTGACAGACTGACGGACAGGCGGATTGACCGATTGCATGAGTGACAGATCGGACAGACTGACCCAATGCTTGAGTGACAGATCGGCTGACTGCGTGCTTGACGGACTGACTGACCACATGAGCGAGCGACCTGCCAACTATATGAGTGACCAAATGCATGACTGACAAGTTGGATGACTGCATGAGTGACAGATCGGAAAACTGCATGAGTGACGAACTGACAGACCAAACTACCCACCCACCGACTGACCAACCCACTGACCGACCAATCGACCGACTGCATGAGTGACAGATCGGATGACTGCATGAGTGATAGATCAGATGACTGCATGAGTAACAGATCAGATGACTGCATGAGTGACAGACTGGCGGACTGCATGAGTAACAGATCGGATGACTGCATGAGGAATAGAGACTGACAGTCTAGACTGCATGGATGACAGATCGGATGAGTGCATGAGTGACAGACTGACCGACTGCATGAGTGATAGGTCAGATGACTGCATGAGTGGCGGACAGACAGACAGGCTGACAGACAGAGCCACCCACTCACTGACCGACCGACCAACTGACTGTGTGGATGACTGACTTAGCGACGAATGAACCCATAAGACTCGTGTATACGTATTCTACAAGCAAAACGTGAATAGTCGACTTATATCCTACATTTTCTTATGCCCAATGCATAGAATAAAGCTATGGAACTGGCGTAGGTGAGTACAATAAATATCACGTAAAGTCGCGGAAATCACCTGGACTTTGAAATAAACCGCCAGCGTATTACAATTGTACCACAATAACAACTTAAACGTGGCGAATTGGCCCTGGGGCGAACGCCCCTTGACGGGATTGTTTTCTATTCTATCGGACAAATATCTTCATATGATTCAGTATCAAGTATCACTAAGAAGTTAATACACGATAACAGCTAAAAAACACGCGAGTAGGAGAAGAAAAATATGTAGCGTAACATTCACAAACTCGTCGCTGTCACGATTTGTTTATGTGTTGTGACGTACTTTGCGACGGGGGAAGCACTTATTCTTATTGAATGGCTATTCCACCATTTCACGAAGAACAACCTACACATTTTAAATAAAACTTATCTACGTTGCATAGATTTTATGCACAATTCAATTTTAATGATAGGGCGCTCAACATGGAAAATCATTTCATATTGAATTAGATTGCATAAAAATACGCTAAATACGCCTGGAATATTGTAACTTTGCCATTATTTTTCATTTAACACTACTTGGTGTGATATAGTACCTTTAAAAGGACTCTAGCTAGCAATTGTCTCGTGTGCCAAATATATGAACCACTGAAGACCGAAGATATGCGTCTGTCAATGGGCGATGCACGAATTCAGACATATAGTTAACCCCTTGATCAGCTTGATCAGTGCCATTGCTGTTCACCATACGAATTCAATGGGTATTGATATTCCCGTAACTGCCTAAGTCAAGGACACGTTAAACCGGTTTCATTTAGTGTGTCTCAACTAGACAGGGTCGGATTAAGAGCCGGATGCACATGGGGCTCCACAACATGGTAATAAGGGGTGCCTCCTCCCCATAGGGATCGGTTAAGCTGAGTAATCCACGGAAAACCCCTTTGATTATCTTCAAAATATTGCCGCGACGTCATAACCACGTGTACGCAGAAGTTCTAGAACATTCGCCTGCGTCATTATTAGCTGCGCGCATCCGAACAGGTTGTATCTGTAAAGCAGTTACGATCAGCTGAGACAGTTATTAAACAGATCACCTCGGTCTTGGTCAGCATCTTTCCCATGCCATTGCGGCAGCCACCCAACCCACCGCATCTTAAAGAATTTTCTAACATTTTTAGAAACTTTCGACAATATGGTTCACGACTGAATCAAGAACTGACTCGGAACACAATCTTGCGGTGAGGCTTTTCCAGGCCTGAATATGTGATTCTACAGATGTAGAGGCAGCGATGTTCTTTGGTGGATAAATCGCCGGATCTGCCGGCCATGCAAAAAAAGTGGTTAAACAACCGCCCCCTCCCCCGCACTGATGTCGTGTAGGTTTATTTAAACTTTTTGATCGCAGCAAGTAAACTTTGCTCGGTACGTCTTAAAAGCTAACTGACGTACCCCGCACCGTTAAGCTTAGTATGCATCTTCATCGGTATTCAACAACCCCCGCTGATAAACGGGTTGTTCTTAACTCTCATCCGTACCGTCGGTGTATGGGAACTTTCTTCCTAGCAGTAATGTTATTGTAGAACTTACTAACTGTTCGTTAGACATTCTTATATCGTGATTACCGTACTGAGTTCGCTCCGCTCCCGTTCTGGACTGCATGCGGGAATCCTGTTCGTGGGAACCGACATGCGGGGACTTTCCAGCTTCCAGAGAACACGTCGACTCACGTCACACCTAGGGTGACGTATCAATTTCAGTAACACGATAGCCCATCCTTAAGAATGGCTACCGACTATTCAAGTAACTATACTTAACATCTTTAATTATTCTGTTAATTACGACTTTAGTAATTATAATTCATCTTTGTAAATGGTCCCGATGACTAAAAGTAACCGTAACTGTCTTAAGACCGCTAGTTATAATTTCTTTATCTGTTTATAGATATTCTTATTTTACTGTAAGGTGTTTTTACTAACCGCACCGTAGTAGGTCCAACAACCTATACTATATGTATTATTCTGATCATTTCACATTGTGTTACTTGTATTGGTTAGCTTTATATATGGCGAGCAACCATCCGTTCATATGTTTTGTTTATTTGTAGAAAACGTGGGACTGCAGTGCACGTAGGAAACACTATACAGAAACATTTATATATGTATCACTTTCTCCCACCACCAACAATTTTTCACTGAGTTCGCTGTCCGTGCTATAACTCTGTTTAGCCCGGCATGCTACCGACTAAAAGCCTGTCTATTTAGCTCAATAGGATAGGTTTACTATGATTAGAGACAATTTCTTCGTCAAAAGACACATAGTGTATGACTCTTCTCCGGTAGTTGCGATAATTTAGCCCCGCACTCCGGCAAGGTTGTGTAAAATTGGCCAACATGCCTATTGGGCCTCATATTTATAAGTTATTGTCTCTCTTCATGTTCCACTAAGCCTTATGGCGTCTTAATTGTTTGGATGCCCCTATCCGCACCACGGACTGATCCGACCCTGGGAAACTATTGGGGTTTCCGAGTGGTGTTGGACAGGGTGTGGTGTCACACACACCTCCCGTGTATCTTCTGATACCTAGTAGTTAGTTATGCTTGCCAATGTAGGAAGCACTGTGAAAACATATTATAATACTTAAATTCTTTCTCATCTTCTAGCAAGTCTCCCCCGCACCGCAGTGCAAAACTGGGCAACTTGCATTTAAACCTAACATCAGGTTGAAAGGTTAGCTCCATAGGACCTGGTAACGGGCGAGATGCGCATCCCCACCGAATTCTGTAGGATTGTCTGGGCATGATGTTAAGATCTGCCACGCCCTTCTTCTTCTTCTTTTCGATCGCTGGTATCACACTTGGAGAGCCGTTCTCAAGATGAAATCTGTGGTTTTCTGCAGTTCTTCCACAGGCCCATACAGCTTTTCAAGAATAGAGGTTGACAAAGGCCAGATCTCTTCTCTCAGCAGCTGATACGTACTGCAACATTGAAGTATGTGCTCTGTGGTCTGTTCTGCTTCTCCACAAGGACAAGCGGGCGATGTCGTAAGGTGGAGCCGCCTGTACATGTGTTGGTTTAGTCTGTTGTGTCCAGTTCTGAGACGAAAAATGGTCACTTGCTCTGGCCTCGAGAGATGATGGTAGGCATCTTCTGATTGAGGTGTTCTATAGAGGGACTTAATGATAGTCTTCATCTCTGTATGGGTAACCATGTTTTCTGTCTGATTCTCTTCTGCACCCACCTTTGCCATCTTGTCTGCTTCCTCATTTCCTTGGACTCCACAGTGTGAGGGGATCCACTGCAGTGCTATCCGAAAGCATTTGATGGTTTGTAGTGCTTCTTCAAGTTGTGGCAGCTTACCTTTGGTGATAGCCTCAAGGACGGAGCGGGCATCAGATAAAAAGACAATCTGTGCAATAGGGTCTGCTGTTCTGCTGATGGTATTAGCTGCATGAACCAGTGCTTCGACTTCACCTCTGTAGTTTGTGCAGTGTTTGCCTGTCGGTATTGCAGCTGACTCATGTTGTCCGTTTGGATACTGTATGTGCAGTCCGGCACCTCCGCTCCTAATTGCATCTTTGGCTGATCCATCTGTGTAGATGCTTATCCATGTCTCCTGAGGGTACATTTCTTCCAGCATGGCTAGGGTCAGGGCCTTCTTGCTCACATCACTGTGTTCATTTTTGGTTGTGAGATGAGGTACTGTGGTGCGAATAGCTATGCTCTCTAGTTTGTTTTCCCAGGGTGGAGGATCAAGGGTGTGGTTTGGATCTTCTATTTGTGCTGGCAACATCTCTTGGTGTTTCCTTTGAAGTGCTTTTGTCTCTTTCACAAAACTTGATCTTCTAAGTCTTCCTGATGACAGCTGTGCTTGCCTGATCTTCATCGGGTGGTTATTGAACGATTTGAACTTTGCAGCTTGGATCAGTGCTTTGCATTCCCTTCCTTTGCTAAGTGGGGGAATGCCTGCTGTCTGCTCCATTTTTTCTATTGGTGTTGATCTCATTCCACCAGTGATGATGCGCAGTGCCTGGTTTTGTACTCTGTCGAGGTTCTGTTGATGAGATTTAGCTGTTGTCATCCATGAGCTGGATCCATACTCAAGGTGTGGTCGTACGGCACCTAGGTAGATGGTCTTGAGGATCCTTTCATTGGCACCCCACTTTGTTCCTGCCAGCTTCCTCATGATGTTTAGCTTTCTTCTGGCCTTTGCCTCTGCATTCTGGATGTGCTCCTTCCATGTTAATCTTCTGTCATATGTGACTCCCAGGTATGTCTGCTGGTCCTCGTATTCGAGTGGGGTACCGCCCAGTGTCAGATTGCCAACCTTGGTTTTGGTGGACAGTGTGAATAGCATGGCTGATGATTTTTCTTTGTTGATGGTAATACACCAGTGATTGGCCCAAGCCGTAATTCTGTCCAAGGCGAGCTGCATTCTGTACGTGGCAGTCGTTGTGTACTCCTCGGTGCACCAGATTACGAGGTCATCTGCATAGAGGGCTGCTTGGATCCCATTGGGCAGCTCTGCTACAATGTCATTGATGAAGAGTATGAACAGAGTAGGTGATAATACTCCGCCTTGTGGCACCCCTTGTCTCAGCAATACATTCTGTCCAGATTGTCCATCCACCAGCACCCTAGCTCTGCGAATGTGTAGGTATGACTTGGTCCATCGGAACATGTTGCCACCGATGCCTGTGCGCCGGAGCTTCACGAGGAGGCCATCCTTCCACACCTTGTCAAATGCTTTCTGCAGATCGATAAAGGCAGCTAGCATCACCTTCTTGGCTTGAAAAGTGTCCTCTATGACCTGTGCAAGATGTGTTGTTTGATCTTCTGTGCTCCTGTATCTTCTGAATCCGGCCTGCTCTGAAACTATAATGTTCTCTGACTCCAGGTACCACTGCAACCGCTGGTTGATGATGCGCTCCATGGTCTTGCATATGCAGCTTGTAAGACTGATAGGACGGTAGCTCAGCACTTTCGTCTTGTTCTTTCCTTTTTTCAGATGGGAAGGACATTCACGGTGAGTATTCGTCTCTCCTATCCTCACCGTAACGATAGATCAGTCACCTAAACTTGCTTTTGTGAGAAGTAACCATTGTCCTGTGACGTTTTATGTGTTATGGAGCAAGATGTCCGGATTCTCACCGGGCTCGGAGATCTTGCAAGATAACATGTATGCCCGCTGTCTTGAGCGTTGATGTCTTAGGACATCCTCTCTCAATGACAGGCGTATCTAAAACGCTAGGTAGGGCACCCACCATTTGCGGCCCAAACTGGTTCTTGACTTTAAAAACTAAGTGTTAGGTTAGGCATAGAAGAAGGCCCGCATAAATAAAAGCGGCACCCACTAATTCAGCATGTTTAAAACTCCATAAGACGGTGACATGGGAATCCCTCGGGAATCGCTCGTCCCATCTTCACGTGAAACAGCACGCAACATTATAGTCATAATTTCACTACGTATGGTCTTTTCTTTATAGCATTTTGGTTGAATATTAGAGTGGGCCCTTTCTGGCCAATACTCTTCTCCTGCTTTAAGCGGTGGCAGCATTTTCCTGTGACGGAGGCCTGCGCGAGGCACTTGCCTCTCGCAAGGATTCAGTGATGATGGCCCGCGCGAGGCTACTACTTCTCACCCAAAAATAGCATCAGAAGTAATGGCCGCGTGAGGCACATAGCTTTTCGCCACTATAAAAGATAACTTTCTATCCTTTCATCTTAGTGGTATAATAACTTATATTAAGTTAATTAGTGATCTCGTATGCAGGAGTCTCCTTTGCGGGGATACTTCTGCAGACCTACGAGTCTGTGTGGTACCTCCGGAAGCCCCGCGTTTAAAGGTTCACCAGGCTGTCTCTATGTCTTGTATTTTCCTATGCGCATTTTTATCTAGCAAACTTGACAGTCTGTTTTAGGTAAATCAATTGTATAGACTTATTTAAGTTAGGTCACCAATCAAATATTGTAAGTCCATAGATCACGAAATTTCTATGGACAGGCGTACCGGTGACACAAACTCATGGGCTGATACTGTTGGGTTCAATATTCGTGAATGATTGAGTTCCACCGGCCGGTCTTTATTACATGGAGGGCAGTGTAGCACGGGATCCATAACCCCGAGACCGGGAGCTAGCCAGCATCATCACTCGTCGTGTACATGTGATGCGGCGAGCCGACACCATACACAGGAATGGCCCAATGCTACCCCGTGAGCTACAAGTGGCACCCAATATGGGACTCGAAGAACAAGAACATCTTTAACATGCAGCGAACTCACGCCCACACCTTATAGCGGGTTTAGTATACTTTCTCCATTCAGCGACGACAAGAAGTAGCATCATACGATTGTCACAATGCTCGTATGCTCACAGACTATGCCAGAAATTCTAGCCAAGCAGAATCAACAACACCGCAATATCATCTGTTTCGCCTATTGGTGAGGGGACCTTCCGAGATGCCTCACAGGCGGGAACAGAATTTCGTATTATATCGGACATCCATGATAGGCCAACTCCATCAGGGCTCGATCGTGGACGATCTCGACAAAGACCCGATTATGGGCAAACTTACTATCCTTCATATCACTATCGTTCACCCGTGTCATCAATGGAAACTATATGACAGAGTAATAATCCTTATACTAGACAACCTCCCGCGTCGCCCCCAATCAAGTATATCATCTTATTCCAGGGGATGGCATGGCACAATCGGGAGGAATCGGCACCACCATTTCATCGTTACATCAGTCATGCCACACATCACGACCGTCAGCCGACTGCACCACCACCGTGTGAGGAATGTCAGTCTTCACCATACGAAGAACGTCCGCATAGCTTCCACAATATTCCGCCTCCCATCCATAGACCCATGCCGGCTTATGGATCTACAATGGGGCAGACCTCACTGGATTGGATTACATGCGCTCTCGCTCCTTGGCATCGGCATCGACGGGAAACACCAGCACCACCACCACCACCACCCACACGACGACCAGCATCAGCATTTTCGTCAGTCACCCATGTACAACCACCACCCGGATTTCAACCACTCATTTCTTCCCGTGGTCTTGGCTGAGTCATTCTCCCTCCCGAATTCAGCGGGGATAGTGACTTGCCCAATTACAAAATCCAGTTCGAAATTATAAGTCGAACTAACCATTTGAACGACCAACAAATGGGTGAATATCTCGCTTTGAGGCTTTCCGGGAAAGCCCTCCAAGTTCTCGCGGATCTCGGGACTGATTACACACCCACATACACTCAACTGGAACGAGCGTTGTCAGAACGGTTTGGCGACACCACCCTTGGGGAAACTAGCCGATTACAGCTTCAAAATCTCCGATGACGCACGGGAGAGATCCTACCGGAGCTGGCTAGTCATATCCGGAGACTAGTCACCCATGCATACCAAGCACCAACATAGCAGGCATCACGCATCTTCACCTGGACGCGTTCATTGATGCGTTGAGCAGTGAGCCCGCTCTAAAGGAAAAACTCTTTCTTGCTAACCATGGAAGCCTGGCACAGTTAACAGTCACCGCGCTCTGCATTGAAAACTTCCTGGAGCGGGAGAAAATGAACCGCCGCCAACTTCATCCTATCAACGAGATAGAGGGAACTATCATCGCTACATCAGCTGATGCTCACACCACACATACAGCATCCACCACCACAGACCCATCCGCACAACAATCAGCACCACAACCTTCCAATCAGAATCAAGCACCGAGAGGAAGGGGGCGTGACCACAAAGGAGGCCACAAAGGATCCCCGGGGCGTGGGAACCAGCACAATAATAACAACCGTGGCAATATGCATGATTGAATAGATGAGATAAACAAACACATCTCTGCACTGACAAATTTGGTAACTACCCTCAGCACTAATTTAGCCACCACACATCGTAGGACAACAAACACCACTAACACTGTACCGCCACCAAACACCTGTTTCGGATGCGGTCAGCCAGGACATTGGAGGGAACGGTGCCCTACCTGACCTCCATCTACTACACCGACTCCTGACCACAGAAGCCCGCTACCTGAGAAGCCATCAAACTCCTAATGGCACTGATTGGAGAGTCACCTCGGTGCCCATATTTACTACCTGGCTCAACTGCGGCCCCCTTACATCAACGTCCGGTGACCGACTATCACCAACAAGCCTCAGCTTTTACATGTACACCAATACACACGGCTTCATATATGTTGATACCTACGTCAATGTCCGCACATAACAAACCTTCTTTCCTCTGTAAAACGGCAGTGGTAGGATGTAGCACCTCCGCTGAAACAACGTTTTTGCAAGCACCACGTCCCGCCACCAAGACACTGGATTCTAGGTGTCCCTTGGTGGTATGCAAAACACCATCCTGCACAACATGATCTCCCGCATCCACAGACAGCAGCAGCTTGGGAGAAACTGTTCACTCCGCATCATGGATTCGCAAGCGACGACGCTACCGGCGATACGATTGCCTTCCATGATGCCACTGTTTCTTTTGTGCTTCAACGAAACATCCAATGATGCATTGTAAGAAGTGGCTCACGCAGGTAGCTCTTATCCGTGATCAGGAGAATTCCATCCACACCGCTGTCTACATGAACACTGCATATACAGAAACAGCAACAACTCCATCACCATTGCTACCACCAGCTCAGTCTTCACCAAAGCACTCGCAGCAGTGACGACGACGGACTGGCCCTTTCCTCACTCAGCCATCAACAGCATTAAGAGAAGCTAATCGGAAACAAGCTGACTATATACAGGACTATCCCGCTCAGCACCCATTGTCACAGATGGCATCATTGGAAACTCTTCCGCAGGTGCACCGCAAAGTAATATATAAGTGTGCCTGTCTGTTTAGCGGTATTTCCACCAGCGCCACCGTTGACACTGGAGCTTCTATCACAGTATTTCACAAGCGCTTATATGAGAGCCTCCCACCTCAAAAATATATCTACAGACGGCTATGGGAGCTGATGTGCCCATAGCCAGTGTACTTAATCTTGTTATTCAAATAGAGGTGATGCAATTCATACAGCGAGTTGTCATCGCATCTACGTAAAACGACGCGCTCCTTGGCTCCAATTTTCTCAGTGCCAGCGAAGCCATCATCCACTGCAAACAACAGAAACTCGACATACACGCCGACAGATACCTCTTGGACCGGAATCGTCATTATATGATATGTGTGCTGTAATACTGTCAAGTGCAGCCACAGTTGAGCCAGGACAGGAGTAAATATTATGGGCCAATGCACCAAAGTTAGCACGCAACACCCACATCGCCATGCTGGAACCCGTCCCTGATGACATGATCACCTCACAATGCGCTGGTCCCCGTATGATCGTGGACACCACCAACAAAGAACACATACCGTTTCGAGTGTTCAATGGTACTGCAGACCCCACAACCCTTGAACCAGGGGTACGCTGCGGCCATTTGGTGGACGTTATCTCTTTGGAAACACCTACACTTACCACCTCAAACACGGAAATGACTGATGATTTACCAGAACACCTACATGATTTGTATCTATGTGCCACAGTGGGATTAAAGCAATTTCAGAAGCGACACAGACGAACACTACTTCACAAATATCGCGATAGTTTTTCCTCCGGAAACATGGATCTCAGAGACATTCATTTTGTGCGACACTCCATCGACACAGGCAATAATCGCCCCGTACGACAACCTGTACGACGTCTCCCCATTCATAAGGAAGTGGAAGCACATCAACAAGTTAGCGACATGTTGCGGACTGGTATTATAGAACCATCAGCATCCCCATGGGCCAGCCCAATAGTGCTAGCAGCTGAAAAGGACAGAACCGTGCGGTTTTGTATCGACTACCACAGCCTTAATGATCTTAGCATTAAGGATGTCTATCCGCCTCTGCACATATATCAGGCCTTGGATTCCTTGTCTTGAGCCAAGTGGTTTTGTACCCTTGACTTAGCTAGCGGATACTGGCAAATAGCCATGGATGAACCTGACATGGAAAAGACCGCATTCGTTTGTAGGGATGGCCTTTTCCAATTCCGCAAAATGCCCTATGGCTTGTGCAACACTCCTGGAACTTTTGAACGTCTCATTGAGCAGGTATTAACCACCCTGCAATGGGAAATCTGTCTATGTTACATCGACGACGTAATCGTCTTTGGACCAACATTTGAGCAAACATTAACCAATTTGGATACTGTACTCTCCAGATTCCACACGGCCAATTTAAAGCTCAACCCAAAGAAATGTCATCTCTTTAGACAAAGCATTGAGTTCTTGGGACATGTCATATCCCGTGATGGAGTGACTACTCAGTTGTCAAAAAGATAGGCAGTAGCAGAGTGGCTAATGCCCTCTTCGATCACTGAAACATGGAGTTTTCTTGGCTTATGCAAGTACTATCGCCGATACATCCATCATTTCAGTGGGATTGGTTCACCCATATATAAAATCCCCGAGAAAGATCGACCATTCGAGTGGACGGGTGAGTGTGAAGGTTCCTTCAGGGCGTTGAAGGAACTCTTGACGACTGCCCCGATTCTTGCTCATCATAATCAAAATCTCGATTTCATCTTGGACACTGATGTGTCGGCTTATGCTATCGGTGCGGTTCTATCTCAGGTCACAGAGGATGGAGCAGAGCAGGTGTTGGGTTATGGTTCACGTACCTTAAATAAAACTGAAAGGAGATACACAACCACGAAGCGAGAACCATTTGCGGCGGTACATTTCGTCAAGTACTACAAACACTTTCTGTACAGTCGTCCATTTACACTCCGTACAGACCATGCCCCACTACGCTGGCTCAGAAACCTTAAAAATCTGGATGGCCAGTTAGCGAGATGGCAGGAATCCCTGCAGGCCTATACTTTTAATGTTGTTTACCGTCCCGGTAAACTGCATGGCAATGCCGATGCCCTCAGCAGAATTAGCCGAGGAGGTGAACACGAAGAGGCCGCAACCATGACACAATCGACACGGCCATTTCTGGAGTTCCCCGAATTGATGTGCGCAGAGTGGAATCTGGAAAAAATCGCACATGATCAAGCAACAGACACGCAAACACCAAGCATATATGTGTGGATCCAGGAGGGGGTACATCCTCCCAAGGAATCAGGAACACCACTATCCACCACGGCTAAATATTATAGCCAGCGGTTTGAAGAATGTCACCTCCATAATGACGTTCTCTACATCAATAACCATCTGGTAATCCCGGAAAGTTATCGGAATATCATACTACAACAATTACATGATAACGCTAAGCATCTGGCCGTGGAAAGGACTGTTACCCGCATCAAATAGAGATTCCACTGGATCGGAATACGCGATAGTGTCAAGGCTTGGGTTGCCAAATGTATCCCATGCCAAAGACGCGCTGTTGACCAGCACCATATCGCACCATGTCAAATAAAAATTGTTGCTGCACCATGGGAGCAAGTGGCTATTGATGTGCTCGGACCCTTGAATATGACGGATGACGGAAATAAGTACATCCTCGTATTACAAGATTATTTCATGAAGTGGGTAGAAGCATTTGCTTTGCCGGACCAAGAGGCATCCACTGTAGTGGAGGTCGTGGCAAGCAATGTGTTCTGCCGTCATGGTATGCCCTATGAGCTACACTCCGATCAAGGAAGTAATTTTGAGAGCCTGCTCATATCAGAGCTCTGCAAATTGTTTCATATCGTCAAAACAAGGACGACTCCGTATCACCCCCGCAGTGACGGGATGGTGTAGAGGTTCAATCGAACTCTCGCAGAGATGCTTACTAAAGAAACATGCCTTGATTGTAGAGATTGGGATCTACGACTCCCATATGTACTCATGGCTTACCGCACTTCAGTACATTCCAGCACGGGTTACACCCCTGCTCGGTTAATGTTAGGCCATGAATTAGCCTTACCCATGAACCTGGTTATGCCTAGGATACCAGGAGAGAAAAAGTCACCCTCTCTATGTTGAACTCTTGCGGCAGCAGATAGAACAGGCCCATGAGTTAGTGAGAGAAACTTTATCCACTGTACACCGGTGGCAAAAGACATGGCACGACCGGAGAGTGCATGGAAACCCGTATTAAGCTGGAAGGATGGTTTGGGTACATGAGGGCTCTATGTGGTAGTAGGTAAGACATCGGACGTGACATACCATATCCATGCTTCGGATGGCCTGACCTTAGTCATCCACTTCGATCGGCTAAAACCGTGTGTTGGCGACGACCCTGCACCAGAGCTCGGGCTGGGCATTCCCTGTGACACCGGTACCCAGACAGAAGTATATACGGAAACTAGTATTCCCAAGATCAGCGCAGAGCACCATGGTGCCAGTTTAACACTTCTTCTACCAAGACAGAAGTGTGGTGAACAAGCAGCTGACGCTAAGGACATGACGAGGTATGTACTCGCCCTCTCCCTCCTCAGCACGGGTCTACTCGATCTGGGAAGTCGTATCTGAAGACTTTCTCGTTTGCTTTGTCCAGAGGGGGGGGGGGCGGATGGAAAAGCTGTTCCACTGACCTCTTCCCACCCACTTCATGCTATACCACCCACTATAGAGTTACCACAAGCAGAGACTGAGGCTGACCCAAGCCATGCTTCCTGTGGGGTGGAACATGTAGTGCCAAGTAAACTGAGTTACCAATGGAAAGGCCACTATGTGGTAGTAGGTAAGACGTCGGACGTGACCTACCATATCCGTGCTTCGGATGGCCTGACCTCAGTCATCCACTTCGATCGAGAGCACAAGATCTCGTGCTGGGCATTTCTCGTGACACTGGTGCCCAGACGTAAAGTAGTATTCCAACGATTAATGCTGAGGACGATGACGAGATACGTACTCGCCCTCTCCCTCATCAGCACGGGTCTACTCGAGCTGGGAAGCCGTATTTGAAGAACTTTCTGTTTGTTTTGTCCAAGGGACCGGATGGAAAAGCTGTTCCACTGATCTCTTCCCATTTCCACCCAATTCATGCCATACCCCCCCCCCCCATTATAGAGCTACCACAAATGGAAGCTGAGGCTGACCCAAACCATGCTTTTTGTGGGGTGGAACATGTGATGAGTAGCATGGCAGTGAAGAGGCCAGATGAAGCCTTGGCATGTCTAGAACCGCAAAACCGTGCAACGAGGTGTACCCGACCATGCCCCCAAAGTGCCGGACCAATCCCCAACCAAGCGTTACCCCTATCCATCACTGCACCACCGCCCCCAGATCCAACTGGCGTCCCTCATCTATACACCAAGTTCAGACATCACTGTTCCAGTCCATTTCACACTCCACTCGTCTCATGACTGTCAATCTTCAGATATGGGAGAGACTGTTGCTACAGTGGAGGTAGCATCCCGCTCTGCACCGACCGACAATAACCCCGTAGTGGGCAGGGAAGCAGCCTGTTCAGCAGACTCTCGGCTCGAATTTTCCCGGTGTCTATAAACTATGACAAGGCACCAACCATCGTGTAATGGGAGATGACCACATCCCCCTGTCCAAAGGCCACCCTCTCCATTTGGCCTACCATGCTCCCCCGTGAGCAGTCAGAACATCACACCACAGACAGAACGTTAGTTACATACATAACACACTTCCCGTCAGGGCTGGATACGTCAATTCATCATTACATACTCGGTTATACTCAGCATAACAGAGACATCCAACACCGGCAACAACATCGTTTAGCAGCACTTATTGGTATTAATTAATCCCCGTTAGAGATATAAATTCCTGCAACAGTTCCACCCACACAAGATACGGGAGAAATAATATCTCCCGCAACCCCCACCTCCCACAATAACAACAGACTCAGCATTCACCAGCGTGGAAAACTGGAATGAACCCATCTCGCTTAACATTAGCATCATACAGCAGCCTGGACTTCCCGTCAACAACATTATCATCAACAAACAACAGCCAATAATTCTCCCGCACACACCTTCTTATCTAATTACGGGAGAACTGATCATGTAGATAGAAGGAATGCAATACAGCCATCTACAGTACGCACCACGGGAGAAATGTTTGTCCAATGCCCCTCTCCTGCGACGTCGTACGGGAACAGCCAACAATACATACATCATTTACACGTAATAACAGTCGATATTGTTAAGAGAGCAAGATGCCCGCATTGCCGTCAGTCACAAGTAGGATTCTGCTACCGAAAGGTTGAATTCGATAATGGATTGATCAAAGTTACGACAGCATCCGACAGGTCATCTGCGCTCTAAAGTAACTCTGTCCCGCCCACGGGCTCGGCCATTACAGAGCGAAATACCAGCAAGGTTCAATAAAGTTGACATCACGCCGCCCCCCCCACACCCCCTTGCAAATGGCGGCAATAAAAATGTCACCTTCACCACAGTGCAAGTATCATCCACAGATAACCAGCCACGCGTATCAAATTCAAATCACCAACATGTCAGAAACACAGACATTCATGTGGACTGTATTCACAATCTCCAAACGATGGCACTGTAAATCATAAAACTGTGTGCACTCATTTCCGAGCTGTATCGTAATTTAACCATGATTATTGGTATTAATGTGTCTGGTCTAGGCAGGGACGGAGCTAGTTCTACCCATTGAGGAGAATGCTTGGCAGCCCTCCCGCTCGGAAAACACAGCTATCTTGTCGGGAGCAGTAACTTTGATACACCACCTGAATAGATCTGTTTAAACCACACATCAAATTACCTACAGCATTTCTGTTATATTTTTGATTAAGAACACAACTGCTTTACCGTGTATATAGATCATTAGCGCACGGGCCGATAAAGCGGCATCAAAAATCTAACATTATAATTACAAAGAGAATTCTTTCAAAAATTCTCTTACCTGCGTTCCAGTCCATAATCGACACGGGCTGAGAACTACCTATTACAGACAAATACAAAGTCGCATGTTTTAAGAACCCGCACAATAAGGGACATTATATTATAAAGATTCATGATAGAACATATATTTCCATCTCTCGCATCTCCAAAGACTACACCTCAGCAACAGTATTTCGGCCATCGCCATAAACAGCACATATGTTTCCGATCAACCACGTGTTTTCAAGAGCCACGTGACTTTTACTGCTATTTCCAGTAAATTGGATCAAACGTTTTAAACAAAAGAGCCACCCAAATACGTGACTACCACAGCATGATGGATGAGTGGCGAGGGTGAGTCGGGGTAATTACTGCTGACGTCACCAGGCTCCCTCACACCCCATCTGGCGCTCCTGCATAAAATTAAAACAGGCATGTTTATAAGCATCCAATCTCTAAAACCGCTTCACGCTAATTAAAAGGTGATGCTCCACAAGAATAAGTAGTACCACGTTTTTATGTTGATTGGAGACTTTTAAATGCACTAAATTACGACGAAGTTAATGAGCCATTCCTCCTATAATTAAGAGTACTCCCTTTATACGGGAAGAATTAATCCCTTGACGCCTAGACTAGGAAAGAGAAAAGCTTTCCATATAGGGCCGACCGAATCACCTTCAAACTTCCACGTGTGGTCATCCGCCATCAGTGACGTCACTAAATCATATAAAAGGAGGAAGCGCGCTCTGAAACTTCGTCTTCCCGCCAAAACTCGACACAAATAGCATTAGGCTTCTTTCATGTCGAAAACTAAATCCTGCTGTATCTTATTATTAATTCACTATTACATACTTGGCCTGGAAAGTCAAAATGAAGACATAGGGTTTTAGGTTTTAATTAGGTTCCCACAACCAACTACTATGCGGGAAGGGAGATGTCACTCCTTGAAGATTTAGCATTGTCGGATTCATCTGAAGAAGAATCGGTACCAGTTGTGAAAAGATTCCCGTGCAGCTTGTTATTAGCTAGCGGAGAACCGTGTACCAGAACTTTTGCGCAAAATTCCGACCTCACTCTTCATATTAACAAGGCCCATCTCGTCCAGACAGCCTTCTGTATAGCGTGTCAGTATCTCTATACAGCCACCTGTTACAGAGTAACACACGTGCTCCGTCATAAGCACCACGTATTAAAAGTGACATTAGTTCCCGGTGAAGAAAGTGAGGATCATGCCGCACTAGCCACCCATTTTGAATCTCGGTTACCGAGACTACTATCAGCATCACTCAGACCCGCGTTATACAGCATTCACAACCCAGCCCTACCGATCCAGCAGTCAGGAAGGGGACTACACCTGAGCGACTGTACGCGGGAGAGAAACGAATCGCGCACACACAAAACATACAGCCCGTGCCAAATGTCACCACGAATCGGCTTCTGAAATACGCGAAATCACGGAAGATGTCGTCACCAACCACACCCGCCTCAGCATCACTACCCCGGCCCACAATATGGCTCACCACCATCACCACAGCAACTGCAGCAACCACGCCAACCATCACCAAGCCCGCTACCTCTGACACCACTACACCAACCAGCACCAACGCCGCCGCAGGAACGAACATTGCAATATCCGCAGTAAATAGCATAGACACTGTGACCAATATTCCCGCAAATATCACTTTAGACATTCCAGAAAGTGCCAGTAATAGTGAAGTCATCTCAGCACTAGAAGTTCATGCGCCGTAACCAACCACCGTCAGTCGCGGGACCCAGACTCAATGGGGAATTTCGGCAAATGTGTGATCGTTTGTGTTTGAAGTTACAGTAGAACATCAGTGGTGCGACTCGTGGAAAATTTACTTGTTATTCTTATTTTTGAAATACTTTTCTTATTATTATATATGTTAAATCAATTGAATCCCGTCCCTAGGATGACTACGGTTATCCTACACAGCTGCGTAACTTAGTTGCCCAACTGTGTCTCACACTGAAATGAGCAATGTGTTGTAAGAACGTCGTGTGCTACGTAAAGTATACAACACACCGCAGTGCAATATTGTCATAATCCCATCATGCAGTTTCAGCTCCGCTTAGGCTACCTGATAAACTAATTTTGGTTTATTATGATATTCTGTTTTTCTGATTATTTTTCTTCCTGTCTTGGATGTCAGGACGGCTATGGGGTCAGCGAGAGCTGCCCCTTGCGGATCCGCTATAACGGGCTGCAAATACTTAATTAATCAATACATCTGTTGCATACCCCTTATTTTACCCGGGGTGCACAAGTAATTCAGTAATACTCTAATACCCAGTAAGTGTATGTTCCTTGGAAATTATATATATTTTATATACATATATCTTTATATATTATATTATATCTTAACTTAAATTGTGGTACGATGGAGCTTGGGTGTTCTCTGTGGAGATAATGATTATCCGCACACAAAGAGAACACCCATGCGAGCTATTGTTTGGTGAATCATTGCCTGAATAAAGTTAAAGCACGCACCAAAATATTAAAACAAAACAAAAAAAAGAAAAGACCTGCAAAATAATTCCAGGTCAAAAATTAAAACTAAAAGTATGCCTCCCCTCTCCTCTTTGGCACCTCTATGTGCTCTGTCTCTCGTAATACACGTCTATTGCGTCACTACTCCTCTCCGGGCACGCGCCTACCCGGGAAGTCTATAATTCCCGCCTAGCATGCGTCCATGCGTCGATCCACGATGCGTGATCGTTTGCCATGGATGTCAAACTAGGAGGGGTTGGTATAGTTTGGATCGACACGGTCAGGTGCTGGCCTTACCAGCTAAGCTGGGTACGCGCCACCCGTCCTGGATTCATTGGGGGGGGGGGGGGCTATAAGCGTATATGGGCTTAGGAAAGAGATTTCGTCGTAATAAACTACTAAGCTAGTTAAAACGCGTAGCACGCACGCATGCGCTTACCACTCCATTGACAGAGCGCATATATCACGTCCAAGATAGGATAGCACTTTTAGTGTAGCGAGTAGGTACAATGTAATCTTGTATAATTGCTTGTTCCTGCCGATCTGGTATCAATCAAAATAGGTTAAGAAATGGCTGAGTTATCCACGGAAAACCCCTTGATTATCTTCAAAATATTGGCGTGAAGTCATAACCACATGTACGCAGAAGTTCTAGAATGTTTTACAACATTCGTCTGCGCCATTATTAGCTACACGCTGATTGGCTATTGCCGATGATTGGTTGAGGCCTGCACCTATGACGTCACGAGTAGTGTAAAAGGAGATGGAATCTGGAGTTCGAGAGCATCCTCGAACAGGGGCCGAACAGGTTGGATCTGTAAAGCAGCTACGATCAGCTGAGACAGTTATTAAACAGATCACCTCGGTCTTGGTCAGCATCTTTCCCATAGCATTGCGGCAGCCACCCAACCTACCGCATCTTAAAGAATTTTGTAACTCCCGAACATTTATTCTGGAGCATTTTTTGAAACTTTCGACAGTATTGTTCACAACTGAATCAAGAACTGACCCGGAACACAATCTTGCGGTGAGGCCTTTCCCGGCCTGAATATGTGATTCTACAGATGTACGTGGATAACTCGCCGGATCTGCCAGCCGCGCAAAAAAGTGGTTATTCACCCCCCCCCACCCCCGCACTGATGTTGTGTAGGGTTATTTTAACTTTTTGACCACAGCAAGTAAACTTTGCACGGTATGTCTTAAGAGCTAACTGACGTACCCCACACCATTAAGCTTAGTATGCATCTTCATCCACATTGGGCAACACCCGCTGATAAACGGGTTGTTCTTAACTCTCATCCTTACCGTCGGTGTACGACGGGAACTTTTTCCCTGGCAGTAATGTTATTGTAGAACTTACTGACTGTTCGTTAGACATTCTTATATCATGATTACCAGATTTGAGTTTGTCCGCTCCCGTTCTGGACTGCATGCGGGAATCCTGTTCGTGGGAACCGACATGTGGGGACTTTCCAGCTTCCAGAGAATGCGTTGACTCACGTCACACCTAGGGCGACATATCAATTTCAGTAACACGATAGCCCATCCTTAAGAATGGCTACCGACTATTTAAGTAACTATACTTAACATCTTTAATTATTCTGTTAATTACGACTTTGGTAATTATATTTCATCTTTGTAAATGGTCCTGATAACTAAAAGGAACCATAACGGTCTTAGGACCGCTAGTCATAATTTCTTTATCTGTTTATAGATATTCTTATTTTACTGTAAGGTGTTTTTACTAACCGCACCGTAGTAGGTCCAACAACCTGTACTATATGTATTATTCTGATCATTTCACATTGTATTACTTGTACTGGTTAGTTTTATGTATGGTGAGCAGCCATCCATTCATATGTTTTGTTTATTTGTAGAAAACGTGGGACTGCAGTGCACGTAGGAAACGCTATACAGAAACATTTATATATGCATCACTTTCTCCCACCACCAAGAATTTTTCACTGAGGTCGCTGTCCTTGCTATAACTCTGTTTATCCCGACATGCTACCGACTAAAAAAGCCTGTCTATTTAGCTCAATAGGATAGGTTTAATATGATTAGAGACAATTTCTTCGTCAAAAGACACATAGTGTACGCCTCTTTTCCGGTAGTTGCGATAATTTAGCCCCGCACTCCGGCAAGGTTGTGTAAAATTGGCCAACATAGCTTTTTGGTCTCATATTTATAAGTTATTGTCTCTCTTCATGTTCCACTAAGCCATATGGCTTCTTAATTGTTTGGATGTCCCTATCCGCACCATGGACTGATCCGACCCTGGGAAACTATTGGGGTTTCCAAGCGGTAATGGCCAGGGTGTGGTGTCACACACACCTCCCGTGTATCTTCTGATACCTAGTAGTTAGTTATGCTTGCCAATGTAGGAAGCACTGCGAAAACATATTAAAATTATTAATTTCTTTCTCATCTTCTAGGAAGTCTCCCCACACCGCAGTGCATAACTGGGCAACTTGCGTTTAAACATCAAGTTAAAAGGTTAGCTCCATAAGACCTGGTGATGGGCGAGATGCGCATCCCCACTGAAGTCTGCAGGAATGTCTGGGCAAGATGTTAGGATCTGCCACGCCCTCATCATGGGAAGGACATTCATGGTGGGTATTCGTCTCTCCTAACCCCATCATAACGATAGATCAGTCACATAAACTTGCTTTTGTGAAAAGTAACCATTGTCCTGTGACGTTTTATGTGCTTATGGAGCAAGATATCCGGATTTTCACCAAGCTCAAAGGTCTTGCAAGATAACATGTATGGACGCTGTCTTGAGTGTTGATGTCTTAGGACATCCTCTCTCAATGACAGTCGTATCTAAAACGCTAGGTAGGGCACCAGTCATTTGCGACCTAAACTTGTTCTTGACTTTAAAATCTAAATGTTAGGTTAGGCATAGAAGAAGGTCCGCATAAATAAAAGCGGCAACTACTAATTCAGCATGTTTAAAACTACATAAGATGGTAACGTGGGAATCCCTCGGGAATCGCTCGTCCCATCTTCACGTAGAATAGCCCGCAACATTATAGTCATGATTTCACTAGGTATGGTCTTTCCTTTAAAGCATTTTGGTTGAATATCAGAGTGGGCCCTTTCTGGCCAATACTCTTCTCCCACTTTAAGCGGTAGAAGCATTTTCCTGTGATGGAGGGCATTGCGAGGCATTTGCCTCTCGCAAGGATTCAGTGATGACGGCCCACGCAAGACTAAACTTCTCACCCAAAAATAGCATCAGAAGTAATGCCCACGTGAGGGACATAGCTTTTCGCCACTATAAAAGATAACTTTCTTTCCTTTCAGCTCAGGGGTATAATAACTTATGTTAAGTTAATTAGTGATCTCGTATGCAGGAGTCTCCTTTGCGGGGATACCTCTGCGGACCTACGAGTCTGTGTGGTACCTCCGGAAGCCCCGCGTTTAAAAGTTCATCAGGCTGTCTCTATGTCTTGTATTTTCGTATGCTCATTTTTATCAAACAAACGTGACAGTCTGTTTTAGGTAAATCAATTGTATAGACTCATTTAAGTTAGCTCACCAATCAAATATTGTAAGTCCTTAGATCACGAAATAACTATGGACAGACATACCGTTGACACAAACTCATGGGCTGATACTGTTGTGGTCAATATTCGCGACGATGGTTGCACGGCCACACCAGAACCATTGAGTTCCACTGGCCTTAGGAGCCGGTCTTTGTTACCTGTAGGGTAGTGTCGCACAGGATCCGTACCCCCGAGACCGGGAGATAGTCAGCGTCATCACTCGTCGTGTACATGCAACGCGGCGAGCCGACACCATACACTGGAACAGCCCGACGCTACTCCACGAGCTACAATTCATCCCATATATTCTAGTCTCATATCTATTTAAAATATGAACTGTATTAGACTTGTAGTATATACCACCCTGGGTGTATGTGTATTGGAAGGAATGGGGTGTGGACTCGCGCCAATTCCAGATTAATGCCAGGGATATACAGAGGTGTATACACACAGGCAGACTTGGTGGGGCAGTCTTCCTGGTAGGTGGAACACAGCAGCTCACCTACAGACTGATTAGTTGTCTTGGTTGTAGGCGGCACACCGCAGCTAACAACCAGAACACCGTCACCTTGCCTGTGCCAGACATATGAAATCGTAAGTATTAGAGAACAACTACACTGGTGTACTGTTTATGGTATATCGATCAAGCCCTTAATAATTAAGGCGCTTATAAACGCTTTTTTCATTGTCCTGTTCTTGTTTTGCCTTGTTGAGGTTCCTATAGTAGACATAGGATGGGAGTTGCTTTCCGGCTCGGTCACCTATCGCTAGAATAGCATCTGTACGCACAGTCTGTTTGCCGGGTTTGCTCCACGGTCGAAAACCTGTTTCAAACGATAGGCTAGGGTGCTACGCCTCTGTGGCAGCAATGTCCGTGTTCAAATAAAGACAGCTAAGGCTCCTTTGAAGGATCACTAAATACAGTGCCATCCACCTAGCTTAATTAGTTTGAGGACTCGGTCTGGCCAACATCTGCAGAAACTGACCAGCCGTTTCTCGTAAAACAGCATGCAACAATATACACACACGCACGCGCGCGCGCGCGCACGCACGCACGCACGCACGCACGCACGCACGCACGCACGCACGCACGCACGCACGCACGCACGCACGCACGCACGCACGCACGCACGCACGCACGCACGCACGCACGCACGCACGCACGCACGCACGCACGCACGCACGCACGCACGCGCGCGCACAGTCATGGTCCATTATACTTAGTTAGGCACAACTACGGTTGGATGATATATTGACAGCGGCCCTGCGAGATATTTCCCCTCGCTTCAGTGAAAACTTCTCTAAGTAGAAGGTTATTTTGTATTATATAGAATGGTTTATATTAAAACCAGTAGAAAGCTGTGCATAACCATCGGTCTTTGCATTATCACTTACAGTATTGTTAGGATACGTCGTTGTCTGGCAAGATAATAATCGGCTGGAGACAGCAACTCATATATAAATGAATACGTCAACTTCGGCTTAAACCGATTTAAACCAGCATTCTGCCACACCAGCAGTTGAGCCGAATTTACGACATGAAAAGGAATCTATTTTAGCAGCCAACATGTATTCATCACACATTGGAATGACGAATAGTACGGGTGACACCGCGGTATGGAATCATTACGTACGCAGGAATACCTGCCTGACCTCGGTGGAACGTTATCGTTCTGCCGATCTACGAGATTGGCTTTTCTATCAAGCTGAACGTCTGACTCTCACTTCTCTAGAACAGAAAACTCTGAGAATTGACCAGCGACTTCAATGGGCCAATTTTGGTCAACGCTAAAATAGCCTGAGGAGGTTTCCACTTCATTCAATTCCCATTAAAACCAATTTTTAATTTGGTAACGTACAGAGCCGCTCGTTTGGAAATACATAGCATATAGCAATTTACAGCAGGTTGTTTTGGTAATATACTCTGAAGTGCATGGGCTAATATGGGAGGGTAGCTGTTAATACTATCAGCAGTATACTCACGTATCACGCCAGGCTCGAAAATCGGTTACAATATTAGTTCTATAGTTTACCGTGTCTGTCTTCTTTTTAGCTTAAGACGACCTTCGCATATAGTTCAATAGTAAGACAGCACTGAGTATTTATACGCCATTTGGAACTGGGGAATAATATCTAGAAATCGTGGTCGTTCAAGAGAAGTCAGAAGTGATTGCAATCGTCCGCCTGGCACCTTCCGGTGTTTGTTTATTTCGGATGTTCGTTCCATGATAATGATATAACATTGCGCAATCCACAATGGTATAAACACTAAAGAAGAATTGGGGGAAGACACTAAAATAACCAACATAATAATCTATTGACACATGCAGGCAGCCATCGTGGATAAATGCCGGCCAGGGATTTTAATCCGTCATATAATCTACCAGAGTATTTAGGAAATTAGGCATTTAGTCTATTTGGGAGGGTTTATATATTTTTAGTTGCTGGGACAACGAGCCTATTGTCATTCGTGGGTCTGGGGCTGGAGCCCCCTCAGCCCCATGGTTGAGCCCCCTCCCACTGGAACTAGACCGTAATGCAATGCATACTGACACCGGCTAAGTAACTTTCAAAACATAAATTTAACCATCATCATAATACGCTATGACAACGGCCAGCGATTTAGAAAGGTCACGAAGGGTTGACTGGAATTTTTCTCTAGGATATATGGTGATAGTATTAGCAAGACTACTAATCAAACCCTAATTAGTTACTTTTCAGTTATTCTATTTAAACGCCTTACGAAACATACAAATACTACTATAAGTAAGGTATGCGGCGGCCATATTTGGATTTCCAGCAATAGAAAAGGAAGCTCAAGTTTTTGTAAAGTGAGATCAGTCAGATTTGAACTCAGGACAAGTTGATAATAGGGAGTATGCTGAAAAGCTTTATGTATCCCTCCTTGCAAGGTTCTTTCACTTGGCCACTAGACGACAAATGGAGGTCACCCGATTAATAATGAGCCTGGATCTTTCTATCTTCACTTGCGAGAACACACCGCGCAACAATATATTAATATGCGCAGAGAATCGTGCTAAAGCACCTGCTGTTATTAAAAAAAACATGGATTTATTTGTCAACAACGTAAACCTGGTGAATATTTTTAAAAGCATTTCAAACCGCAAGACTGAATATGAATCTCAGTTTTGAGAGACTCGTACATACTGCTGAGTAATACGTAAAACATTATTTGTCCAAAACATGGTAATATAAATAACGTATATTAGACTGGGTGGTGATTGAAGGCCTTGGAGGAAGGTGGTATGCGTTATTTAATATTTGTCTAATCCTATCATCTACAGGTCTGTCAGAATGAAACTTATATCGATGATAGTCGTACTATGGCTTTCAATGATAGCTTTAACAGCTGGACAATTCGGTAAGCAGCCTTCGTATCTATAGCATTTTAATTCGGTTAGTTTATCTTTAATTTAATCAAGTACGCACGCACTCATGCACGCACGCGAACACGCACACACGTACGCGCGCACGCGTAGTGGACATTGTCCTTCTCATCCTTCGTCGTCGATATTATTATTATTATTATTATTATTATTATTATTATTATTATTATTATTATTATCATCATCATCATCATTATGATGCTGCTACTACTACTACTACTACTACTACTACTACTACTACTACTACTACTACTACTACTACTACTACTACTACTACTACTACTACTACTACTACTACTACTACTACTACTACGTATTATTATTATTATCATCATTATCATTATTATTATTATTATTATTATTATTATTATTATTATTATTATTATTATTATTATTACTACTACTACTACTACTACTACTACTACTACTACTACTACTACTACTACTACTACTACTACTACTACTACTACTACCACTACTACTACTACTACTACTACTACTACTACTACTACTACTACTACTACTACTACTGCTGCTGCTGCTGCTGCTGCTGCTGCTGCTGCTGCTACTACTACTACTGCGTATTATTATTATTATTATTATTATTATTATTATTATTATTATTATTATTATTATTATTATTATTATCGCAGAATGTCGGACAAAGGCGGATATTTATATTGTGCTGACCGGTTCTGCCACTATGGTGGACCATTCAATATTATTCATGGAGGGAGCTCGGATGGGGTTGGCCGGTTGGTTTACCCGAACATTTCCAGATCCAGTAGCTGGGCCTCAGGTGTCTGTGACCGTATATGGAACATCAGCCAAGGAGAGCATTCGGTATGGTGACCCACTCAATGGTCAGCTAGTTCAGCAATTAGGGATTAACGACATTTCTAGGTTAGACCTAGGTATTCGGACTGCCCGTCAGTCTAGCTTAAATAACAGGCGGCCAGGCGTCAAACAATACCTTGCCATCATCATCGCCGATAGGCCACTTGGACACGGTACAGCTGATTATACAAACGCTGTCAGTAATGAAATCACTGTGGCCCGAAGGCAAGGGTTTGCACGTGTTACAGTAACTACAGTTACCTTCAAAGGGGAATATGATGGAGCCGTCTTTGGATCCATGGCCGATGCGGGCTATTGGATGAATATAGATAGTGATTTTAGAGCATTTGCCCTTGGTGCTAACCCGCCTCCTGTTGTCCCACTGGACGAAACATTGTGGAGACAGTACTGTCCAGGTCAGTCACCTTGTCTATGTTTAAAATTATACAATGAAATCCGATCTAAGCGAAATCGATTAGAGTGCAAGTGAATGGTCATTAAAGACGTGTGATATCTGATAGCACAAGCAAGTTACCACATAAAGTGTCTCTCTGGCTTATAGTTTGGTGTCCCTACCGACCATATACAACTTTGCTAGCGAACGGATAGGTATGCATAAAAAGGTTCTGTGGTGTAGGAACGTACTTGGACATGGCTGGGTGAAATATGTGTGGGGTCAAAATCTAAGGGGCTATATGGGGATACACTATAGGAAATGAAAAGCCTCGGGTGGGGTGTGGGGTGTGTGTGTGATGGGGTGGTCGTGGCGGTGGTGGTGAGGCTATCACCCCACCCCCTTGTCCCCTCCCATGTTCATGCGCCTATAAAGTTTGATTGTAATTTTACGACATGTGCCGGCTAATGCATTCTACCAGACACACCCTTTGGAGAGCACAACTTATGGGCTTTATGTCGGTTGGTGATAGCCATCTCCCTAAATCTACCAACAATTATCTGGCCTCCAAAGTGTATTTATCATAGCCATCGACGTGTAATAAGCAGTTGCGTATCCTTAGTGACGGCTGGGAAGTGGAGGAAAAGCAGAATCTTGGGATCCCTCCTCGGCAGCCCCCAACGACATTAGAACTCTCTGTGTAACGGAAATATACTTTGGAAGTTGCAATTACATGTTTCCAAATGATATACAATTGAAACAGCTGGCCAGCTCCAAAAAGGCCTCTTGAACAAACTTGATGCATGCCACTGCAAAAAATCAGTTATTTCTTCATCATCATCATCATCATCATCATCATCATCATCATCATCATCATCATCATCATCATCATCATCATTATCTTTGTTGTCGTCGTCACCCTCGTCTTCGTCTTCCCCACTGGCCTTGTCTCCATTTTCGTTGTCCTCGGCCTCGCCATCATTATCGTCATCCTCGCCGTCATTGTTATCGTCATCGATTTGGCGCCAGTGTCACAGTCCTCGGGATAATCATCATTAAAATCTTTCACTCTTGTGTTAGCAATGACGACTTATACATGATCTCACGCGTCCCTAAAATTAAAAGGCTTGCTCTCTGGGTTTAGAATTAGTCTTTTACTTTTCGCAATGAAACGATGCAACTTTTACGATAAGTGTTATAATATATGTGATAAAATTAGATTGTATTTTGGGACCATGCGCTAGATACATTAGTGTATTGGGACTTAATATAGGCACGTTGTACCTCCTGATGAAGTGCAAATTTGAATTCATAATGTTGCCCTAGATACACAACTACATTGCTCTAAATAACGTATAGTAGAGAAGATCAATATATATTTAGCTCATCATTACCGCCATAATGTGAAGGATTTGCAAAGTTTTAATTTTCAGATTTTCTGGTGCTGGTTAAATTCAATTTTTGCCATCTGACACTCTGCCATTTTCGCCAGACTCTCTTAGAAAATCCGTTTAGAAAGTCGCATTGCTTATCACATACATGTTGCTGATTCATGCACAAATTTTACCATGATATGTCCACCACACCAGCTTGAACCCGCTTTGTCAAAGCCTTAAAATAACGTAGACTAACGAAGGGCGACATACACTAATCTGGGTTTCCAGAAAGAATTTCTCATCAAGAATTCTATATATGTCTGACCTGTTCATTCGATCACCGTTCAAAGCATTCCTCTCGTTCAGCTTCATCAAATTATAGTCTGCCCTTTAGAGAAAGATTGCCATCGTGACTTTGTCGTGTCCTATGGTCATGAGATCCATTTTGTTTTTATTTTTCACACGGAACTTACAGCCGATTTTCATAATTATTCCAAGAAATAGACAAAACGCGATGATGTGTTCCCTTTTGCGCGAGTGCTGGGCAATAAGACTTAACAGTCATATTTGCATGACGAAACTTGAGAATGAGCGTCTTATATATTGCCAACTCCATTGCTAGTTTGACAGACTTCGAATAGTGTCACTCTGTCGTTCTGTAGAATTGAATAGCTCTTCTTGTGTTGTTGTCTTTCATTTCAATGCCACCTTAATCTCTTTCAGTTTATTCTTCAGAGAGGCAATTCAACAGTCCCTTTTGGGCAGATCAGTTTCCTGGTTAGACATATCTCTCTTCATCTGGCGACCATGATTGTAGATCAGTGTGCTTGATTTATGACAGTGTTTTGCTTTCTTTCTTTGAACTTAATTCCTTTTATCATCTACAATGTACATCGCTTGTACATGCAGTGCACACGCACGCACGCACGCACGCACGCACGCACGCACGCACGCACGCACGCACGCACGCACGCACGCACGCACGCACGCACGCACGCACGCACGCACGCACGCACGCACGCACGCACGCACGCACGCACGCACGCACGCACGCACGCACGCACGCACGCACGCACGCACGCACGCACGCACGCACGCACGCACGCACGCACGCACGCACGCACGCACGCACGCACGCACGCACGCACGCACGCACGCACGCACGCACGCACGCACGCACGCACGCACGCACGCACGCACGCACGCACGCACGCACGCACGCACGCACGCACGCACGCACGCATCCTTTCTCTCATTTTGTCTTGCAAAAAACAATGTTTAAAAAAATTTAATTAAGTTAAATATCTTGTTTAGTTTAGCTATGCGATAGAATTCCGTGAACACAATTAAGTTCAGAGTCCTGAATCATTTTTCTGTCTACAAATTAATGTGTTGATTGACAACTACGTGGTGTTGTGTCCCCGACCAAGGCACTTCACTCTGCGTTGTTCAATACACGTATCTGTAAAATAGGCATATCGAGTTGAGATCCTGCAGGAATGAGAAAAATATGGGCCAATGACCAGGGGGTAAAGATGGAAAGTCGGCTGAGCACGCAAGTGGAAGCAAACTATAAACCCCGACCTATACGTATATAATATACACGTGTTTATGGTTTATTCACACCGTTGGAATCATAATCTGAACATTGATTTTTACATAATTAGCTGTACAAATCTATGGATCGGACGTAGCGCTGCTAGTAAGAATACATCATTAAAAGAAATCTTACATCATCATTGATAACACTTGCATTGAATTTAAATCGGATCATAACTGTCAAACTGTCATAACTGTCAAACTGTCATAACTGTCAAACTGGCATAACTGTCAAAGAACATTACTAAATACAATTATAATAAAAAGTATAAATGATCTTATTTTAATGCACATTGGAGAATACATTTGGACCATATTTATGTTATGATACACTTTTAATGGAAATATTCACCAACTTATGATTCTGTGATGTTGCTTACACACCACGTTATCTAAGAAGTATATACACATGTTGCAGCCATGGCAACATGGATTTTGTGATTTAGCATAGATATCGTCCATGGCATAAGAGTATGAAGGTTTTGCTTCCATTACATAACGATTTTATAGAATTATTTATTTATGAACCTCACTTCAAATGTATCTTGCTTACATCACTAAAAGAGTTATTGGATATAATCAGCGTTTAGTAGCTAAATTAGGGGTGGTTACATACATGTATGTCCACAAGCAGGCTGCTGGTGTTTGATTCAGTTTTGTGTAGCACAAACTCCCTAAAATTGAGTCACTACACAGAGTCTTGAGTGGTTGATGTTTATGTAGGCAACGTGTACGTAGGAAACAACACTAATTACAATTTATTTTGATTTTAAATATCAAACATTTATTTGATTAAGCTGGAATTTCAGAGGATGGAAAAGCAACAATATGCATATATGGTAGCAATTTCTGATTAGTTTATTGAATAAGATCTCAAATACAGATATGGAAATGTAGCATGTACGCTACAACAACGATGTTAGTTCTTGTTGTTGTTGTTGTTGGTCACTAATTCCCATAAACGTTTAGCACATTTATGGTTATGCAATCACGTTCTATATTATTAGTGAAGTACCGAAATGACAACGATGTTTGTAGATGAATGTAAAATACATGACAACAGTGTGCTTGAAAAAAACCCACGTCTGTAGGCAATTCGCCAAAAATGAAATTCCAACAATAGAAATCGCCTTTATATCGTGCATAAAATAATCATAAAACATGTGTCTGTTTTTCTTATGCATTTCAAAAGAACCAACAACACAGCCAGCCACAACTCCACCGCCTACGACTACTTTACAGGCATCGACAACAGCAAAACCGCCTACAACTACTTTACAGGCATCGACAACAGCAAAACCGCCTACAACTAATTTACAGTCATCGACAACAGCAAAACCGCCTACAACTACTTCACAGGCATCGACAACAGCAAAACCGCCTACAACTACTTCACAGTCATCGACAACAGCAAAACCGCCTACAACTACTTTACAGGCATCGACAACAGCAAAACCGCCTACAACTACTTCACGGGCATCGACAACCGCAAAACCGCCTACAGCTACTGCACATCTGGTGACAACCTCATCGCGGCCTTTACCCATAGATACACAGAAGCTGTCGTCGACACCCACAGCGCCGCCTATAACAACGGGACAGGGGATGACAACCAATCCAACGCTCCAGCCCGCAACCACCGACGACCCATGCTCATTCTGCACGCTCATTGCTGGTGTTTGCTATAAACAGTTTAATGGCGATTGTCGAAAGTTTCGACAATGTGATTTTGCCGATATTGGATTGAATACCGCGTCACCGGAGCAGTAAGTAGAGTAGACTAATGGTAGTTTTAAGATACACTTTATTTGCATGGTACCATCGGGAGATAGTACATATGCCAAATAGTAATAATAATAATAATAATAATAATAATAATAATAATAATAATAATAATAATAATAATAATTTTGTGCGTGTGTGCGTGCGTGCGTGCGTGTGCGCTTTATTGAGGCTTAATGAACTAGATCGACAGAGTAGAGAGAGGCAAGAGGAGTTTAGTTTATGGCATTTGTGATGTCAGCATAAACATGGTTCTATTTTATTCCTATAAATTCTGGGAGTCCACCAGGTGCTTTGCTTCCTTCTTTGGAAATGCTAGAAGACAGCTCGGCCAGGGGTTAACAGAATTAGTATAACAATATTGATATTATTACTATGAACATACCAACCATGCTCCCCCCCCCCCATTGTCTGACCATGGAGAAGATGAAGGATATGCAAGTTTCGATTCTAAATGCTGTTCATGTATTTATGTCATATACCAGCAATAAGTTGAAAGTGTCCCCAGGCTACATATTTCAGGGGAGTATATTGGTTGAAATGTAGTAAATGCTATATAAACTTAAAGGCAGAGCACTTAGGATATAAATAAGATAATGCTGCTTATTTTGATAACAACATGTGAATGGAATATGCCAATTACATTTTACAGATGGACGTCAATTGGAACATTTTGGCATCAGTCCGACGTGACGTCTAAACACCCAATCGATGTGGAGTGCAAATGGGGTATGGGAATCATATATATATATATATATATATATATATATATATATATATATATATATATATATATATATATATATATATATATATATATATATATATATATATATATATATATATATATATATATATATATATATATATATATATATATAGTTCTAATGCAAGACAGACATATTTAAATTACTGTATACTTATACGTTGCTGGAGAATAAGTAAATACAAGCCTCTGTATAACCTATATCAGGCTATCGATTTATCCCACAGATCCATGCAGAACAAGCAACGGTTCGTGGAAAGACGAGCGAAACTGCGCTGGCCGCTGGGTGTGTGCGGGACAGGTAAGATTGCGTAAACTATTCGAACCGTAAGCAACGGATGAAATACGTTTACTAAGGCTAATGACCAATGGATAGCTCACCGCCGTATCGACAATTGCTCTCAGCCGGTAAACGGAAGAGAGCATTTCACCCGGGTTCGCGCCCACGCGTGTGTGGCTGCGTTCGCGCGTACACGAGAGCAAGTAAACTTACCGTAAACTGGGATTCCTAGTTTATGGGAAGTTTACTTGGTCTAAGATTTCCATGCTTTGACCATGATCTGGATAAAAACACGCCGATCTAGATAGGATCAAATTATGTCTCTATGAATATCTCGGAAACTGCTGGTCAGATTTGTTTCAAATTTTGTCCAAAGAAAAGGCATGATGTACACTAGGGTTACATACACGTTGGGAGTGATTTAATAAATTCGGACTATTAAGAAAATGCGAAAATTCTGGACAATCCGACCAAAACGGATCTTGACATATGTAGTTGTTGATTCGCACCGTATGTTGTTATGCGTTAGCTGCCCGAATACAGAATGATCATTATGCAGAAACATGGCCATCAACATTCAGCCTAAGCAATGAGTCTGCCAATACAATATGTAACGATGAACTAACATGAACACAAATTGAAACAAGAGCAATCCCGTTTTTTGTCACATTGAATTTTTTCCGGATATAAGGGGTGTTCGGATAACGACCGAAATTTGGGGAATCTAGTGTACGGTTACTCCTTTGTATGTAAACATTTCCAAAACGGTTCCACATTCCGAAATATGCATAAATCTCCATATTTGGATCCAATCCCGATCCGTTCTTTATCAGGATCACGTACAATGTCTGGAGATCCTATTATTATTATTATTATTATTATTATTATTATTATTATTATTATTATTATTATTATTATTATTATTATTATTATTAGAGGACGCGTGCCTGGGAATGTTGTCCGAGGTTTGAGAGATGGGACGACATTAAGAAATCGTGTGTTCCAAACCTTCTACATCTTAGCATCCCAGATTTATTTGAGTGTAATGACGTATGTCAGGACAACTCGAGCACACCTCACAGTAAGTCACATAGGCCTATGTACATGTACACATGACTTGCTAATACACATGCGTGAACATACACGCACATACACACGGACTAATATACACATGCACAGACATACATGCCGTGCGCGCACACGCACATGCACGAGCAGACACACGGAGCGCACATGCACGCACGCACTAACGCACGCACGCACGCGCGTGCGCACGCCCACGCACAGGGCCATACGTATACACGCACACACACATGCGCGTACACACGCACGCACGCATACACACGAAATCATTAGTATTATTATCTGGCTCTAACATGTTTCAGAATTGATTGTGCATGTATTAATAGAAGTAGTATGATGAGGATGACGCGGATACTGACGATGCACTGTATTCTGAGGTTGCACTAGTTCTTGCATTTCGGTGCCCGCTTCTTGTGCTCAGTCAGGGTCCTTAGCGCCAACAGATTCTTCTTGTTCTTCAGCGTGACTAGTACTGCCTTTAGGTCGGTACGCAGCGCATGTTGCAAGTTTGCGAAGCAGCATCTTCCACGAGCGTTAGCTGCGTTGATGCAGAGTACAGTTAATTCCAAATATTTGTTTGTAGGTGTGTCTGCTTGCATGCGCGGAACATTGCCAAAGAGAGCCCATTTAATGGCTTTAAGGACCCTGAAAACGGATGGCTCATCATCGTGCTCAGTGAACTATTCCTTGAAGCATTCTCGAATTGTGGTCGCTTTGTCTTTGTCAGTGTTGGTCAGTCTTGATAAAATGTCCTTAAGTGTAGTGGGTCAGGAGATTTAAGGGCTCGGGCTAGTCGAAACATTATTCTTGTTGAACCGCAAGATCTTTCACGTGTTCACTGATGTTGCGGAGAGTGTTCTTATGTTCCCTGCTTAGTTTGGCGTGAGCTTCACGTTGGCCATTTAGAGAAATGCAGCGCCATTGCGTTTTCTGGTTTGCTGATAGTTTTACTACTGTAGGCTCATCAGTATACATATTTCAGTTGTTGTTTTTGACAATTCCTATGGGTATGTGAGGTGATGATTCCGAGGTGTGTGCCTCATTTGGATCCGAGCTGATGCCGATGTTGGCTATCTACTCACCAAGGTCTTTTTGCATGACAGCTTGAGTGTCAGTATCGCTGATGAGTTTTGGGCAGGTGACACTACCCTGTTGCCTCGCATGACGTGTGTTGCCTCGCATGCCGTGTGTTGCATCGCATGGCGTGTGTTGCCTCGCATGGCGTGTGTTGCCTCGCATGACGTGTGTGCATTATGTAGAGATGGTTCATGTGAAGTCCCGTAACAACTGCCTTATGATCAGAATGGACCTTTCAAGAGTAATAACGTCATGTGAGGTCATAATCCGCTATGTCGCGTGTAGGATGACGTCATAATCATTACGTCATAGATGATGCTATACGGCCCGTCTTTAACTCTCGACTATTTGGCGAACATGATGTTGAATATTTTGAAACTAATTTGACTGTGCGCTGTTGCTGCAGAAGCACCCGGTCACATTAGTTTCAAAATATTCAACATCCTACCTGTAAAGTTTTCTGGAAATTGATAGTCAAGGAGTTCAGAGATCAATCGATCCCAACACGAGCGATGTGTGGGCGGCACTTAGATAGAGATGGGCGTGGCATAGCTAAAATGGAAATGACCATTGATGTCTGTACCTTCATAGGAACCAGCACCCCGAAGCAGGGGCTATGCTTCTGCTTTGCCTAGCATGAAGAATACCTTGTTGATGACTACTGCTGTAGCCTTAGAGCCAGTTTCTGCTTTCTGGTTGGCCCTGTGTCCGGTTCATGTTGTCTGATGATGGCATGAGTGTTTGAAACGCATATTGGCGGAAAATAGGCCATTGCAACGGAGGAATGTTACCAGCGCGTTTCCATTGATGTCCATACAACCCCATGCGCAATTCAAACCCTGAGTTCATGTCCGCCTTGCTGAGTTTACTTAGCTTGGAGTAGTAATTCCTACACACGAACAGTATGCCACCTGGTCTTGTAATGGTAGAGCTCAGTTCTGTATAGAAGGAATCTGATCGGTGCTTCTCATGGTATCTAAATTTACGAGGTCAAAGGGACCCCACACTGTAAAAGTTGTGGTCCCAAGTTGAAATCTATGGGTTCTAAGCTGAAAAGCTGGAGTTCCAATGCAGATTTTCTCATCCATGCTAAAAATAGAAGATACCATGGACTCACAGCTATGAATTGGGGGGTGTTCCATGCTAGATTATATGGGTATTTCTGTACAAAAAAGCTACAACCACTTAATATTTAATAAGCATACACGATTTTCAGGGGTCCAATGGGACCCACCGCCACTACTCTTCGAGGTCCCAAGTTGCATTTTGGGAGTATATACCCCAAAAAGCACCCGCATGAGAATCCATGAATCTGATGCTGATGAATTCTCTTTGACTTAATCAGCAGTTGGGCCATATTATGTATTAACCATGCGACACTTCGTGACAGTTTGTTTTCGCGTTGGTATAACCAGGTCAATGATTGCAACGCGATCACGTATCCAAAACTAATGACATTGCCCAAAAGTCTCAGTCCGATTACAAATCACCAATTCCAATATGGGGCACGATTTTGCCTCGTGAGCCCTAGGTTGTGACTGTCTGACGTTGCTGTTATGAGATGGTAGCTACTTTAGTCTTTTGAATGCATAGAATATTGATGTCATGATGTTCACAGCATCTAAGATTGGCTTCTTTGCTATTGCAGTCAGACCATCTACATTCCACGTTGCGATTGTAAGCTTCTGGGAGGATCGCATTGTCTGAGGGTGTCGAACACAGTTTTTGATTAGAAGAAGATTAGACATAAACAAAGATGACTCTAAATGTAAACTTTAATGCCGTTCCTCTCCCAACAAAGTTGGTATCTAAGGAGGAGACCGGGTTGAAGGTGTCATATTCTCATCCGATCTTTACTTTACCCAGTTTGATACATGAGTAGCCGTACGTAATGCCGTCTGTTCTACGGAAAGCCTTATAATGACGGGTGTGTGTGTTTTATCGAAACGCCTAGATCTGTTGTTATCTTAATGTCTCCTTGGTGGGCGATGCTTAAATGCATTTGAGTACTCTGGCTAAAGCCTCGTTTAGATTAGTATTGATGCGATTATTGCTACATACTTCCTGTAATTCCTGTTATATGACATTTTAATGATGGTGTCACTGCCAAGCTTGCTTATATCATAGTTGGCTTTAATCACTTTGGTTGGCATGCCAATTATACGGCAGTCGAGTGTGTTTCACATGTAAGTGGATGACAACCGTATCCGCGAGAGTCCTGAGGTGGTGGAGATGCGTTGACTTACCAATCACATAGTAAATGTGGCTAAATATAGCTGGTGTGACCTTGAAGTTTGTTTGTGCCCTACCATCTGTGATGTGTGATGTCCATGTGGTTCGGTGACGACATGGGTGTTTAAAGGGGATGTTTGTGACTGATGGAGATTGCCAGAGCATCTAAATTGTTGTTGCGCTTGTCCATAGAACAGGACCCCTCATACTCATATCTAGTCATGTGCATTACTGGGTCTACATAGCCTAATGTTAAAATCTACACACACGCAAAAATAGTTATCATCTGGCTGGAAAAGTAATTACTGAGATCCATATGCATGGTGCATTGTACTGGACAATGGAGGAATACAATTTTAGCTATGGCCCGCCCATCTCTAGCAAAGCGCCACCACGCTTTGCCAGTGTTGGGAGCACTCGATCTATGCACTATCTGAATCTCAATTTCCAGAAATTATACAGGTAAGCTGTTGAATATTTTGAAACTAATTTGACTGTTTGCTGTTGCTGCATATGGCGGAATGCTTACTATATAGTAAAAGATATACAATCCGTACAATTGACGAACTAGTATAAGCGTTTGTGACGGACGCAATCTCGCCATCCTACGCGTGACGTACATGTCATCAATTGTCATATTGCGAAAATCAAGACTGAACACGCGACGTAAACCAGTAACTCTGTGCTTGATGCAGCTGACAACAAACAAAACTAAGTTATGTTTAAGGGGATAATAAAGATATGTACATCAATGCACATGCATGCAGCTGTGTAGAAATCAAAATAATATTTCGGTGTGGAACAAACATATGCAACAAATATCGGCATTTGAGTGAGACATTGTCCAGATATGCATTATACATTCTATAGCCTTTATTCGCAAAGAAAGGTATGTTAATATTATTTTATAATTAGCTTGCGTTTCTCCGCGAATACAGATTATAGAAAGCAATACTGTCTTCCTTAGGAGCATGTACAACAACAACAACAACAACAACACCAACAACACGTTCTATATATATAACAACAACAACAACAACAACAATAAAAAAAAATAAAAATAATAATAATAACAACAACAACAACAACAACAATAACATCCGCAATGATGCCGATGACAACAATGGACCTTTCAATTTTTTGCTATGTCCAGCCCATCTCTAGCTAAGCTCCACCCACACTTCGCTCGTGTTGGGATCGATCGATCCTGAACTCCCTTACTATAGATTTCAAGAAAACCATACAGGTAAGCTGTTGAATATTTTGTAACTAATTTGATTGGGTGTTGTTGCTGCCTATGACAGCAACAGCGCCCAGTCAAATTAGTTTCAAAATATTCAACAGCATGTTTATTAAATAGCAAATAATTACAAAGACATGCAATTCATACAACGTGTCGGACTGTTTGAGATTTGATGACGGTCTATATGGAACCCTTCGTGACGTAATGATTGTGACGTCATCATACACGCGCAGAGCTGATTATGACGTCATACGAGGTCAGATGATGGATGGATACTTTGGAAAGTTGAATTGGGATCACAGTGTTAACATTGATTATGATTATTATTCTCCTTAGTTGCATGTGACAAATTTACCAAGCCTGGAAATCCAGGAATGTTCTATGATAGAAGAGATCCGTTTGCTGTTGGTTTGCAGTGTCAAGACGGAATGATCTTTGACATGACGGATTGTACATGCGTCGGGGTTCTTGACGCTCCATCGGGTGAGTCGTCACGGAAAACCATTTACCATTTATTGGTGTTCCGAGAATAATGGGAGACATTTAATAATCAAGCATTCTTCTCTTTTGCATACGTAAAGAACATTAAAATTTCTTAACTCTTATCTCTTGGAATTCCATTATCACAATTTCAAGACAACCATACAAAAAAGCTGTTACATATTTTGAAAGTAATTTGACTGGAACTGTTGCTGACATGGCAGCAACAGCTCCCAGTAAAATTACTTGCAAAATATTCAACAAAATATTCCTTATATCGTAAAACATTTGTCGTTTCTAGTGTGTTATGTTTGTACTGTTAATAGTATCTTTTAACCATTGAGAATACAGTTACTGTAGAGCATGTGCTAAACGACAACTTAGTGGTATTTTTCAATAGGCCTACATAGAGGATATAATATGATTTTTTGAGCCAAATATGGGTCTTCTATAAAAGCAGTAACATTTCTAGCCCCTGCTTTAAGTAACTACCATCTTTGACTATAAACAGGCATATTTTAAAGTGGCATTGAAGACGACCTATTTCTGAAACGTCCACTGAGTGAGAATTCATGCTAGAAACAGTACTATTACAATCAAAGAAATTCATATAAATCAAACAAAATGATATCTAAATAGAGAGTTGTTGGAATTGTCGAAAGAGGACATATCTGACAGAACGTCTGGTTGCCTGAAAGTGATTTTCTTGTTGTAGGATATGACAGTTGGAATTCCAAGATACTCCATTGGGCTCCTTTATATACGTGGCAAATAAATAACGTTACATTTATCTGCAGTTTGTAAGCCAATCCTCGATCTCAGCTTCAACGGTACGATCGAAGATGTGTCCAAAAATAACTTCCACATCTTGACGATAAACGTAGTACCTGTGTTGGACAGAAACACAATGGAATGGTATGGGGAATTTGATAAGCAAGTATGGTCGCAACTATTGGTGGCTGGCTTTATCAATCTAGATCTCATGGAGAACTGGGCGATAGTTGTTGATTTTAACCCAATGGTAAGATAATACTCAGCGGAACATGAGCTTCTCATTGTATTTCATTGGCCTAGGACTATAGTGGGTCTGTTTTGGTTCTGAAAAAGCATCTAGGTAGCCGTTGCTCGACGTCGTCCTCGCCGCCGCCGCCGCCGCCGTTGTCGTCGTCGTTGTTGTAATCGTCGTCGTCGTCGTCGTGGTCGTCGTCGTCGTCGTCGTCTGTTAACAAGTATGCATGAATCAATTCGTTTTAGTCAAGTTACAGGTCGACCCATGATACATATATAGCTGGTGTGTATATACACACTAACGCACGCACGCACGCACGCACGCACGCAGGCAGGCACGCACGCACGCACGCACGCACGCACGCACACACACAGTGACTTAGCGTTTGAAGCCACACAGCGTGGGACTGCGTGGGGTGGGGCGTAGCCCCTAATTCAGACCATGCACAAATTATGTAGGCATATATTGTAAATAAGGTGTTGACTATTTTGAAACTAATTTGACTGGGTGCTGTTGCTGCCCATGGCGGCATCAGCGCCCTCTCAAATTAACTTTACAATATTCAACAGAAAGGTTATTAAATAATAAAGACATTCAAATTCGCACAATTTGACGGATTTAATCACGTCATTCATGACGTAATTGATTATGACATTAGTCTATATGAGGTATAGTTGATTATGATGTCATATGATTGACTGAGAGCCTGTATTCCTCTATTAAAGCAGTTGAAATCCGTTATTTAAGGTTGCAATCAAAGCAGTTCTATGTTTCAGGTGTCGTATTACATAATAATAGTACCAATTTTCAAAATCTTCAAGTGAATCTCTACACCCATAACCTCAAATCCATTTGTATTTGAGTGCCCTAATTGCCTGTCTGTTTTCGCATTATCAACTTATGCGTCATTGTCATTGGCATATTTCCCTGATGAAGCCATGCTTACAGACGCCTCTGCGCATTCTGAACAGGCCATTGAACAATCGAGGACGTGGCACCTGGGGTGCTGCAAGGTTCTGGTTGCTCAATGGCATTATCAAAATGCATAGTTGTTTGTGCAAACATGACTTCAGCAGGGAAAGATCGCAATGACAATGACTTAGATGAATGGTGAGGTCAAGTGAAAATATACAGATAAGTATGGAAATCTCATGCAAAGATGTTCAGGGTAACGGAGATACAATGGACCTTTCCATTTTTAGCTATGCCCTGACCATCTCTAGCTAAGCGCCACCCACACCTCGCTCGTGTTGTGATCAATCGATCTCTGAACTCCCTGACTATTAATTTCCAGAAAACTATACAGGTAAGCTATTGGATATTTTGGAACTAATTTGACTGGGCGCTAAGATAAGATAAGATAAGAATCTTTATTTATCGAGGGTAAATCTTCAGAGCAATGCCCTGATCTCCCAGAGGCCCTCGCCAAATAACTATATGAACTAATTAGAATTATATTTACAAAATTTACAAATCATGCACAAAATATATACAAAACTATACATAATTGTTGCAATGAAAACCTATTTTCAACCATTTCAATATCAAATATCAAATGGCGGAAAGACGACAATAATAAGTATGTATTTGTAATTCTATGCTAATGTAATAAACATGCTGTTGAGTATTTTGAAACTAATTTGACTGGGTGTCGTTTCTGCCTTAGGCAGATACAGCACTCAGACAAACTAGCTTCAAAATATCCAATAGTTTATTTAGTTTTCTATAAAATGATATCCAAAATCTGCGGAGATCGACCGATTCCAACACGAATGATGAGTAGGTGGAGCTTCGATAGAGATGGGCGGGGCATAGATAAACCCGGAGAAGTCCGTTAGTTTCGGGAGATTAATGAACACTGGGGCCCAGAAAGTTATTAGCCCTGGGCCCCGAGCAGGTTAAATTCGGCTCTTATGGTTAGATACTATTATATTTTGCAATCGATAAATTATTATTATTATTATTATTATTATTATTATTATTATTATTATTATTATTATTATTATTAATCATTATTATTATTATTATTATTATTATTATTATTATTATTATTATTATTATTATTATTATTAATGCAGGAACGTTGAAACAAAGCATAAAATCATTGAAAGTGTGTATGTATGTGCATGTTGTGCTTAAAAGATGATAGCGTTTCTGAATTTATAACACACGTAGGAAGGGAATTCCAATTTAGACTAGCTGTGTATGTGAAACTGTATTTTCCATAGTTGGTTCGTATTTTCGGAGGCTTCAAATGGCTATTAGTTTTAGATCGTAGATGTAATGTGTGTGCTGTCTCTATGGGTGTAAGCATGTCGCTGATGTACTTAGGTGTATGGTTGTTTAGTGCTTTGTATGTCATAATGTTTGATTTAATAGTTATACGTTGTGATAGTGGCGTCAATTTCAATTCATCATATAATTGCCGCGATGGTGTTCTATGTGGGACGTCTAAGATGATTCTCGCTGCACGTTTTTGAAGTTTTTCTAGTTTGCTCAACAATGTTGGCATACCTGCGTAATATACGAGAGAACAGTAATCAATGTGCGAAAGTATGTATGATTTGTAAAATAAGGTTCGTTGCTCAACATTCATGTACCGTTTATTTTTCTTTAACATAAAAATTAGGGAAGATATTTTGCTGCAAATTTTGTTGATGTGTTGTTGCCAGGAGAGATTGTTGTTAATATTTAAGCCTAAGAGTTTTGCATTTTCTACACTTTCTATTTCTCCATCGACGATAGATAATTTAATTTCCGGATTTATCTGTTTTAGTTTGAATTTAGTGCCTATCATTAGTAATTTGGTCTTGTCGGTATTTATAACCATTTTATTGTTTTGACACCAATCATGGACGGATGCCATATCAGCTGTTAATTTTTCAGTTATATTTGCTACATTATCGAAATGGCAATGCATGGTTGTATCGTCACAATACATATCTCTGCCTCTGGCAACAACAGCGTCCAGTCAAATTAGTTTCAAAATATTCAACAACATGTTTATTAAATAGCAGAGACATACAATTCGTACAACGTATTAAGAGTTAAAGACAGGCATATGGAATCATTTATGACGCAATGATTTTTACGTCATCCTACACGACGCTTTGCTGTATGAATATACATTGATAGTACATACGATATACAGTTGACAATACCTAAAATATACGTGATTTATACAATACTCAGACACGCGCGCACGCACACAGAGGGAGGAGGGAGGGTCTGTGCGTGCGTGTGTGCGTGCTGGGGGGGGGGGCGTCCCGGCGGCGGGCTGGAGGGATGGAGTGTGTGAGCCTGCGTGCGTGCGTGCGTGTGTGCGTGTTTGTGTCAAAAGGTCAAAGCGGTGAATGTATGGATTTGCGATACAGTGTCATCGACCGAGCACCCTAATTACCGAATGTATTTCAAATTAATATTCATTTCAGAATAATTTCAACCGTATTGCTGCACTAGTAGCAACCACTGACTGCAACAATGGGCTTGGTCCATACAGCCTTGCATTGAATCCAAACAGGTACCCGTCATTTTAGTAAATGTGTCAATATCTGTTATTGTCTGTTATCGATTCGGTGTTATATAAGAATCGATTGATCATTATCTGACTATCGGCCGATTCTCATCTGGATAACTAGTGTTATGTAATACATACCGTAAAATGCGTAGATAAAAAAATCAAGCGATAATGAAATAATAATAGATAAAATGCACACCTTTCTTTCAGGGATCTTTTGGAGGCGTATGCGTGTACACAGACCGGTTTGTCCAGAGACAATGACCGCAATGCCACATCCACATATGCTACATTAGTAAGACGATAAACAACACCCAATAATAATACGTTTTCCGTCATGTGCGTGTGTATGCGCGCGTGTGAGTTCACGTGACCGTTCATGGGTAGGGGCCTACTTCAGCTAACATGCTCATCTAGTTTGGCAAATGTATAGGACAGAACTGGGTCCAGAGAAATGGTGGGTGCAGTGGTGTGTTGTGGCGTGTTATTTACGGATTTCGGGGCCCTCGTCCTTGGTTATGGAGTGTTCCTTCTCAGTTCTATAAAATCTGTGTAACTGCCCCCCACCTCCCCGCTTTAACGAAAAGCGGGTGGGGGGGATTATGTTTTCGCTTCCGTCCGTCCGTCCGTGCGTGCGTCCGTCACACACAGGTTTTCTTTTGATAACTTGACCTTTGCTTGGAATATTGTGACAACACTTCATGGGAAGGTTGGCTATGGTAGTAGGCAAATGCACCTTAGTTTGAGGGTCAGTCAGTCCGTCCTTCCGTCCGTCCATCCCTTTGTCTCTGAATTTGTATACGTCCGTGCAAATTTTGGGTTTTCGTTCAGTAACTTTATCTTTGCTTGGAGTATTGTGACGAAACTTCATGGGAAGGTTGGCTATGGTAGTAGGGAAAGGCACCTTAGTTTGAGGGTCAGTCAGCCCGTCCCTCCGTCCATCCATCCCTTTGTCTCTGAATTTGTGTCCGTCCGTCCGTGAAAATTTTGGGCTTTCGTACAATAACTTTATCTTTGCTTGGAGTATTGTGAGGAAACTTCATGGGAACATTGGCTATGGTACTAGGGAAATGTACATTATTTTGTGGGTCAGTCAGCCCACCCGGCCGTCCATCCACCCCTTTGTCTCTAAATTTGTGTCCGTCCGTCCGTGCAAATTTTGGGTTTTCGTTCAATAACTTTATCTTTGCTTTGGGTATTGTGAGGAAACTTCATGGGAACATTGGCTATGGTACTATGGAAATGTACATTATCGGGGGCGGGGGGCGGGGGCGGGGGCGGGGGGAGATTATGTTTTCGTTTCCGTCCGTCCGTCCGTGCGTCCGTCACACAAACACACAGGTTTTCTTTCGATAACTTTACTTTTGCTTGGAATATTGTGACAACACTTCTTGGGAGGGTTGCCCATGGTAGTAGGCAAATGCACCTTAGTTTGAGGGTCAGGTAGTCCGTCCCTACGTACGTCCATCCCTTTGCCTCTGAATTTGTGTCGGTCCGTCCGTACAAATTTTGTTTTTTTCGTTCAATAACTTTATCTTTGCGTGGAGTATTGTGACGAAACTTCATGGGAAGGTTGGTTATGGTAGTAGGGTAGTAGGGAAATGCACCTTAGTTTGAGGGTCAGTCAGCCCGTCCCTCCGTCCATCCATCCCTTTGTCCCTGAATTTGTGTCAGTCCGTCCATGCAAATTTTGGGCTTTCGTTCAATAACTTTATCTTTGCTTGGAGTATTGTGAGGAAACTTCATGGGAACATTGCCTATGGTACTAGGGAAATGTACATTATTTTGTGGGTCACTCAGCCCATCCGTCCGTCCATCCATCCCTTTGTCTCTGAATTTGTGTCTGTCCGACCGTGCAAATTTTGGGCTTTCGTTCAATAACTTTATTTTTGCTTGGAGTGTTGTGGCGAAACCTCTTAGTTTATAATTATTAGCTCTCATTTGTCTGTGTATTCATCCATATGTCTATACAAATCAGTGGGATTATGTCATCCCACAAACATGGCTGCCCGCGGGGGTGGGGGGGGGGGCGGGGCGGGCGGGAGATTATTTGATTTATATCATCTAGGTATCGTTAATAAAGCTCCTAGATTGAATATCTAGTTTCCAAACACTGTCTGGTGAATAAAATCGGATCTCCTGCCCGGCATTCTCTTCTAAGATATGCCCATGGAAATTTCCGTGGCCAACCACCCCCTTCCGATATGCCTGTATTCGTCCCTGATGTGATCATGTGCCTCTCAGTGTAGTGAAACTGCGTGATTTTCATAACGCGCACAAGCACGCGTGTTGTCACGAACTCACTTATACGCGCATGCAGACACGCACGCACGCGCGAACACGCGCACGCACGCGCGCACGCGGGAACGCACGCACACACGCACGCGCACACGAACGAACGAACGTACGAACGAAAGAACGAACGCACGCACACACAAACACGCAGCTAGCACGTGTTTATACACTTGTACTGACACTGTGGCTGGTACGATGTGGCATTGGTAGTGGCGAGGGGTGGTGATTGCTGGCGGGTTATATGACAGGGTGCGATCCAAGTGCTTATCCCTTATGGTTAATCCCTAGGCCAATGGTAGGAATCGCGCTGTATACGTGTACCGCTCATCTACTGGACTCTCTTTAAGCGTCAATGGTGGATTTCCAAATACTGTACCGATTACAGGTGAGTCTCTCTGCTGAATACTATGTATAGAAGTCGTGTATCCATCCAAGTGCGTACAAAGATAATGTCATGTCCGTTGTGTGACAATCGCTTAAAGAAATGTTGTCCGTTTTTGGACTAAGTTAGTTATTTTAAAGTCAATTTAACATAATATTCATACTTTAAACACCATTTGAATGAACGCTTATGTTGTCTAAAGAAAGTTGGATTAAGTTTTATCCTAGTGCCGATGTTCGTATCGAAATTGTGACATCATAATTATCGAATCAGCGAGGCCGAGTAGTTAACACTGCTTTACACGTGAATACATGCAGATCAAGAGAAGACAATTTTTGAAAATTTACCTCTGGAATGGTTGGGTCTTTTGTCGAGCCAGTCATTCCAGTAGGACATCTTCAAAAATAGTCTTCTCTGGGTCTGCAAATGGACATTTCTCAAGACCATTGCAGAAGCTGTTTTTGGTTAATAAAAGTGTTAAAGGGTTAATCCGTTTCCACGCCTTACACGCTATGACCACAAGCAACACATTCGCATAATTCAATGTGTGTCAGTCATAGAAATACTTCATTATTATTGCACCTGTGTTTTCTATAAAGTGGCACAAGCTATTATATGCATTATGACGAACCCGATGATGGATGAATGAAATAGATTATCATAGCACATTAATTATCCATCACTGAATAACATGTCCTTTTACACAACACTCATGTAGGTATGCCATTAAGAATTTGAACCTATTAACGGGATACTGTCCTGCTTCCTTTTCCACATAGGAACCATGTGGCGGCGACAAAGTCTGTGCAGTTTCCGAATTGGATGGGGCCCGGGCATGGACTACTTCACTGGAAGAATATATCGGGTGTGTATTTTAGATAACGTCTGTCGGCAGCATTATTGCATCTATACGCTTATACTGCTAAACAACGTGGTACTCGTAGTCATATATATTTCAACAGTAGGCTAGAGGAGTACCGATTGACACATTCAGAGATCGTGTTCGTTGTTGGGCAAAAGCAGGAAACTTTCAGCATTTGTACTTAAACATAAGTAGATTGATTCTTTTCAATTGTTCAAAAATAATAAACAGTATTTTCAGGATTATGCAAGATTTTCAAGATTAGCGGCTGAATTATATATATCCAGCCGCTCATCTTGAAAATCTTGCATAAGCCACACACACCCCCCACCCCCACACACACCCCATCCCGCCCTCCCTCCCCACCCTCCCCTTCTCTCTCTCTCACGCTCTCTCCCCCCACCCCACCCCCTCTCTCTCTCTCGCCCTCCCTCCCTCCCTCCCTCCCTTCCCGACTACTTGTTTTCGGGTCACACCAGTAAGACACGATGCTTGTTTTTTTCCCACGAGCATTCTACTTAAACGCTCAAAGATCCTAGATGTACCACGCCAGGGTAGTAGGGTTTGAGACATCAATCGGCTCCCCACCTGGAGATGGTCTATCGCCTATCTTTTTCACCTGTTGCCTCGCTGCTGCATTGGAATACGCGCGGGAAAGTTCCACTAGACCAACCCCAACCCACGCCACCCCACCCCTCCCCTTCCTCCCTCCCCCAGTGTCAGTACTGGGCATGTCGCTAAAGATGGAATATGCCGATTATGTGGACTTCATAGATGAGGAGAAGAAGAAACACCTTGACGAACTTCTTCCAATAGCTGCAAGCAAATTAAAAATTGATATATACCTATCTACAAAACATGAAAGTAAGGAAAATGACGCCACACTTCGTGGCGGCGATCCACGCAGGAAGAGTAAAATCCTAGACTTACTGCTTTGCAGTTCTGTTGACTTTGATGCACGCTTCGTCATGGGGAACATAGCTTTCCAGTCCTTCTGGAAGCCATGGATTCGTATATCAAAGATGCCCTTAATTTGATTTAAACATATTTTATTGTAACAATTGCACAATGGGATCGGGCACAAGTTCTTACAACTTAGATTTGCCCTCTCCCTACAGGATTATTATAAGCAGTCAATGATTGAGAACACTAAACCGAGGTGAGAGAGAAACAATAAATTAAGAGGTGAGAGAGAGAGAGAGAGAGATAGAGAGAGAGAGAGAGAGAGAGAGAGAGAGAGAGAGAGAGAGAGAGAGAGAGAGAGATGGAGGGAGGGAGGGAGGGAGGGATGGAGAGAGAGAGAGAGAGAGAGAGAGAGAGAGAGAGAGAGAGAGAGAGAGAGAGAGAGAGAGAGAGAGATGTAGGGGAGAAAAACGATGTAAACAGATTAAAAAAGAATAGGAAAGAAAAGAACAGCTCCTTCAAACACTGTCATTGTCGGAAATCAGTTAGCCATTAATATAATAGATTAAACAATACGAATAATTGAATTAACAGACCATATTCATGGTTATTCCAGACCGTCGTCATTTACCCCCGTTTACCCACCCCAACCCTTCCTCTCAACTCCCACCATGCTTTCACCAGGTCTTCTCTTCTCGTTTCTTACACGAAAAACGAAACAGAAACGCGAAATGAGACCCAGTCCCCTCCAACCCCGCCCACCCCACACATTCAAAATTGATAAAAAAGACTACGTTTATACAATGCAACATGCGTATCCTTGATGCTGTATAACTGTAATTTTCGATGGTGCACTATGCAAGATGTGTAATACGTCAGCACAGACAGCCTTGGAACTCGCCCTACTCGGAGGCAGCAAATACAAAGCCAGGGGTGGACGTCATTGTAAAAATCTGCTAAGCGTGCTACGGGTTGACCGTTAGAAAGCAGGACTGTGCACTCAAGTCAAGAATGGACCTGAGGAAGCTAAGGATTTCAGCTGAGGACAAGACACAGTGGGCAAAAGCGAAGAAGGACTGATTGCAGCTGTAAGATGTTTCTACTACTACAGCCGCAGAATACAGTAATCATACATGGTATTAGTCGGATGACGCGAAATTTAGGCAGGTACGTCATGACAATATTAACCAAGGTAGATTATTATTATTATTATTATTATTATTATTATTATTATTATTATTATTATTATTATTATTATTATTATTATTACTTTTATTATTATTATTATTATTATTATTATTATTATTATTATTATTATTATTATTATTATTATTTCAGATAACTGTGTATCGAGACCCTGATTGTATTCCAGCTAACATACTGGCGTAATATGACTGTTTTAGATGTTGTCGGACAAACTGAATCAATCCGTGTCGAGTCACCGCATAGTCATATTCGTGAATACGACAATGTCTCAGGATATGATGTCGTATGCAGATAATGCACCCATTGATAAACTTATAATTATCGTACTGTATTCCCAATTAAACTTGAAATTTGAAGATAATACAAAATATATTAAACACAATAAGTTATTTATTATCTTTATATTGTTAATCTTACCACCGGATGCAGAAGATATTGGGACAAGAAATAATACACGTAATCTACCGTTTTGAACGAATGTTTAAACTAGACGGTTTTTTATTATAAATCCTCACAAAGCTTTATCAAGTGATCTAGATATAAAGTCCACTACCACACAACAGCAACTTTCAATCACATTGCATCCAAAATAAGCAATGGACAAGTCGGCTATAAAATGCAAATAGATAACTAGAACACATTTACTGAAGTAACTGTAAATACGTGTGCTGAGTCGTAACACTGAACCTGGATGGTTACATCCTCATATAGTCAACCCTTTCATGACGAAGGCGGTCGGCAAGGACTCCTGTTATGAGGCGCCCATAGAGGCCTAAATGGGATAGTCATCCGCCAAGTTTCACGTCAGTCGGTTCAAAGGTCTAGATGAGAACACGCATCAAATATTGCTCCGATAGATTCCCCATGGAACGGACGTTCGCACGGAAATATTTCGAAACAATTGGATGGATCCAATATAAACGTGGTAGGCCTACTAAATTAAATCAATATAGGAAACATATGAATGTTTCAGACAGATAACTAGGATTGTTCTACTTGCTGAGCCACGCTTAGGCTATCATCAAACCTATCGCCGCCTATATGGCATGGCTTCAGCCAGCCAGGTTGGAAGGTGAATCTCTGTATCGGCAATCTCGTGCACGTGCGGTTGGAGAAGCCGAACAAAGCATGTATAATGCCAGCGAAAGAGATGGGTGCATATCAGACCGACCCTTGGCCCTGGTCTTGAGACCAGATGATGATTATTATCGACTGAGTCACTCGTCAGTCATCTTACTCATGAAGTACATCAGCAGCTTGCCAGTCAAGTCACGTGTTCGCCGAATCACGCCTCCTGACTGTAATTTGGTATGGCTTCGCACATGCAATGCAAGATGACAGGTGGACGGACGAATGAATGCGCGGACTGACGCGAAAAGATTGGATGCTCCTCAGGGCTTCATAGTTAGCAAACATGCGAGGTTTAATTAGTATGTTGTCAGTAGACTGTAAATTATCGAAGAAAAAGATGTAATTTTCATGGATTTCACATACAAATACGTTTTTCACAGCATATAATATAGCAATCTATGATGAAATAAACTTAGCTTTCTGTGGTGGGTAATAATCGACACGACACGTATCTTTGTTAGATTAATCATTAATACATACCCAACCATATTCTCATCTAACTGCAATAGACCCAGTCATACACCTTTTTCAATTAAAAATAGGCAACTTACAGAGTACGCGTGCATACTTTAAATTTATCTTTCAATTATGACATTTCAAGCAATTAAATTAATTGTATATCTGTAGTTCACATGTTTTCAGCTTCTGAGAGTTACAAATACAAACACCATCACCACCCCTGGCTTGGTTTAAACAAAATTCAGCTGTTGTCCGAGAGGGAGCGCGATAAGACAGGCAACTATATTACAGGGTAATGGACCTTTCCATGTTTAGCTATGCCCCGCCCATCACTAGCTAAACTCCGCCCACACCTCACCGTGTTGGGATTGATTGATCCCCGAATGTCCTAACTATCAATTTCCTGAAAACTATATAGGGAAGCTGTTGAATATTTTGTAACTAATTTGACTGGGTGTTGTTGCTGCATATGGCAGCAACAGCGGCCAGTCAAATTAGTTTCAAAATATTCAACCTAATATTTATTAAATAGTAAAGGCATACAATTTGTACAACAACACATAGGCCGTCTTCAAATATGCGTTTTTGACGTACCTATCGTCATTCATGACGTCATTCATTACGATGCCATTCTACACATCACGTAGTTGATTATGACGTCAGATGATGGGTGGATACTATGGAAACGTGAATTGCATCATGGTGTAACAGGAAATGAATACATAAATGTATCTATAATATTTCTAAATACTTGGAGACATTATATTATACAGTTATACTTATGATATATAATAGTGAATCTGTTAAATCGTGTATGTCTGGGTGAAAGAATTAGTTTGTCATATATCAGTCGCCATGGCTAGTATAGGAACCCATGTACATGTATTGGTCAGTAGCTAGGGTTATTTCAAAATTTATGAATACACTGTCACTTAAGTATTGACATCATAATCAGCTACGTCATCATTAGGCTGGCGTCACAACCATAATTGACAGAAATACTCCGTAATAAACCTGGAAATAGCCCGTGAATTTGTGAGAATTGTATGTCTTCAATATTTAATAGATACTCTGTTGAATATTTTGAAACTAGCTTGACTGGGCGCTGTAACTGCGATATGCATTTATAGTTCCCACACACGCACAAAGCAAGGGCGGAGCCTAACTAGCCAAAAGTGGTACATTAGTTACACTGCACAATGGCCACCTCGTGGTGCAAAATTCCAGCTTTCTTTAATAATGTCATGCAAATAATATCTCTCCTATGCCTCTAACCCTCCAAAATATTGTATTCCGTAACACCAATGCAAGTGAAGAAACAGATATTAAGGTGTCACAACTTCTCTGCGAGTACATTGACTCAACCAGTGACTTTAAATGACCCATCAGTTCTAATCTGAAATAGTCTGATTACTATTTACTAAGCACCATCGGTACACTGGCACCACATGGATTGCACTTCCAAATTCCCCCATGCATTACTGCTCCGTCTGCCTCGCTTCAGTATAGCCGCTAATTGCGAACTTATTTATGCTGACCTTCGATGTTGGCATTACATTTATAGCACTGTCAATATTATCATAATAATTACATAAACTAAATTGGTTTTGCACAGCCCCAACCCCCACCGCCTCACTACACCCACTATTTAATTGTTCGAAATTGCTTTTTAATGTACAGAAACAATTATCAATTCAGCCAGTAACAGAAGTGCACAGGAAATATCATTTTCTTTCATTATAAATTAGTGTGTTCTGTCAACACCTCAATATGATAATCCAATCAAGGTGCTCCAACCAGCTATGGAATCTCGGAACAGCAAGAAGCAAAATCATGGAATTTTGATACACGACAGATACTTTAATGACAACTACTCAAACGAAAGTATCTAAATCATAGAGCTACATCGAGCAATGCACACCACATATGTGTGCCAGTTAGAACGAGGATACAGGAAGAATTAGGGGGTGTATAAACAACGAATCGTTTGAAGCGGCTGGCGTAGGGGCAATATGCATCGCCATTCTAAGGTCAAATCCACAAACAGTAGATTATACATTGACGATTCTTGGATCCTCTATAGGCGCTCTTTGGTGCTTTACAATCGCCATTAAACCATGACCTATGGCCAGGTTTACAATCCACAGCTGATTTTTAACCTTGCACATACTCCATTTCCGTGCTATTTCTGCAAATATTTTGCAATCTTCTCACAGATTTTATTAACATTTCTTTCAGTGTCAAGCATATCTACAGTCTCAGCAGTGTAAGCAACTGGGAATACTTCACAAAACTGTTCATATTACTTTTCATCCCACCGTATAATCTCATTTGACATATTTGCCATTTGTGCATCATTTTCAACGGTTTATAATGTTGACGCTTTTTTCTTTGGATGGCAAATTAAGCACTACCATCCAATGTGCATCAAAATGTAAACTGTCGAAATCAAAGTTTCGAAATTGACAATATACTGCATTATGGCCGGATTACAAATGACATAATCAACTAAGGTGACATCTTTGTATTTAACTTCGCCTATATATGTATCCTTTCCAACATTGTCATCTGCGATGACTGTTAGTTTTACATAGCTCTATAAGTCTATTACCGTACTGATCAAATCTGAGATGATCCATAGAGTATCCTGTTTTTGGAATATAAAAAAATCGTGTAATACATCTCAATATCTCATATATTTCATTATATATTCATCAAAGAACATGCGCTTTATTTCATCCAGATCACCCGCGATTACATACTTAACGCTAGTACAGTAGTACCTGTATGCACGTTAAAATCCCCACAGAGGTCAGAGGCAAGCATGGAACCGGTTATCATGGCGAAATACTATAATTTCTCTTTGTATTTCATCAAAGGACATTGGCACTGAGCATAGTGATCCTCGTGGTGACATGTATACTACTCCTTATCAATCCCAGTTAAAAACCGTTTTTATACCCACCCAGTTTACATATTCAAATTTGGACACTAGAAAAAACAGGTGCTATTTTATAGTTAGTTTATATCAACTACAGAAAACCCCGGATCTACAGTTTGGTATCTTTTTTATGGTTGAACGGTTTAACTTCACTGTGTAATGTACTTAGTTTATCTGCTACTAGCTCGGCATCAACATCGTCGGTAATGGTCTCAGACAACATAAATGTATCATATTTACGCATATAATATCTTGAACCTGGGATAAATCTGAGCTCAATTATCTTAAAACGATGTCTTAAGAAACATCTTACAAGGTATTGACGCACCAAATGCCGGCAAGTTTTCATAATACAGGCCTGCATCAAATCCGTCAATACTGCGTAAGACTTTTATATTCAAGCCTGTATAAGCCACATAGGCTTTATTATACCGGCGGAACTCCGCCATTAAAACACGCATTTGCCAAATGGGTCCAAAGCGCGCTGCGCTAAATATTACATGAATCTAAAAATGTCCCTTGTTAAATGTGGAGGCTTCTAGGTTTAATAAACCATTTAAAACCAAACATGATTCTAACATCGCGTTATGGATAATAATATGTGTGCATTCGTTGCTGGCTGCTATTAGGCAGAACATGTAACGACGCTGCTGAAACTTCTGAAACAAGCCGACAGTAAGTTGATTGTGAAACATAAATGGTATTACCATTTGTCCTCGAGTGACCTAGTTGCAAATCTCGCAGGGCAGTGAACAGTTTTGGTAAAAGAGCATGACTTCTGCGGGTATTGTTTTTGAAGTTTTTCATCTATAGCTCATCGTCAAGGAAAACAATATTGTCTGCCAAACTAGTTGTATCTTTGATAAAGCTCAACATTATTGCACTCATCTAGTGGGTTTAAATGATCTCGAAAATCCGATTCATGATGGAGACCAAACCGTCTTTCTACCTCTATCAGCAATCGAAATGGTTATTCCTTATTGTTTCCAAAACGGCCTGTTAGATATACTGACTATATAATGATGTTCTGACCGCCAGGTGTGTCTTATTTCTATGTCGAGATTTACGGCCATTGGCTTAGTTAATCACTTTCACGAATAGGCCCTAATTGTTGAAGTAAGTGCTTTACTTGGACATAAGTTGTTTCAAGAATTCTGGCTCGGAACTTATTGATGATTATTAGCCAATCACTATTTGGATATGGTGTAACTTATAGATGGAACCGTAAAGTAACGTCTGGAACAAAGTCATTCTCTTCTACGATTGTTCACTTCGATGCTATCCATCTCAAGGTAGCATGTATGATTACTGTATTCTGCGGCTGTAGTAGTAGACACATCATACAGCTGCAATCAGCCCGTCTTCGCTTTTGCCCACTGTGTCTTGCCCTCAGCCGAAATCCTTAGCTTCCTCAGGCCCATTCTTGACTTGAATGTACCGAGTGCTGCTTTCTTGAGGTTACCTCGTAGAACGCTTAGCAGATTTAATGCAATGACGTCCTCTCCTGGCTTTGTATTTGCTGGCTCAGAGTAGGGCGAATTCCAAAGATCTCTGTGCTGGTGTCTCTTCTGGCATCCTTAGCACATGGCCAAACGCGAACCATCTTTGCTGGGCGACTTTTACAGACAGCGGCGAAGTATTACACATCTTGTATAGTGCATCATTGGAAATTGTGATGTCTGGCCATCGGTGTCGGTGTGATGGTGCGTAGGTGTTTGCGGTGGCAGGCCTCGTGTTTTCTAGGGCTGCCTTTGGTGCTGCCAAGCTGTTACAGTTATATAGCATCAAGGATACGCATGTTTCATGGTATAAACGTAGACTTTTAATGAAGGGCACCTTTGATCTACGAATCCATAGCTTCCAGAACGACTGGAAAACTATGTTCCCCATGATACAGCGTGCAACAATGTCAGCCGTACTGCAAAGCAGTCAGTCCAGGATTTGACTTTTCCTCCATGGTTCACCGCCACGAAGTAGATCGTCATTGTTTTAGTTCCATGCCTTGTAGGTCAATGTGGGTATGTGGGTGAACTCTGTTTTGAATTCATTTATAAAGAGATTCTCAATTTTTAGTTTGTTAGCAACTATTGGGAGAAGTTCGTCAATGGGTTTCTTTTCCTCGTCTATGACGTCCACATCATCGGCATATTCCATCTCTAGCGGCATACCCGATATTGCCACTGGGGTGTTTGGTCTTGTGGAACTTTCCCGCCGATTGATGTCTAAAATTATACAGATTTTACTAACTTGGCTCGTACTCTCAGCTTGGTGTCTGCAAGCAGTAGTCTCACTAGCCGTAGCTCATCTTCATTGCAACTGGCCTGGCGTAGTACATCTCAAAGTAGTAGTTAAAATAAATAAAATAAATACATTTTGGTTCGTGTAGTGAAATTAAAATCATAACCATGTTAATTTCCAACACTATTATATTATTATATTATTAGGTCACAATTTTCCAAAGCGTATGCCTAATATATAGCATGTGAAAATAGGAAGACGGATATATTACGGCGAGCTTAGGCGCCCACTAGCGCAGTTACTCGAGTTACTAGAATAGTGCCGATACGGATGGAGTTCGTATTCACCACAAATAATCAAGGTTTAGTCGATTAAGTAACATGTTCGTACTTTGAATATTATTATATAGCATATCTGTGTCTAGGAGTATTAAGAATTTATTTGAGTTAAATTAAAATAAGGTGGGGACAATTTCCAGAGTATCCATCCATAATCTGACCTCGTATGGCGTCACAATCAGCTCAGCGCGTGTATGATGACGTCACAATCATTACGTTCCATATAGACCGTCATCAAATCCCAAATAGTCCGACACGTTGCATGAATTGTATGTCTTTGTAATCCTTGCTATTTAATAAACATGCTGTTGAATATTTTGAAACTAATTTGACTGAGCGCTGTTGCTGCCTTTACGCAGCAACAGCACTCAGTCAAATTAATTTCAAAATATTCAACAGCCTACCTGTGTAGAGTTTTGGAAATTGATTGTCAGGGAGTTCAGAGATCGATCGATCCCAAAACGAGCGAGGTGTGGGTGGAGCTTACCTAGAGATCGTCGGGGAATAGCTAAAACCGGAAAGGTCCACTGAAGAAAGAAGCCTAGAATAATCCGAAACAGTAAAAAATGGAACAGTAAACACATACAATGCCAAGAAGAACAAACCGAGGCCGGAACATCAGATAGAAGAACGAAGAACACAACTGTGACAGCGAGAGACAGACCAATTAAATAATATGCAGATGAGCGGATAAAAACCAGAGGATCAGAAGTACCGAAACAAGAATAAAATGAAAGGACTATACTGGCATCTAGTATTGCTCAGGTTGCTGAGCCACGCTTCGGCCATCCACAGTAAGTGGACATGAGTACTATGTCGTATATGTTAAGTCAACCAGGTCCGAAGTCTCTGTATCAGGAATCTTTAAAAATCGGTCAGGGTTTATACACTGTCAGCTAGAGAGATCAGTTCAGATCAGAACCTCCATCAATATCTCCCGATGGGAACAGGAGGCTGGACCAATATCGCCAGGGTAGATATGAAATGCAAAATATTGTTGGACGATTTCCACTACATTCTCCTATGTGACAACTTCGCTGATGCTCACGAAGGTAAGCCTACCAAATTAGGATTGAGCTTTTTTTAACAGCTGCTTTTTACTAGTAAATTAAACTTATCGTAAAAGCTATGTCGTTTTATTACGAAAAGTAAAATAATAACTAAATCCAACATTCACAACAAATCTATCTTTAAAGACACGTGAGATCATAAATAATCTGACGAGGACGACGACGACGACGACGACGAAGAAGAAGAAGAAGAAGAAGAAGAAGAAGAAGACGCCGACGACGACGACGATGATGTTGTGATGGAGATGATGACGAAGCCGAGGACGACGTACATGGCGATTGACGAAGACGAAGACAACAACAACAACAACAACAACAACAACAACAATAGAAGTGATAGTAATAATGATAATAATGATAAAATAGGCCCTATTAATCATTATATGTACTTTTTATAAATAGTACATTTTATTCTGTCAAGGGAGAGCAATCACCGTCTGCAATTCTATTTAACGTGATATACTGCTGGTATAGAGTTAGCTCCCCGTGACTGTCACCATAAATTATACGCATTGCTGGGGACCGCGTCTGAATAATAATAATAATAATAATAATAATAATAATAATAATAATAATAATAATAATAATTTATACCCCTAATCACACCAGCTATGCATACGCATAAGTATGTATCTTTTCCCCCATATGTAAGAATGTGGCCTGGGAGTAATAAATACAGTTGAAACGTAATAAGATTACTATCACCTTTCCTCATATACCACCGACCTTACATCTCCCCATCCCCAACACGTACACACGCACGCACGCACTGACGTACACACTGAGACCAGATGACGATTGCTATCGACTTGGTCAGTCAGCCGTCTTGTTCATAAAGCACATGAGCAGTTGGCGATGTATGGACACGATGGCTCACTGTCCAGTCAGGCCACGCGTTCGGCGATCAGAATGCCGTGAAAAACAGTTATGACCGAAGTTTCGAGACCCGTGATCGGACGCCCCTAGTCCTGTCAGTAAATAGTCTACGGTGTCTTGTCTACTACTGCTGGAAATACTTTTAGGGGTTTAAGTTGTGTACCCCGATGTAATGAAACGAAATAAACTTTATCATATGATAGAAATTCAACTCAAAATAAATTAATATAATTTTTAGTGGTGAAGTTGAATTAGGAACTCGTGTATCTAATTCAATCTCATAGCTTAAAAATTATGTGAGGGTGGTACAGCTATGAATGGTGCAGGTGGTGGTGTCGTTGATGTAGCTGGTGCTTGATGCGGCGGTGGTGTTGATGGTGGCTGCAATGGCGGTGGTATGGCTATATATATATATATATATAATATATATATATATATATATATATATATATATATATATATATATATATATATATATATATATATATATATATATATATATATATATATATATATATATATATATATATATATATATATATATATATATATATATATAGACACATATAGCTAGACACATATATATCTAAATATTACAGTTTATTCTGAAAAGGGAGGTAACACTGATTCGATGAACGGGGAAATATTGCTGGTATTGAGCTCGTAACTCATCGTACACGCATTGCTGGAGACCGCGGTTGAGATAAGGATACACTTATTAGCGCATTATTTCAGCTGTACATCGTCATACTCGCCACCCCCAACGCCCACCCCACACCACCCACCCAACGCAGACATGCACGCACGCGCACGCGCGCGCATTCCTGCACATCCACGCATAGATGCACGCACGCGGTGGGAATTGGGATGCATACATTGAATTAGGGTGTGCATGTCAGAGGGTGTTTGTCGAAAACATAATCCCATTTGCCTCACATATTACAGAAAGGGCATTTATAAAATTATGATTCCCCATCGATGAGTCAGATTCGGAAACCGAGACGGATCTGGATCATATGCGCACGGGTCGGATATATATGATTTCACACCTTTTGGTCATATAATCCAGTGGCTTGACCAAGAACCCACACAAAACGCAATACTAATATTTTCTGAGGGTTTTTAATACGGAGAGACAAAAATATATTATTGAGTATTATACTACCAATTACACAATAGAAAAGAAATTCCCTTCAATATTCAACAGGCCTGTGCATCACATACAACAGATCTGCACGTTAGATTTAATCAAACCACCCCTGTAATGGTCTTGCCTAATTCAATGGGAAAGGGGGTGGGGTGGGAATATGGGAATATTTTCAGCAAATGTATTAAGATTAAGCATGGCGAGTTATCAACTCATCCTCTCCAAACAAGGCAAACTAATAAAAAAAATCATATAACTTTTTGAAATTTGACATTTCAGAGTCCTGGGCCAGTAACCTTAGTTATCAGTGACCAATTCTGTTAGAAATGATTTTAAATTCTTTTTCTTAATACACCCGACTTTTGATGCCAAATACACTAATGAAAAAAAATCTTATTTGCTTTTGCAAATACATTTTTCTTTTCTTTTAGATAGCTATGTTTGTGACCCAGAGCATCTTTCGAAATGCTCAAGGACGGCATCCTGTACAGTTATAATTTGAAGGTAGTCTAGATGCGAATGCTTGGTTCATGACCAGGCACTCGGAATGTATTTGCCCATAGGCCTGTATTTAGTAATGAATATATTTTGGAGTCTCCTGACTACCTCCATCGTCGTTTGTCATCCTGAAATGAAATGATTTATTTACATCCCAAACCATTTTACAATGGTGTGTGAGGATTTGCATAAGATGGTATATGGGAGGGGCGGTGGAAGGAGGTGGTTGGGGTGGGATGGAGACCGAGAAATAGAGGGAGGAGGTTGCGAGAGAGAGAGAGAGAGAGAGAGAGAGAGAGAGAGAGAGAGAGAGAGAGAGAGAGAGAGAGAGAAGGGGTGGGGGTGGGGTGGGGTGTAATGAATAATCGTGAAGTTGTTATCATGGTTTTGCTTGTGTAGTTGAATTAACACAATACGTATCCTTCATTCAAATTTAATGTCGGGTACCGGTACTTAAACAATAATATTAAATTATACGGAATGAAATAAATATATGATAAGGGCGTTTATTTCCTTTCACTACTCAGAGGTATGCAATTTAAAATCATACACGCATGCAATTGTAGCCAGTTTATTTTCATTCTAGTGTGGACTTGTGCCTTTAAATGGCCTAGTTTTATATTTTAAAATTTATTTTCATATGGTACGGCGAATGAGTCTAAAATGAAACATTTCTTATCTTCGTTATTAACAATCATCATGAATTCACCTTCAAATGGGGAATAAATTTGCATTTTAATATCTCTCAGTAAAAATAACTTGATTCAGCTGGAAGGATTTATCATTTTAATACGTTTGTCTGCCATAGAGTAAAGAACGTATGTGGTTTAACACAAGCTATCATTAACCATACGTGCGCGCAGGCACATTTAATGTACACTCGCGTAATGGGTATGCGAGCGTGCGTGCGTGCGTGCGTGCGTGCGTGCGTGCGTGCGTGCGTGCGTGCGTGCGTGCGTGCGTGCGTGCGTGCGTGCGTGCATGCGTGCGTGTACATTCGGCCTTCTATCCAAATTAATGTAGCCTACAGTTGCGTTCTTTGCTTGAAAAGTAGTACGTTAATAAAGTATATGAAATATGTATAGATGACAAGCTAGTGTAGGCTCTAACGTCCTGCATGGTAATATGTGATTGCATCACGTTATGGCGTACGATTCCAAAATGTATGTGGAAAATTGAATATAATCTTCACTATGAAATGCTAATGATAATGATACAATTATAGTATCATAATAATACTTTGTCAGCTCGTCTCACTCCTCACGGAATGCATGAATACAGTTTTAGCTATGCCCCACCCATCTCTAGCGAAGCTCCACACACGCTTTGCCCCGTGTTGGGAGCAATCGGTTCCCACACTCTCTGAATCTAAATTTCCAGAAAACCATATGGGTAAGCTGTTTACTAATTTGAAAATAATTTGACTGGCTGATGTTGCTGCCATAGTCAGCAACAGCGCCCCGTCAAATTAGTTTCAAAATTAGTTTCAAAATATTCAACAGCACGTTTAGTAAACAGTAAAGACATGCAATTAGAACAACTTGACGGACTATTAAGCGTTTAAAACGGACAAAATCAAGTCATTCATGGCCTACATGTCACGTAGTTGATTCTGACGTCATATGATTCGTGGACAGGATTCCTCCATTAGGAAGTATGTCTGTTTATAAGATTAAACATATTTGAAGTAAGAGTTACTGCTGCATTATCATCTCTCTACGTCGCTTTAGTGTATGCCTTTCTCTTAGGTATATATAACATAGACATGTGCATAAATGACAAGGCCCTACAGCATGACAAGGCCCTACATCCCGTATATTTGCAATATCTGCCCTGAAGCCAAACACAGTGTGAGGCATGCGAGTATATAATGTTGGTTTGGCGTGTATGTGTGCGTGCGTGCGTGCGTGCGTACGTGCGTGCGTGCGTGCGTGCGTGCGTGCGTGCGTGCGTGCGTGCGTGCGTGTGCTATGGACTATATTTGCTCGGCCACCTTCACTGACAATGGGGACAGTATTGCGCATGATGTATAATGTCTATGAATGACACAAACAGCGCCAAGTCAAGTTGGTTTCAAAATATTCAACAGGAGGCCATAAAGACGTACATTTCGTACAACTGACGGACTACTCCAGGTTCATGATGGAGTATTTCTGTCAATTATGATTGTGATTGCATACATGGGACGTAATTAATTATGGCGTCATATACTGACTGTCAAATCCGATTCACACAGATGGGCGCGGCATAGCTAAACCGGATTCATCGATTGCACAGCATCAGTGATACACAGCTTACGTTATACACGTGTTCTTTTAGACCATCTACAGTTGTGAGTTTCGAAAATGCACGGAAGGCTATGTTTCCCGTGATGCAACGTGCAGCAATGTCGGAGGAGCTGCACATCATAGGGCCGATGATTTTGCTCCTCATCCATTCAACCCCCCCCCCCCCCCCCCCACACACACACACACCCACACACACACACACACGCACGCACGCACGCACGCACGCACGCACGCACGCACGCACGCAGCGAGAGAGAGAGAGAGAGAGAGAGAGAGAGAGAGAGAGAGAGAGAGAGAGATACTTGTACTAATTGGGAGCGACTAATAAGTGAGCAAATACAGTGGTTTTCTCAGATGGCGCCTAATATCCTCTCTACCAGGTAGGTGGCAGATGGGATAATTAAGTGAGTACATATATTTAGGCATTAGACTTGGCTGAAGAATTGTGCCGTGAAAATCCAGATTATATATTAGTTTTGTATTATAGCCCATGGGATAAATATATGAAGTAAAATGAGTTTGCTAAACATGGCCGATTAATTACCAATGTCGTCGTAGAAGCTCGTGCTGTGAGAGGCTACCTGTCACATACGTCAATCAAAAATATGTGTGGCTTGCAGCTTGGTAAGGTCCTGATTGAAACACAAGTGAACTGGAACCTTGGGCATCCGCCGGCATGGCCGGGTTTGCGCTATATGCACGACCGTCTAGCTGAGGACAAGAACAGATAGAATACTGGCTCAATTAATCTACCCGTGATCCATTGAAGTCATGTTTGATCGCCAATAAAGTGTGTCATTGCGATGGACCGTATAGTAACGGTGGCAATGTAATGATATAGGCCGATGGAAAACACGAATGCACGGAACTGGACGCAGTTCATAGTGCATTCCAAGCTGTATAAATATTGTACCACACTTTCATTCTATTTAAATACTAAGACATTAGAACTCGTATATAACTATACATACTCAGGCATACATTTTTCATACAATGGACCTTTTCTCTTAGCGGGAAAAAAATATTTGAGCAGGCCCGAAAAGAAACGTTTACACAACCTCGACGAGCTAAACAAGTAGACCATTGGTTGTCAGATAAAACTCTACCACCATATGATAGAACCATTCCTCATTTATGACTGAAATTATTGGAATCGAAAAATGTGAAACTGGTTTTTAACATATCATTGCCCTGACGGAAACCATATTGACGGCAACCATATGAAATACATAAATTAAGCTACCCAGCTCCTCTGAATTTGGCTCGATGTGTCTAATTGTTCACAGTAAACAAATACATGTACATTCATAATATTACAACGTGGTTATTCCCTACCCGCATGGTGAGTGCGTAAACACTCGTTACGGGATGCGAGCGTACGTAATCGTACGTACAGCGTACATATGCGCGAATCCTACACTTATACGCGTAAGTGCGTGCGTGCGTGTACATATGCGTTCGCGCGTGAATAGGCATACATGTCTATATAGGCCTATACCGTAGCTTAACTTAAGCAGCTAAGTGTTATTTTAATGTACCACGTACAACGTAAAGAGAATTCGTTGATGATTTCAACGGTCAGGTGATGAACATTTCACACTCAAATGCACCACTGATTTAAATATCAGCTGTCGTTTGTAGAATACACATTAACATTAATTTGAGGCACACTGCCCAGGGTGCTAACAATTTTACTTCAGAATTAGTATTATTTGCCTCCCAGTGATGGAAAATGTCCTTGATATATAAATTACACTTTCTCTTCTACCTGATATATCTCCATGCGTTTATATTTGAAAGGTAATTAAAGAAAACAGAACAGACTTTCCTTTATTAAGATACGCGGTGGGTCATACCGTGAGCCTCATTTGTTTAAAGGGATATATCTCATATGGTGTCTAAATAACCAGTGATGGGAGAATGTATTTTGAATATGCTTCGCTGATATGGTTATATGACAGCCATCTTCTTATTGTTGACGTAGTCGTCGACGTTACTGTTTCTGGGATCATTATTGCCTTTACGTCGTCGTCGTCGTCGTCGTCGTCGTCGTCGTTAGGCACTTCTGTTCGATGGTATGAAGAAAGTTTAATGTTTAATGTTCATGATGGTACACGATTTTAGAACCGAACAATGATTTAATTCTCACAATAACATATGCTTAGACTAATATATCAGTGAATACTCGGCAAATATATATTTCGTCGTGCGATTTGAAGTTTATCTAGGGTTAACGCCTTTCACACGTAAATGGAATACTAGCACCTTGGACGTTCGAGATTATAGTTATCTTTGTTTTAATATGACATATTTAATGCAGCATCTTGCAAATGTCCTGCCATGCAATGTTATTGAATATTAAAGATAACCATGATTATCGCCTAAGCCTCATCCACCAGTTCTCTCATTAATCCATTGTCTGATGATGCCGCGGTGACCCCCCCCCCCCCACCCCACCCCACCCCCACAAACAATATGTTAACGCGATAATTAACGTCTTAAACTAGCTTCTGTCCATTATGCAAAACGTCATATAGGCCCTACATAGGCTGCAATAATGTTATACATGTCTAGCATATAACTCACACAAGTTATTTGCAAGAGCCACGCGTTGTATTACGTGACCACCTGGCTTTAGCGACCACTTTTTAATGACTCACACGGTTTCAGCTATAAACAGGTTTAAATTTACTAGGCATATTAACATAAACATCAGGCCGCTTAATGTCTAGGCAGATGATGTACGGAGTTATTCGGGGAATGCTAACTTCTAGTATAACTATATGGTTTAATTGCATATTTATGACATTAAATTGCTAATGATATGCCCTGCAACGGCTATTTGGCTCAAATATCTAATGTTTTCCCTAAACAAATGTGCGAAAAGAAGCTTGTCTTAAAGAACCACTCCAATGTGGCTATCAACGACTACATATCGATTTAACTGCATTACACGACCACACATCAATAGTCGCCACTTCTTGACAATCCCTGAGGCGCCTGAGCACTTCGGACACGAAAAGCCAAACCACCGAAATAATTAACAATTTAATAAATATTATGTGGAGTATTTTGAAACCAATTTGAGTTGTTGCTGCATATCGATCATAGCTGGTGCAAGGCAAACCGTTTCATCTAATGATGTCGCCACCAACTCAGCCGCTGCCACCGCCGCCGGCACCGCCTCCACCATCACCTCCTCTTCCTCCTCCGCCTCCTCCTCCTCCTCCTCCTCCTCCTCCTCCTCCTCCTCCACCACTACCACCACCACAACGACCACAAGCACCACCACAAGCACCACCACCACCACCACCACCACTACTACCACCACCACCACCACCACCACCACCACCACCACCACCACCACCACCATCACATCCACAGCCGTTGCCACCGCCGACGGCACCGCCGCCGCAACGATCACGTCCTCCTCCTCTTCCTCCTCCTCCTCCTCCTCCTCATCCTCCTCGTCCTCCTCCACCTCCTCCTCCTCCTCCACCACCACCACCACCACCACCACCACCACCACCACCACCGGCCTGAGTCGTGCGCCCAGGTGCAATGCAACGAAACAGATCACAAATTACGACGCGTTCATTAAGCATAAGTCTATATAATTTAGTCCCCAATTCAATTTCACAACAAAAACTAAAATAAACAACAACACATTATTTCATTTGAAACGAAAGCATCAGATGCCAAGACCCATCCCGCCCCACCACACCTAGACACACAATCCATGCCTCCAAAAGCTTTCCACCCCAACAATTCCATCTCCAAGAATCCTGGTGCGAACATACACCTCGAAGTTTCCTAGCTTTGATCAAATTTTGGTACTGCGAATATATTCATGGACATTTTGAAATATAAATATATTCTGGTTATTTTCGAGGTCAGCATCTCCATTTAGCAGTAGATTCTCTGACTGGTCGTGTGGAGAAAGAGGTCTTAGAGCGTTTAATAGCTTGCGTCTTGGATTATTGCAATGATTACATATAAAGAGGTAATGGCTGTTATCTTCTATATGGCTGCAGTGTGGACAGTTTTGGTTTGCTACTATGTTAAAGCGAAATAAGTGGGCATTTAATTGGCTGCATCTGTTTCTAAGTTTAGTGTGAATTACATTTAGCCGTCGCTCTCCGTAAAAGTAGGATGCTGGAACTGGGGATCTGGGATTAAACTTAATTTTTTGTTTAAACAGTGATAGTGTTGATGAATTTTGCGTACTGGCATCCAATTGGTTCCATAAATGAATCGTACTTGGGAAGAATGAACGACTAAATACTTCTAGGTTTGCTTGTTCCTCCTGGAAATTGTTTCTATTACGTATATTATAATTACTGACATCACCAACATGGCGGGGTACTAATTCTTTAAGGTAGTTCAGACACTCTTCATTTATTACGTGTATAGTTGTATTAGCTTTTTGTTTTTCCGTCGTATTTTCAATTCCTCTAAGCCTGCCTCATCGTACAGTGCTGAAAGTGGGGTAAGTCGAGGAAGTCCAGTTATAAAACTGCTGCTGCTGCTGCTGCTGCTGCTGCTGCTGCTGCTGCTGCTGCTGCTGCTGCTGCTGTTGCTGCTAATGATGATTTTCTTTGGGAACATTTGTTCAAAGCATGGCAAAACACGCTCTGTGTCGATCAGTTGAGTTATGTCCTCTCCGTTAGTTCCCAATATATCTGTACTAGTTTTATTCTCCTAATATGAACTTAGCTTGCTTATGTATAATGCCCGATCAAAGATTAAACCTGGGAGGTTCATTTACATTTCCATTACGTGCGTGCGTGTGTACGTACGTTCGTGCGTGCATGTGTGCTTACGCGCGTTCGTGTCTGTGCGCGTGTGTGTGCGAATGTGCGTGCGTTCGCGTGTGTCTGTGTGTGCACGTGTGTATGTGTGTCTGCGCGTGCGTGGGTGCGTGCGTGCGTGCATGTGTGATCGGGGATCCGACTTCACACACATTTTAGCACAACGGAAAAGCTTGCCGTGTATTAGGATTTCCAGACTTTGGCCCTGATGCTGATACAAGAACCCGGATCCGGGTCGGATCAAATGTTGGATCTATGAATATTGCGGATATTACTGATCCGATTTGGCCCAAACCTGAACCGGAGGTGACGTCGTTTCCTGGGCCCAGGATGGACCTTGCACACGCATTTACCGTCAGTAGATGTTGGTGGATGTACCTGAACAGAGACCATCGGACCCGCATCCGTGCGACAATACTGCACAAAGCATTTAAATAAAATAGCGCCATAAATGTAGACGTATATATCTTGTGCTTATTATTTTTCACATGCGTGGAAATTGATTTGCAAATTTCGAGAGTGAGAAAAGACCTCTTTTCATGCATAAAGCTATAACACGCGCGATGTTTTGTTTTCGCCCATAGAAACATGATCTTAATATGAATTAGATAAATACTTAATGTCAGGTAGTTTGCACGGTATTTCATTGGCAGGTGGCGTTTATATGGGTGTGGGTGAAATACCGTACTCGTCGATAGTTATACTTGGCAGGATACACGACAATTGTTAGTCAGCCTATAATTTAATTTAAGTTAATTTAATGTATTAATTTTTTTCAAACATCAGCGATTAGGTGGACATATATTTAAGATTTAGCCTCATTAATCATTCAATTAGATTTCACTTTTATCATCATTTATTCTCCATCATCGGGTCATTAAAATAATCACGTGACAAACAGGATACGCATTGTTGGTTTTCTGTGCATATGCATTCCATCAGAACGAAGCATGAGAGATGAATTGAATACGTACATGCACCGCTTCCCACTATATATTAGCTGATTAATTTTCTGGAAATTGAGATTCCGGTTGTTTCCGGGTTCGATCGATCGGAACACGTGCGAAGTGTGGGTGGATCTGAGCTCGAGATGGGCGGGGCATAGCTGAAACTGGATTCATCCATTGTTGATAACATACACTTATCCGCGTGGCATACATGGCATGGAGGTCTGTATGGTGAGCGAGAAGGCGTATGCCACATGTGAGCGAGCTGCAAGAGAATTTCAGAGCCTTCGAGATAATGCTGGGATCACCAGCGGTATACGCTTTCATAGGTGTCCACAACCAGTAATAACAGAAGTGCTTCTAAGAGCCATGGACATTTTCATAACATCATATGTTACCAGACACGAAGGGAGCTGTAATGATTCTCCATGACAGATGATGATAGATGACGACAGCTGCTTGTCCAGGAAAGCGTATGGAAAGAAACCTAGCTGCTTGTGATACATGTCAAGAACTCAATTCGCTCTGAGTAACGCGTCGCCAATCTAATCGCTTTCTGTTTCACGGCTATAGCATGAACGACACTTTGTGTCTCTAGATTTCATACACGATTCGAATTACAACATGTGTACTCTGTGACAGAGCAGCTGAGAACTGGCAGCCTGGCCTGGGTCACTACTTGACACCGTACCAGATCCGCATTCAGAATTCTCACCGGATACATACTGACAACATCTGACACTGTAGCCGTTCCGACTGACATACTCACATACACTCGGCGAACTCCATCCAGCTTCACATAGAGGCCCTTCTATTGAACTGATTTCGGGAGACTGGATCCTCTACTCATTCGCATTACAACTATGTCTGCTGAGGACTCGTGAACCCGCCTGACTAGGTATACAAGTAGGCACTTTTTAATCAGTACATGACGGTGCGCATTGAAGAGGCGGAATCTGCATTACCAAAAAAGAATAGGAAGACTGTCTCAGACACTAATATGACATTTGGCTTCAATAAGTAAATTATAGATGGCCATGTACATGTAGCCATGATTTCAACTCTTCGGATGAGCTAAAACATATTCTTTATGATCTAAAATATAATCTTCTAAACGATTTGCAGCCTATTTGACGTGAAGCTTTGCTATAGTTTCAATACCTTGAGTCAAATATTCACCATCTGAAATGTGATTTTGGATAAGGTTTGAGAAACCTGGGTTTCATCATTGAAAGAGCTTAAACGTGGTTTTGAAAGCAGCTATTGTCTGCTCACAATAGTTTTTACCAATTAAATAAACAAAACTGTTCTCAATAGGTCGTTCGCATTTTCCGTCAAAAGTTTATATATTGTTTCATCCTCGCAATATTAACAATATTCCTCCGATCGGCCATTGACCGCATTACAATGTACATATGGCGGATAACTGCTCCAGAATGTATGCGTACACCCCTGCGGGTGATCATTTAAGATGTGAAAGATGCAGTTAAACTAATATTTTTAAAATGAAATACAAATGGATGGGTGATTGTGAGTGAGCGAAGTCAAACAGTTCTCGCTTCAACAAACAGTGATCATAAACAATGTGTAGGGGCCTAGGTAATTGATTTAACTACACACCATATAGCTTTCGTTAGTTGATAGATGCTTCTCTGTATTTCATTCGGATAAACCGAAATATTTTACAATCTTGAATGAATGAATGAATGAATGAATGAATGAATGAATGAATGAATGAAATAGACTGCACTCGAGGAGCTTGTGACACACGCCTTTGTGCTCTCTTTTGCCAATGCAATTAATGACCCCGTGACAAACATATTTGGGCATTTGATCTGGACATAAAAGGATTGCTGCCCCATTAAAATTTGAATAGATGTACCAGGTTTGGTCATACTACATTCTTACATTCCAGAATTATGCAAATTATGCCAGGTTACCCCAAGGGTGATAACACAATTCTCAAAATGATGATGATGATGATGATGATGATGATGATGGTGATGACGCTGCTGATAAGAACAACAGGTGTGGCAGCCATTATTGTTGTTCCTGATTGTACTACTAGATATGCTGCTGCTGCTGCTGCTGGTTTTGCCGCTACCGCTGCTGTGAATATTAATACTGCTGGTTTTGCTGCTTCTGCAGCGCAGCTGCGACAACAGCGGTGGCAGCATCGGCAAAGGTGACGACAACGTCTACCACTACTACGACCCTCTTTAATGCCAAAAGATAATAACGATTATGATGAATGTGGTGTTTAACTATACACCTTCGACTATTAATACATGCTTTGCTATCTACACAACGACGAAAATGAGAATTGTACTTGTAATACTAATAATAATAATAATAATAATAATAATAATAATAATAATAATAATTAATATTAATAATTGCCTTTCTCTATAAATACGTAAATTCACTGTACCCCCATATGTCATTCTGTGACCTGGGAGTAGGTATACATAAACTGAACCGAACTGTATATTCCTGCAAGCACTTTGTGATCCCGTGAAAGAGTTATTTTGATCCTTTGAGATTTAACTCGAAATTTCTCTAACCTGACAAAATATGAATGGATGTCACGAATTTGGCGATACTACCGTTTTGCGTGACCGAGTTATGGTCCAAAATGTGCATTATAGCACTTAGTGTCTCCGCGACTCAAACTAATTTACGAGGCATACGCCGCCTGACTTGTTATTGCCTCTGCGGTTTTGATATAGTATGGCCTGCCTAGTGAAATTCAAAAGTTCTTTTTTTGAAATAGAGAATTAGTTTCTTCTTGAATGATTCGACTATTGTCGTCATCATCAAATGTCTTAACATTATGCATATTATGTACCAAGCCACAAGGTTCAAGAATAATGTATTCGTGTGATGCCGGTTAATTTGTCTGTTTACGGAGACTTAGGAACGAATCACAAGCACCCACTGTGAAGCGATGATAAATGTCCACGTTAGATTTGCGCTTGCATTAAAAAAAATAATTGAAGAATTTTTACTTTTCATCTTCGTGGATATTGAGTGACCATTTATTCATATAAGAATCAATGTTAAAGCGCTAGTATTGACTCACAAGATGCGCGTTATAGACGTACTACTGTAGACCTCCCTTTGCTCTATCCGCGCAATTGTATCTATACTATCGGAGATAGTCCTACGTGATTTGTTGTGTTAATGTGATAGGATACGAGTTACGCCCCTTCCATTAACGATATTTTAATTACGTTGTAAATTTGAACTGCGTTTTTATTTTGACATTTTACTTAAAGCTGAAACCCGAGATTTATTGGAAGTTATTCAACGTCTTATTTAAAGCTGAACCGTACGTTTTACCTGATATTTGATCTTTTACTTAGAGTTGAACTGTGTGATTAATTAAAGGTAGTTGCAATTTTACTTACAGCTTCACTGTGTATTTCATAGAATGCTATTTGGCATTTTAATTCAAACTGAGCTTTGTGGGTTATCTGAAATGCGTTGACTATTTAGTTACATCGGAATGGCATGTTTGAATTGAACCAAGACAATCTAACAATAACAATAGTAAAAGTTTTACACTATGGGCAATGGGTGTAGTTAGTAATTTTGCATGTGTGTAGGCCTATGTGTATGTTATGCTAATCCGAGAGTGGATGTACATGCAGGGATTAGATCTACACCTGCGTCAATGGCAGTCCATCTGCTGATTTCCAACACCAGGCACGTGCACCGATTGTGCAACACAATTCCATCCACAGGACATCAGCATTACGTGATTTGTGTCGCGTTTCTTATAACGTGAGACCAACCAACTTCTCAGGAAATCTGCAATAACCTTGAGTACGAACGATACGGCCTATTTTATAAGTCGAACTTTCTGTCGCGCTGCGCTAATAGTGTGAGGGCGTATGGTCAAAATAGGGGCTCAGCGTGCACCTCGTGTTAAATCTTCAAACTATGTAAAATCGTATTCTATGCGGTATATATTATTCAAAAGATTTTGGTGTCAATTTTACTTTTCACTTTCAAGGTCATTTGAAGGTCAAACAATGGTCATACCTTAAAACATGAAGGTATAGTAAAAAATCACAACATTCCTCTTCCTATTGCTACGATTCATTAATACAAATATGCGGCTGAATATGTAATAAGTATACATAGTCCAATGTATGATATGGCATTAACTAAAGCATTAAATAACATATCTTTTATAATTTTCACATCCCACAGACGATCACAATCCCACAGTTTGACAGCACATATGTTAGTAGAATTTCGCAAATTAACACTAATGAAAATAATGTATCATGTCAGAAATCAGTTTTTAGAGAATATAAAACCACTTTAATAATCCTCACCCTACAGGGGAAAGAGGGCATTGCATTTGATTCTGTCTAGTCATCCGTCTGTCAGCCCATCTGTCTGTGTGAATTGTTGTTAGATTATTTGTCTGCCTCTCCAGGTATAATTCCAGGCAACACCTGATTCAAATCTTAACGCAAGACTTGTGGTTCCTGCAAACTATGATATCTCAACATTGGGCCTGATGCAACACAACAAATGTAAAGACTTTGAAGAGATTAAAGAGAAAATGTGAAGAATCCGTAAATATTAAACATGTTGTGGTTATGAGGATCTGGAATCTCTGACTATTTAGCTAACTATACAAAATTATGATAATATTTATCATCAGCATGCTATGTCAAACATAATAATCAACTGCTCATGCGTAGTAGACATGGATTTGCTACCTCAACCAACCATCAGATCATAGCTTGGTACTGGATTCATAGAGTATGTTGCTTTAATTGAGCTCGTGTTGCCGGCATACGTTATCTGTTGCACTGTAATGTTTTAAACACCAGCCACCTAAGGGTGCCAAGATCCTTATGGTTTGAATCTCTTCCAGGAATGCTACATACTGTGTTGTTACTTCATACCCTTTCCCAACTCAATAAATGCATTGACTCAATCTGATGATGACCTTTAAAGGCAATTCCAAAAGCTAACGTTCCCCTTTTCATAGAACCGTCCTTAGGTGAAGAGGTACCGAGTGACACTTGCTTCCAATACCAGTTATCACATGACAGCCTTTACTAAGGTCTGAAAAGCAAGATAGGACAAGAATAGATGTTGATGTCTTCAGAAATACTGTCATCTGCAGTCCGCTTTTTGCTTCATCCAATACATGCAATATTATAATAGTATCCTTTTGCGAAGCACTCAGATAACTCATGTCAGACTGATTAGGTTGAACGCCTTCGGTTGTTGACACTATGACATGGTCTGATGTTCATATGATTGATGGATCTTTTCAGACAGGTAAATAGTTAAGTTTTGTTCTGTTTTACAATTGCTGATAAATTTCTGGAATGAGCTACTGAGATGCGCAGAGTCATTGCACACGTAGTGCTTGGAACTAGGTTGTCTCTTGCTCTGATGTTGTCTGGTCACTCTGTTCAAAGATATTTCTACACTTTACTGATGAAATACCTTCTTGATATTAATTCCATTTTTCTGCTGATCACTTCTAAGAATGCAACCTGCAAACTCCTTACAATTCCTTGCTGTTCTGATACCACACTTTTGTACAATTCCCATGGCATGGTATCTATGGCAATAAATACCATTTCCATTTTCATTTACAGTTGTACAGGTGATTGATTTAATGTATCCTTTATAATCATTCCAATCTGATGGCTAAGTTTGTGCGTGTCTGTACATGATAAAGAAAACTCATATGTCCCAATCTCAGTTGCCATATCAAACTATGGCCTAAATTTGGAAACAACTTTCATGCGAGCAAATAATGAACAGACTTCTTAATTAGCAACTTGTATTTTGAAGATTCCACCACTAGATGTCCATGATCTTATCTTTCTGCGTTGGCAATTTATCTCACAGGTTTATCTTTACCATTGATTCTTTCCTTTACGAATTCCTTAATGATGTCACTGTCTAGAATGGCTTTCTGAATGACTTCAGATAGGAGCTTCCGTTTACTAATATTAACAAAATGGCTATCTTTAGAATTTGAATAAAGCTTAACTTTCAAGAACAAAAGCTGATCGGTTATTTGTCTTGTCTTTGTACAACTACCGCAGATAATTCAGGGTGATGTATGTGAACTGATGTAGATGTACTAGCCATATGTTCCATTCCTTGTGTTAGACATGACAGCTCTGGAGACACAATTAAGAATCTTGCTAATGCAACAGGCTTAGAGTAATGGTAGAAAGTTCTGCCACTACTTTTATTAACAGATTCATTTGTTCCAGGCCTTAACCAGTTCCTAGTTTGCAGAATAACACATTGGACTTCTTCACACTAACGTTATCATCCTGGAACAACTTCCATACACAAGGATCTCTGTGTTGAGCCGACTAACTGAACTAATGTACATCATTGCTACATGCTTGTGCTGACTGAGGAAATAGGCACCAAGCTTCTTCAGTGTAGTCCAGTTTCAGGATCCCCGTCTGTTAGCTCTTGAGAACTGCAGAATTGTTAACACCATATCCACATACACTCAATACCACTGGAACATATTGGCTTTGGTTAATATCAACGTTCATCATCTTGTCTTGGACCTTCATTTTCTGCCCGATATCTAATATCTCTGCATCGATTATGATTACATCTTCAATGTTCATATGCTCTTGTCTAGACTAATTGAAACACACCATAGAGCACTAGGAATGGCAGGTCCTGAATCAAAAAATACATCTGAATAAAGATCGTGACCCAGATAAAATTACTACGTTGGGCCAATTTTGGTGATTGGTTGGCATGGTCGCAGTTGGCTATTGGACATTGGGCCAATGTTGGCAATTGGTTGGCACCGTCGCCATTGGCAACAAACTGTTGGACCAACGTTGGAATAACAGTGGCAAAATTACAGTTAGGTTACAGTGGCTGGGCCAAGGTTTTGCCAACCACTTACAGCCAACGTATATTATAAATGTTGCCAATGTATTTAATGATGATAGACATATGCATTGGGCCAACGTTTGCATAACAGCTGCAAAATAACAGTTGGGTTAGAGTTGTTGGGCCAACGTAGGCCCAACCAGTCATAGCCAATATAAATTGTAAATGTTTTATACATGCACTGGGCCCACGTTGGCATAACAGTGGCAACATTGCAGTTGGGTTACTGTTGTTGGGCCAACGTTGGCCCAAGCAGTTATAGCGAATGTATATTATAAATGATATACACATGCATTGGGCCAACATTCGGATAAGATTGGCAAAATGACAGTTGACTTAAAGTTGTTGGGCCAACGTTGGCCCAACACCTTGAAGTAAATGTATATAATCATATGCATACACATTAGGGCAATGCTTAGGCTACTGGCCTATTGCTTGTAACTAAGATCTGTAAGTCCATTTAGGCCTATTTGCTAATTAATTTGGATGATAGCATTTAAACAAAATCTTCATTTCAAGGGAGGTAACTCAGCAACTCGATAGCCCATTATTTAATATATTAAGTTAGGTGTATGTAGCAATAACGCGATGGAGCTTATTCTTTATTAAGCAGTCCTTCATCTGAAAGCAATTAAGTGGTCTAAATATTGTCTCCGTTCTAAATACTACTATCTTGTAATATAATTTCAATATGTATTGTAACAACCATCATAAGAATTCAGCAATTTCCTATGAATAATGTCAATTTGTTATAAACAGTATTACTATGAACTACCTTGCAAACAAATTCGTTGGTTCGACACGATACCTGGCAGACAGGATTGGCACATTGCGTTAAATGTGTCCTTCACTTTGCCAATATGCTAAATATATTGCACGTATAAAAATAAATTTTAAATTAATGTTAGACCAATCTAGACAGTCAGCCTTTGCCCAATGTATGTTGGGCCAACGTTGGGTGGATGCGTTGGGCCAACATGTTGGGCCAATGTTAGACCAATGAACAGAATGATGATGGGCCAATGTAGACAACCAACATTGGGCTAATGTTATAACATATGTTAGGCCAACGTTGGGCCAACGTGGTATTGTTATCTGGTGAAGAGCTTGAAGCGTGGTTACATGAACATGAACTGCCATTTTCATATGCCGTCCCTCAATTATTTGGTGTACTGTCATACAATGCTACCTCAATCCATGAATCATCAATAGCACTACTGTAAATACAGGATCCAATTGCTTGAGTTGTGCAGATAATTAATATTCAATTCTTCTATACTATAATGCGTAGAATACACATGTAGTTATTGGGTAAATGATGCATGCGTTTTGAACTTTTAGAGCACGTTCATACGCATTCATATCTCATGTTGCAACATTTTCACCATAATTTGGGCCTTTTAAAGTAATGCAACTAATAATGAAAGCAGTGCATGTTTTTTTATTGATGGTGATGATTTACTCATTGTTTGCGTCTGTGATCTGGCAACAGAATGCGATGCACATTATTGGTAAGCAAAGTTGCTTCATAAGCATGCCTGGATAATTCTCTGTTTGTTGCATGAGCAGCTGTTTGATAACATGACCTATGCCACGTTGCTTTATTGTTTTGGAAGCTCACGGATATACACTAGTATTCCAAGTCTATCACTGATTGATGGGTAAAATCCGGCGTCATAGGGTTCATGTTCCCTCACAAATTTTAGGTATTTTCTGAAAGAATCTTTCTGTGGATTTGCGTTAACTTTTCACTTGTTACGTGCTGACAGCTAAAACACAAATTGTAGTCAGTTACCCATAGGTTTCAATACTTTGAAAATGTAACAGGGACCATAGCTTTGTGTCAAATTTGGTTTTATTCCATCAACAAATGACAAAACTTGCTACAATTGTTGGCAAACTGACAGACAGACGACAGACACGCCGTTATTATATATGTTCACATAAGCGAGCTACCAATTCTATATTACGATTCTTTATCAATATCTGCAAAAAGCAATAAGATAGTTATCAAAATACAGATTACAATGTTTTGGGCAGGTGTTTTTTTGCACTATCTCGACATTTCATGCCGTGACCTTTATTTGACCTTCATATGACCTTAATAATGAAAACCAAAACTGACCCAAAACCTTTTGAAAGCTAGACATCCCAAAGAGCATGCTTTTAAATGGTGTGAAGATTTAACATGAGCTGCATGCTGAATGACATATGCCTTCACACTATAAGGACGACTGCAGCACGGCGTTGGCATGGCTATTGATAATTTTGATTTATACGTAAAATTCTGTCGTGCCGAGACAATCTATTGTTAGAAAAACACAGGAGCACGATTGCGCGTGCGTGAGCGAGCGAAATGGCGATAGTTACTGAATGGTGGCCTAGAGTTGGCATGCAGTGTATATACATGCATCGGTTTGGAATTAATCTGCGATGCAATCGCAAGCGCAGATTAATAAAATCACTCACGTTCTTTCTTCTTCTTCTTCTCCTTTCTTATTCTTCGTCAAAAACGTTGCACCGCGTCTTCTCCTACAGTTTTCATCCGATCAGCTCTAAACTTAGTCATCTTCTGCTACCCAGTCTGGAATCACGTGCTTATGCTTTTATTATGGAGCCGCCCAATCGTTTTCGAGCTACCCATCTTTGAGTGCGCAAAAATGTCCCATAGGAAATGCATGGAGATTTTCAGCATTGGTCTTTAAATAACTACTACACCTAGACTACTTGTTGATGATGTTAGCAGTGAAGATCGTTTTTTGAATTTTTTTTTTAAATGGTCGCCAGACCTTTGATCCACAATGCATGGAAAATAGCCCCATAGGGATTGAATGGGAATTTCAGGGTGGATTTTATGAACTGCGACTACATCTATAGTGTTGATCTGATCACTAACATACTTTCCAATCACAATACATCCTTTGGGGTCAATGTCATCCACCAGTAAAGTTTTCCAATTTTCATGTTTGCCACAGTTAACTGACTTTCATCATGCATCTTCAAAGAGCATGTTAGAAGACACAGGGTTAAGTTGACCTTTTAGTGTAAACCTATGGGAATTTCAAGCATGGATCTTTGATCTGTGACTACACGTAGAGTTTGTATAAGAGACCTTATAATATTCCTTAATGGTCAGACATTGCAGACTTACAGTTACTTTAGTAAATGTTCCCTATTTTATTTAATTTTTCCACATAGATATATTTTATGACATTTTGAATTTTATTTCACTTTTTATTCGTCTTTATGCCAAACTAACATAAATCCCGCACAGTGCATATTTCCTGCAAAGCACCTCTGGGCTACCATGCGCTTTATATCGCCCTCGCACTCGCTCTCGTTCCGGAATATTCTCATCTCTACTCTGGGTGCTGTGGGATTTTACTTTATATCTCTCAAGATTTTCGTAATTTGCTCAGTTCCCCTATGTAAAAATTGCTTAGATTGATTAAAATCGTATATTTTCAGAGTCTTAAATTGTGTACCGCAATGTAGCGAAACGAAATAAATCTTATCATATGATGATTTCAATACGCATAAATTGATCTGGAAATATGGATGCGGAAACCATTGACACATTTGTTGCCGTTGTTGATGAGTACACACCTGTTCCTTCCTTATCGCTTGACGATGTACGTAGCCACGTCATGGTTACAAATAATGTAATCATGCCAGCCACCACATCCACCATTACCACAATAAAAAATGATGATGATGAGGAGGATGCACCATCTCCTAATACTGCTACTGCTGCTGCTACTGCTACTACTGCTTCTACTACTACTGCTTCTACTACTACTGCTGCGGCTGCTGCTACCGCCGCTGCTGCTGCTGATGATGATGATTATGATGAGGATGATGATGATGATAATGATCATGATGATATTGGCAATAAAAGTAAAAATAATAATAATAATAATAATATGACTAAATTAAATTTTATCGATCTCCTTAATATTATACAATATTGTAAAATTAAAGATGGTAACGCTCTATATACGCATGCCAGTATTAAGACTGCCGCTGAGCAGTGGGTTTGCAGCAAAAGGTTTATCAGACGCGTGAGGCAGTATGATATTACGTCATTTAATCTAACGGGAAAGGGTATACGTATTGGACACTTAAATATACAGCATTTAATGCCTAAAATAAGCCAATTAAAAATAATAATGGAAAAAAGTGTACAGGAAATAGAAATATTTGGTATAACAGAAGCATGTATAAGTAGTGTTGTTACGGATAATCTAATTGATATTCAAGGTTATAGTGTTGAGAGAAAAGATAGGATAAATAATGCAGGAGGAGGAATCGTGATCTACATAGCCGAAAATCAGTCCCATCGTAGGAGACTTGATCTAGAAACTCTGAATATAGAAGCATTATGGATTGAGGTTACGCCCTATAAAACGAAATCATTTTTATTATGTTGCGTTTATAGACCCCCGGATTCCACTACAAGCTGGATAGACGAGTTTGAAGCTTTGCTAGAGCCGGCATATTCAGAGAATGCGGATATCATTCTCATAGGCGACTTCAATATTAATTTTCTCAAACCTATCGGGCAGAAATGGCAATCAGTAATGGAAATATTTCATCTTGAACAATTAGTAAAAACTGCGACTAGAATAACCGAAAAAACAGCTACGCTAATAGATCATATATACGTTACAGAGCAAACAAAATTTACGTCAGTAAGCGTAGGCGATTTTGCGTCAAGCGACCATTCCCCCGTTTTTGGTATGCGTCAGAATCTTAGGCAAAAGTCGCACAGTCACCATTCTATAAAATATAGATGCAAGAAGAAGTTTGACAATCAGAAATTTCTTCAAACATTGTCTGAATATAATTGGGAGATAATGGATTTGCTAAATGATCCTAATGAAGCTCTACAAATATGGCAGGACGCATTCATAGATATTTTAAATAATCACGCTCCTATTATCGAACGTAGAGTCAAACGTTTCTGCCAGCCTGGGTGGATAAACGATGACATTTTAAAAGCAATTAAAGACAGAGATTACTATAAAAGGGTTAAGAACATGATTAAATACAAAGAGTTTAAACATAAAGTAATGTCGTTAATTGAACGTGCTAAGAAAAACTACTTCAGCACAGCGTTGGTTGAAAATAAAAAGAATCCTTCGAATATATGGAACATTATGAAAAGCATCAATCCAAAAGCGAACAAAATGCCATTGGTTTTGCACGATATTGACGGAAATGAAATTAGAGACATGGAAAAACACTGCGAAATGTTTAATCAATATTTCACTACTGTTGCCGTTAATCTAGCAAATTCCATAAATACACACTCCCACGCAATATCAAATGACCTTAAAACGTACGTTAGAAATAAAGTCCCAAGCGAAATTAAATTCAAAATCCCGAGAATAACAGTCAATTACGTCTACGATGAACTTAGCCGCCTAAAAACAAATAAGTCTGCCGGTTTTGACGGGCTGAATGCACATTTCCTCAAATTAGCAGCACCAGTCATAGCGCCATCAATAACACGTATTATTAATATAAGCATCGATAAGGGCGTGTTTCCGACAGTGTGGAAGTGCGCAAAGGTAAAACCGTTATTCAAATCAGACAACAAAGGAGATATTAATAATTATAGACCCATATCTATTTTACCGATTCTGTCCAAAATTATTGAACGACATGTTCACAATCATTTGTACAAATTCCTAAGTAATTATGATTTACTGAATGACGCGCAGTCAGGATTCAGGCCGAAACATTCATGCGAGACTGCATTACTTAAATTAGTAGAAAAATGGCGATTTGCAATAGATAATGGCGAGTTTGTAGGCGCTATTTTAATAGATTTTAAGAAAGCATTCGACTTAGTTAATCATAGTATATTGTTAGAAAAGTTAGGCATTTATAAATTTGATTCATTAACGCTAAAGTGGTTTTCATCTTATTTAGAAAATAGATATCAGTATGTGGCCATTTCTGATAAGGTGTCTGATCATTTACCGGTAAGTGTAGGTGTACCGCAAGGTTCGGTGTTGGGACCACTCTTGTTTATATTATATGTAAACGATCTTCATATGGGTGTAAATAGTAACATTGACATGTATTGTGATGATACGACTATGCACTGTAATTTTGACAGTTTGCCAAAGATAAAAGAACAACTAACTTATGATATGGCTTTGATACAGAATTGGTGTCAAAATAATAAAATGGTTGTAAATACGGAGAAAACTAAACTATTAATCATAAGCAGTGCAAACAAACGAAAGCAGATTAACCATGAAGAAATGAAGATACCGATGTATAATGGCGAGTTAGAAATAGTAAATGAAGCAAAACTTTTAGGCTTATATATTAATGACAACCTTTCATGGCAACAGCACATTAGCAAAATTTGTAACAAGATCGCTTCACTTATTTATATGCTAAAGAAAAATAAGAAATATATGAATGTTGGAGAACGAAACCTGTTTTATAAGGCATATATCCTTTCCCATATAGATTACTGTTGTCTTGTGTATTATGCCGGTACGCCTACATTGCTAAATAAGCTTGAAAAATTACAAAAACGTGCAGCTAGAATAATATTAGAAGTACCCTATAGGACCCCATCACAAGAAATGTACGAAACATTGAACTGGACAACATTAACTCGGAGAATGTCAATTAAGACCAATATCATGACATATAAATCATTAAACGGCCTTGCACCTATCTACATGAAAGACATGTTTACGTTGGTAGAAGACACGCATTCTCGACATTTACGGTCGAAGACGAACAGTCTATTAAAGCCTCCAAAAATAAGAACAGATTACGGGAGGTACAGTTTCACATACATGGCAACGCAAATGTGGAATTCTGTACCAATAAATACTAAGCATTCGTCAACACTTAGGTCATTCACATCAAACATACAAGATAGATGAACATCTAATAATAATAATAAAAATAATAATAATAATAATAACAATAATAATAATAATAATAATAATAATAATAATAATAATAATAATAATAATAATAATAATCATCTGTTCTTCTTCGTTTCATTGCCACATCTGCCTTCGAGACAAAGTTTTGGTCATCTGAAGAGACGAAAACGCTTTGGGATTCACAATGGTCTTAGACACGTGCCAGGCTTTCCTTTGGGACAATTATAATACGATAATTAAGGGCTAGGATGAAAAAAAAAAAAGGACTTACTATTACAATCGCTACTACTACTACTGCTACTGCTACTGCTACTGCTACTACTGCTACTACTGCTACTACTGCTACTACTGCTGCTACTACCACCGCTGCCGGCGCCGCTGCCGCCGCCGCCAAACGCCGCCGCCGCTGTTGCTGCTGCTACTACTACCACTGCTACTACTACTGCTACTACTACTGCTACTACTACTGCTACTACTACTACTACTACTACTACTACTACTACTACTACTACTACTACTACTACTACCACTACTACTACTACTACCGAATCATAGAATTATGAATATTACACACATGTAATTATTACTGTACTGCAAATACTCTACCACCACAGTCGTTATGTACATTTATATAAAGTGAACTTGAACATGTATGATTTAATAAATATTCTGTTTAATGTTTTGGGGCTAATATGGCTGGAGGCAGATGCTGCCTTAGGTAGCTACAGCGTCCGGTCAAATTAGTTTCCCAAAATATTTTTAACAGCTTACCTGTTACCTTGAAGACTCGCAACTAGTATAAGTCTGCCTGTCTACCTCCCTTCATGTTTGCCTGCCTGCCTGCCTTACTGTATGCCTGCCTGCCCGCCCGCCTGCGTGTCTCAGCGAGTGCGTGCATGCGTGCGTGTAAGTGCAATTATTGTACACATGTCTATTTGTACATACCTGGCGTGTATATAATTATATATTATTGTACATAGTGTATATATGTTTTGAGGGCCTCGGGAACATCAGGCCACTGACGATGTACCCTCTTGAAATAAAGATTATTATTATTATTATTATTAAATTAATATAATTTTTTAAGTTGTAAAACTGAGTTAGAGACACGAGTAACTAGTTCAACTGGACACTTACATTTTATTAACGAATTTGTAAGGAATTAAATTATCATATGTTAAGATTAATTTCCCTTGAACATTACATCGAAGTACATAAATTAAGGCTCTAAAAGTATACAATTTAAACAATGTTTTCACGCATTCTGGTGTGAATACGCGCCTTTAATGGCGTTAATAAATGGCGCAAACCATTTCGCCGATAGAAACAGAGTGTCTCAATTTAATGACAACTAATCGGGAACGCTGTTACATATTTAGTAAATAATTCGACTGGAACTTGTTGCTGCTTTAGGCAGCAAATGCTGTCAGTCAAATTAGTTTCAAGATATTTAACAGAATACTCCCTAATCTCTCATTTTGGTCTGTAACTTTTAAAGTGTTAAAAAACAGTCGCGTACATATTGGGGGTGGGGGGAGGGGCAGGCTTCTTCAGTTGAGAAATTTTATGGGAAATATCTTGTGGAAACACTTAAATTATCACTCTGACTGCAAGAAATAGCTTCTCAGAACGTCTGATTTTGAAATTTTTGCTAAAGATACTTATTCCCCTAAAATTGTACCCAAAATTGGGACACTTTCTACTGCCTGATTCCCTGAAAAAAATCCTTAGAATCGAAACTAGGCCCATTTAACCCCACCTTTGCCTTTTCACCCATCAACCCTTTGGCAAATGCCCTTGTACCGGCACAGAAAATGACAAACGGTATATTTTTCACAGGATTATTAATGGCAGCTCGTCCTATGCATCTTCCCTTTCCGAATGATAAGTTGAAGACAAATAAAGTGTGTGCGTGCATGTGTGCGTGCGTATATGCGCGCGCGCGCGTGCGTGTGTGTGTGTGCGCGCGCGTGTGCGCGCTCGCATGCATGTGCGTGCTTGTATGAACGAATGACTGACTGACTGAATGAATGAATGAATGAATGAATGAATGAACGAACGAACGAACGAACGAACGAACGAACGAACGAACGAACGACCCTTGCCCAATCAGATGTCAAGACTTAACGCACCATCGTCCTATCGCACGGTCTCGCCCTCCCACTAACGTTCTCGTGTCGAACAGCGAAGTGATGTGAGTGGGTGTATGTTAGTACGATGGTAACGCACTAGCTCGACCCTAAAGCTCAAATGCACGACTGTAAGGCCCGATTTATAAGTCAAACTTCTCTTGTGCCGTACCAGCTAAATTTGCCTGAAAATGACAGAGTCCACTATATAAATCAACCAGTCGTCATTCGCGCGGCGCGACAGAAAGTTCGACTTATAAAACGGGCCTAAGTCGCGCAGTGCCAGAAAAGTGGATTTATATGGCAAACCTTTGTCGCACTAGTTAATTTAGCTGGCACGGCACATGAGAATAATGTGTTTATGACCGTTTATAACAATGTTTAGTTGGCTTTTAGTTCAAACATCAAAACCTTGTAATTTAAAAGAATGTTTTGGAACAGAAATCTTGCTGTTTCATAATGCTTATAGAACCATCGCCGAATTTCGATAATATTGGCCTGGACCATAATAGACGGTCTCATCTCTGGCTATGCCACGCCCATTTGTAACTAAGCTCAACCGACCCTTTGTCTGTGTTAAGATTGACCGAACCCGGACTTCTGAGTATCCCACTATCGATGTAACTATACTGGTAAGTTGTTGAATATTTTGTCCTACAGCAGCAACAGCACCCAGTCAAATTAGTTTTATAGTTTTATCTCATCAAGTTTCTCTCGATTTCTTATACAGCCATCATTCCCCATTTACAAATATGAATGAATATGTCTATTATGAGTACAGTGATTAATGAATATGTATATTTGAGATGAGGTGAAGTCATCAACAACAAATAAACCGCTTTTCTGATATTCGCTGCTATGGCGATACATAACGATGCGTCACCTCAGATATGTTACAACATAATGAAAATATACGCCCAACATACTAATCAATGCTATCAGCAGTGGCGTCATGCAAGGGGTGCCATGGAAAGCACGCTACCCACCCCTCCCCACCCAGATCCCGACTATACAATGGACCTTTGTAGTTTGAGCTATTCTCCGCCCACCAATATCTAAGTTCCACCCACATTTAGCCTCGTTGGGATAGATCGATCCCCGATTGCCGTACCTATCAATTTCCTGAAAATTATACAAGAAAGCTGTTGAATATTTTGTCTATGGCAGCAACAGCGCCCAGTCAAATTAGATTCAAAATATTCAACAGAATATTTATTAAATAATACAAGACATGCAATTCAGACAAAACGCATAGTCCGTCTTCAAATATGTGTTCGTGACGTACTCATCTACGTCATAATGACGTCATTCATTATGATGTCATTCTACACGCTACGTAATTGATTATGACGTCATAAGATGGATGGATAAAGTGGAAAGGTCCATTTACTATACTAGATATGTTCATTTATTGCTCAGAATCCAGGAAATGAGTATTTATTGTGCAAAATGTTTTGGGGCCAGACTTACAGACTCTCATCTGTGAGGCTATATTTGATAAATATAAGGGTCTATTTTCTAGTCGATGAAGTTGGGATCATTAAATTTGAAAGATTGAACGAGTGTATTTAGTGAAGCATAACTTTACCATATTTGCAAAGATTGAAAATATAATGAAACGGTGGTGCTGATTAAAAAGTATACAAAATGATGTTAACCCAAAATAGCTTGCTGACATATAGATTTTCTAAAATTAGTCGATTATTTTAAAGGAGAAAATGCAAAAATATAAAATGTTTGGCGCCAAAAGCAGGTCCATATTTATGTTAGGAGACACAGGAAATGGCATCTGCGATCATTTAATTTTCAGAATTTTTCATGTAGGGACTATTGGTCCCACAGACAATTGGTTAAACTTCCAAGTCGTTTATAATTTTCATTGGACAGGTAAGAGGCCTTTGCGACCCAAACATTTTCCCACATAGGCATCCCACCAAATTTGCATCTTGCACGATGCCCCTGAATACCAGTAAAATAATAACTAAATACTATGCTGTCGTGTAGACTGAACTAAATATCGCTTGACACGTGCAATTTTAAGAAAGTATTCTAGCTACAGAATACGCTTCATTATCATAAATATACACCTTTAATGCGTTCACAACGTCTATACGAGCTTGCTATTATAACAGGAACGTCACTGCGGCGAAAGCTACTCAAACTTATAAGACGTTGCTATATGCGACACATAATTTATCTGTAAACGAAGTGAATACATAGGTAATGCCATTCTATCTAGAACAATGCAATATATATATATATATATATATATATATATTGCTGAAGCCAACCGGAAAATAGAACATTTAGAGGATTAAAACTGTACATAACCTTGTACTCCAATTCACCTTTCCAGAGTACCCACCCATCATATGACGTCATAATGAACTGCGTGGTGTGTACAATGACATCATAATGAATGACGTCATGAATGCCGTCGATAAGTACGTCACGAACGCTTATTTGATGACGGTCTATGGGCTGTTGTACAAATTGTTTGCTTTTACTATTTAATAAATATTCTGTTGAATATTTTGAAACTAATTTGACTGGGCGCTGTTGCTGCCTATGGCAGCAACAGCGCCCAGTCTAATTAGTTACAAAATATTCAACAGCTTCCCTGTATAGTTTTCAGGAAATTGATAGCTAGGGCCTTCGGGGATCGATCAATCCAAACACGGCGAGGTGTGGGTGGAACTTAGCTAGTGATGGGCGGGGAATAGCTAAAAATGGAAGGGTCCAATTCTATTACGAAAGAAGAACAAGATGAAGAAACTACATTACAGTACAGCAGATGCTGATTAAAGTAAGTGCTAACTGAGCCACGAAAATAAGGGACCCAAATCAAAAACAGTTTTAGCATTTTAACCAGTTTAACCTTCTAATCCCATTGGCACACTATTACCTTTAACTGGTACTCACAGCTTGGTTTTGCATTTACACTCTATTCTGTTCCTTTAGACAGTATCTCGTTAGAGACTTCCAGACTTTCCAGAATCAATCTCAAGCTGCCCCGTGCTTACTATATCCGCAGCAGGTTCACCGGTGAAGAACATATATTGCTGTCTGTTGGGTACAGACATTGATGATCTTAGGTTACCCGAATCGGAGAAGGCGTCCCTCCTTCCTCACAAATATTAAAACATATTGAACTCGAACATGCTGAATTACCAAACATTAAAATATGTTGCACGCCAACTGTTGAACCCCATGTTATCAGAGAAGATGGTGATATGGTTAACTTGCATCTTTACATTCAACTAACAGATAACACTCCACATTTTAGGCGCTACAATTCCATTCTGAAGTCACTGTACCAGAAATTAAACACTATTTGCCTGGTATTATTATTATTATTATTATAACTGTTTGGGTTGTCAAATCAACATGGTTCCGATCAAGCTGTGTGTATGCGGAAAATATATGGCAGCCTATGCCTATGCATAAATTAGCACTATGTGATCCACAAATTTATTTCTTTTGGGTCAATTCATTACACAGATTTAGGTCATGTTGAACAATATTGATGAAAACAAATGCTTCCTCGCGCTTGGTCACTGTATGGCTTGTCACCAAGATAATGCCATTGATGCATATCAGAAGCTTTCAGGAGTTAAGAGGTCATCTGTGCTCTACGAATGAGGTTGAATTCGGTTTGAGTTGAATGAAGCACCGTGAACATTATAATTATGGAGAGATAAGGTTCACCTTGTTTGAATAATGGAATAGTTTATAGTGAAGACTTTATTAACCATTTTGAAACTTTGCGAACATTGCTATGCACTCTTGCAGAGGAGGGTGTCAAGTTTATTATAAATTGCCATTTCGTGTTCAAGTTATAATATGTAAACAACGATTAGTAAGTCTGTCTCAGAATTGCGCTCTTTATGGAAATGGGGTTGGCTCTAAATGCCCCTCAGTCACCGTTAAGAGAATCAGAGGCCCTTATAGAAGATTAACCGAGTTTTCCTTTAATTCTATACTGTGGCTTTGAGGTAGTCCTTTCTCAAATCGTATTTGATTTGAAAGCTGATGTAAGCTGAGTTATTGTGTGGATTTGATGCTGCTTAACGCTTGTTACTGAAAGGTATCATACCTCATGCTTCTTAAAACATGTTTTCTACCTAGTATCAATACAATTACGAATGAGAACTTTGCAAGCTTTTCACTGCATCATCAGGCCATGCAAGCGCATGACGCTTGAGCGTGCACGTATGTGCGCGTGAGCGCATGCATGCTACAGGGTAAAATTATACGAGTATATTTAGTCGTTGCACAGTTACGTGGTTGGTATCGGTCGCAGCTATATATCTAGGAATATTGTGCATGATCATTGGCGTCTTGTGAATACCATTTTTGAGTTTTCTTATTATCAACTAAAATATACCTGTTGCATGAATATCATTTTGAACTGTGCTAAACTATTTGTGTTGTCAACAATGGATAGTGATGCGTCCCCTTTGCATAACAGTGCGCATGTCAGCAGTTCAAAATGGTGTCGCTGCTGAAATAAATGTGTTCATTGTGGTGTATAATAAGGACAACATAGAAGGAAGTGTACTTCATTTTCTACACCGGTTCTACAGACACAATAAGGAGACGGAAATAACTCTACCATATGTAAATCGTTGTTTAATTGAGAACAACCGTTGCGAAGTCTGCTATGAAGGATGGCTATTATTCGTTTGCCGTGTGAGAAAATGTTTGGAGTTTGGAATTGCTTGCTTTTATTTTTTTCTTAATTTTAAGATTATCTCTTCGGTTTGAATATTATTTTCTAATGAATTCCAAATTTGATTTGTATTAGGTAAAACTGACCTTTTATATATCTCTAATCTGCATAGAGGTACGTTGACATTGTGAGGGTTACGGATGCGAAATCGTTCTGCTGCTGTTGTGCGCTCTGTGGTTATGTGCTTCAAAAAGTTAGGGACATCATCACTATATAAGAGCTTATGCATGAATAGCAATTTCTGTATTGTCGTCTATTGCTAAGCGGTTCCCATCCTAGTTCGCGGTAAATGGACGCGATCGATGTTTTCGTATTTGACCCGCTTCAAGGGTTTTCTTCAGATTCAGCGAAGAGGTCTGGCATGTAATTCGCATGTAATTCGCATGTAATTCGCATGTAATTCGCATGTAATTCGCATGTAATTCGCCCAGGATGAACATGCTTTGCTCCAAAGGGTTGGCTCAGGTAGGTAGGCGGATCAGATGAACATGACGGTGACATCCATATTCACCTATGTATACTGCAGCTACACAGGTGTGAAATAAAAGCGAATTATAACATCTTTGAAAGCCAATGAAGCAGTGATTGGCCTCGGAATCGCTTTCTCAGTTAAATGGCGGTTGTTTCGTGTTTAGGCCTGGCATGTTCAATAGGTATTTATGCAACTGTATACGACATTTCATTATCAGACGATCGGGCCTGCGTAAGCGAAAATCACGTACCAATTTACTTAGATCAACACTTTATAAAATAAGCACGACCAAAACAAACAAATTAATGAGATTTGTAGCCCTTATCTCAGATTTTCCCTTTCAACTAAATGATGAAGATAAATTTCCTATTTGCAATCAATCATATATCACAATCATGTTGATACTTCCATTGTTAAAATATGAATGCCATTTCAAATATTTTATTTTAACGTTTGCGCAAAAATGTTACTGTTTTGGCTGCGATTTTGAGTGTTGAGACATTCTGGATTTCTAAAAATTGTTTCTTCAGACTGGGCATGCCTAAATACACATGACTACACACCCACATTGTCTAATTCAGTCAACATTTACCCAAACCGTCAGATTTTCATCACGGCCGCTTAACGGTGGCTGCTGGACACCTTGAGTCATTTGGTAGCCATTTTGGAGTTTGAAAATTGGTTATTCAAACTGGGCATGCCTAAATACATGTAACTCGACATTAAAATTATCTAAATCTTTCATTATTTAAACAAACCACCTAGTTTTCATCGCGATCTCGGCCCCACCTCTTAAATGGGACGGGACATCATTTTGAGCCGTATGATAGTCATTGTGGTTTTCGAAATTCTCTGTTCCAACTGGGCATGCCTAAATACATGTGACTAGACACTACAATTATCTAAGTCGGTCAATATTCGGACAAACCTTCCGATTTACATCTTGACCCCACCCACCCCATTAAATCGGGTGGGGCACACTTTGGGAAACGTTAATTAAAAATGGGTCGGCATCATCAGATTCCACGGGAAAAATTACTATACGATTAATTCCAAACCTGAACAACATTTCCCCAGAGAGCACAATTCTGAGACAGACTGGCTATATGTGATGTAGCGGGCGGTCTTTCTATACGCCAGTCAAATACAGAGGCTGTGTTGTCATCGTGTTTTGATATCACGATTCTTGTGGCGCTCAGGTTAAATAACAGTGACCAGTGTATATGGTGACGACCTGGTTAATGTCGGATGGGAAGTGGTGTATTGTAAGAAGATTGGAAAAGAATTATGTCCCTTACAATGATGAGGATCTAATTAATGTCGAGCTGTGAGTCTGCATCACACGTAGCTCAATTGTTGACATTGCATGTTTTTAATATTTTACATAAAGCTAAACTCTGAATTTATTTAAAGTTATTTGTTAGATATATTTCACATTTTTGCTTAAAGTTGACAGGTGTATTATAATTGAACCAAGACGATTCAACCCTCATAAGAGTAAAAATAGACAGTTACCAGGAATTGTGGGAAGTTGTCTGAAAACCGAATACCACTGTTTATCGTGCTCCACATATCATTTTGGTATGATCCTGTTGTATACTCCAGATGCCTCTGTGTGTTAGCTCCAAATGAAGGCGGTGATGGCAAGTGCGCCACCCCTGATGTCCAACAAAATGACAATAATATAACGGCATCCATGTTGTAAATGATGTAGTCATGGGACGTGAGGATTAGCTACCTCGACGATCAGCATGATCTTGACATTAACTCATCGATCTGGTGAACCTGACTGTAAATACACTTTGTGACGTCATTTCAGATATGAATATTCATTAATATCCGTGTCGTCATGTAGTCATTATAAGTTGTTCTAATTTCAAATAGAACTGGTGATATATAATGGCATTGCCCAGAGCCAAGTATTATGACCGCTTTACACAGGGAATGTTAACTGGCCCTGCCTGAGTCATTTTGCAATGACGGCGTGACAGCTTCATTTAATGCTATATTTACTATGTAAATATTATTTGATAATCGCTCATTCAAGGAACGAACAAACAAACAAGTTGGATGAATGAATGGACGGATGGATGAATATACAGATAAGCAGACATCAATGATCTATTTAGATATATGCTTGGTACTAGTTATTATTGATGATAAATTGAACCAGTTGATGTTCAAAATAAAATTAGAGTGATTTGACTTATATATGTATGATTACCGTATTCTGCGGCTGTAGTAGTAGAAACATGATAAAGGGGCAATCAGCCCTTCTTCGCTTTTGCCCACTGTGTCTTGTCCTCAGCCGAAACCCTTAGCTTCTTCAGGTCCATTCTTGATTTGAGTCCTGCTTTCTTGATGCCATCTCGTAGCATGCTAAGCAGATCTATGCAATGACGTCCTCTCCTGGCTTTGTATTTGCTGGCTCCCAGTAGGGCAAGTTCCAAGGCGTTCTGTGCTGGTGTGCCTCCTGCCATCCTTAGCACATGGCTAAACATGGACCGTCTTTACTGGCTGACTTTTACAGACAGTGGCAATGTATTAGACGTTTTGTATAGTGCATCATTGGCAATTATGCTGCCACCGGTGTCCAGTGGTGGTGATTGGACTTACCTCGAGCATAGGTTGCTACTGGTGTGCTGTGGACTTGTCTCCTGATGCTGTTGCTAAATAGCAGCCAGCAATGAATGCAGATATATTATTATACGTAACGCGATGTTAGAATCATGCACATTTGCCAGTCCTCTTTGACTTTCGTAATAGAAGCATGGGACTATGAATCACAACATACATCCACTCGTGGTTTTTTTTTTTTTTTTTTTTTTTTTTTTACAGAAATAGGACTTCATGTAAATGCCAGGTCAGAGATCAACCGATAATGCACGGTGATGGATAAGAACTCAGTAAACCCCACGCTGGTCCATTATAAAAGAATAGGAGAAACTTAGTCATGGAACTGTTAGGCAGGTTTGGAATGCTTAAGCATCCATGGAATCCGAGTTTGACTGAGTAATCAAAATAAAAATGGTATTGTTAACTGCTCGAATATAGGTCATCTTAATCCAGATTGCACTGGATTGACCTGGCAAATATTGCGCCAGGAGAAAGTTTCAGAATATGATTTGATTGGTCAGTATCTAGGTGCAGCCAAGCAAATGCAAGGAATTGTTATCGTAATAATTAGTTATAAGAACGTGCATGTGCTTGCTTAATTCTATATAAGAAACTTACACTGTTCTTAGATTAACCCTCGCCCAACTGATGTTCCTAAGACCAGTCGCTATTGTAGTAACAGCTATCTTAGTACGAAATAGTTATAGCCATTAATTGCTAGTATTAGTCTAGTCAATTGTAGAAGTTAATCTGTGGATATTTATCAAATTATTTCTTCAAGTTATTAAGTTGTTTTACAAGCTATATTCGTTAATTCCTATTAGTAGTCGTTAGTCTTTGAGTAGGACATTATTAATCTGTGTAGAGAGAAAAGCAACCTTTCTCCCGAATCTGAATCAGGCCGAGTCTTTACCGATAAAATTCCGCCTCCGACCAACGTCTCAAGTACGCTTAAGACGTATTCTTTATCTTCAATGCGTGTGCCTCATGGTGCTGACAATGGTTATCTAATGGAGGAATCTAGTTTCACCTACGCCCCGCCCATCTCTAGCTAAGCTCCGCCCACGCCTTCTCGGTGTTGATTGATGAACTGGATTTCTCTATTAGAACGGAGGCTAAACTATGGAAATAATGGTATGTTTATGATGCTACATGCTGAGGATAGCATTTCGCTGATACACAGTCAGAAGACGTATCACTTGTACAACTTCTCATCTTTGTTCATATTAGCATCTAAGTCACTGAGTGAACGAACAACCCTTGATGGGATCATTCATATAGTTACTAATATTTACAGAACTATGTACCCTTGATTAGACGTGCATATTCGTCGCTTTGAAGTATTCAAATAAAACAAGAACGTTCATTAATACGTCCATACGAAGTATTGGATCTCGCCCAGTAGTTCGAAATCAGCAATGTGCTTATAGTATCACCCCATTGTACAACAATATTCACATTAGATATGTAGATTTATGCACACGCTCTCCACATATTGGTATGCGTATTAGTGCATTGATGACTCCACTTTTAGCCACGCCCGCCCCATCTCTACCTAAGCTCCGCCCATGTTTTGCGTGCGTTGGGATATAATTTGAAACCTGAATTCCCTGAGTCACAATTTCATGGTAACTATGCAGCTAACCTCTTGTTTTGCAAATTATCTGACTTGGTGCTGTCGTTTTCCTATGCAACAGCACTCAGTAAAATTAGTTTGAAAATATTCAACACAATGTTGACTAATTAGAAAACACATACCGGTCGTACACTATTCAATGTTCATGACGGAGCTAGATACGTAATTCATTATGGATTTTGATAATGATGTCAGCCTACATGTTGAAGAAGTCACGACTTCTTTAACTTACGCGAGGCGTCGGTCAGATTCCGAGATCGACTGATCAAAACTGGGCCTGACGAGGCGAAGATTGCAGATTCGGGAGAAAGGGTGATTTTCTTTCTGTGCAGGTTAGTCATTTCCTACTCAAGAACTAACGCGACTACTAGTAACAAATAACAAACATAGATTTATTAAACTTGTAAAATACTTGTAACTTGAAGTAATAACTTAATAGACCTTTATGACTATTCACAGAAAAACTTTGATAAATTGATGCTTAGCCTACATTGGGACTTTTCCGCTAACTCTTCTGAGCCATGGAAGCTAAATCATCATTTACATACATTACGTCATTATGACTCAATCAATTGGCAGTTATTCTCTTCATGAAATTTACATCTGCACAATCATGATTCGGATTGATCTAGTACAATAAGGACCAGTTTGATGACTCATGATATCTACCAAGTAGTATCAGCCGTCGTCGCCGCCGCCGTCGTCGTCGTCGTAGTAGTTTTATTCAGGGGCCTCCATCCCCCCATATGACATGGATGCAGTGCACCCCACCCCTTTTTGGGTGTTTGTAGAAAATGTTTCATAAACCTATATATATACCTGTCACACATACAATATAAATACCAGTGCAGTCGATGGCGCAGTCATTGGTGCCCCATCGCAAATCAACAAGTTTTCACCTCATTGCCCTTTTGAACCTGCCTCCTACCCCAGGGGTTGGAGCCAAATATAAATAGTGTTCCGCAATCCACAATCATATGGGTAACACACATATCAAATTTGGCTGAATTCCACAAAATGGTTTGGGATGGAGAGTGTGACAGACGGGCGGATGGACAGACGGAGGTGATTACAATATCCCGGACGTTTTTTTTACAACGTGGGGATAATAATTACATAAAACATGTATTGTGCTGTATCTGCAAGGCAGTGCGAGTTCTTCCGCTTGCGGCGTAGGCATCTACTGAAATACATTAACCCTTTGAACTTCAAAATTCAACCCCCTCTCCATTGCCGTGGATGAAAACTGCATCTCCTAACCCTACTGTGGACACCCATGGTTTTATTATTGTCAAGCATTGGTTTTACGAACCCTGTGATTGACAACGCACTGGCACTATGATATAGCTCAGTCATCATCTGTAAGGTAATTTTTAACTTTTCAATTTTTCGACTCGAGTGGTGTTTGAAGCTGGGCAATTCCGTGGCACCTTTCGCCGAGCATTTGGGAGGTGAGTGCCCTACCACTGCTCCACCATTCAGACGACAAAAATCCTCATTCACCGAGCCAGCTTTCAACCAACCATCTCACCACCACACAATTTGATTGGAACCGATGGTGTACATTCCAGAAATTTTACTTTACGTTTATGTGATCCCTCCTGCCATATCACTAGGCATGCATGTAGGGATTTTATTATTGTCAAGAATTATCTCTACGAACCGTGTCATTGACGACGCACTGGCACTAGAACATAGCTCCGTCATCATCTGGAAGGTAATTTTTACATTTTTCAAATTTTAAACCCGCGTGGGGTACGAAGCCAGGCAGCTACAGCACCTTCACCTAGCGCTTGGGAGTTTAGTAGTAGTAGTAGTAGTAGTAGTAGTAGTAGTAGTAGTAGTAGTAGTAGTAGTAGTAGTAGTAGTAGTAGTAGTAGTAGTAGTAGTAGTAGTCGAAGGGAACACACGTGTCTTTTGACTCCGCTAATATCGTTGATTTTGAACGATTTCTACTGCTCATGTATGCTTCAGTTTTGTCCTGGTTCTGTATAGGTGTATATAGTTTTATTTTGTACTATTTATTCAGGTTTGTTGTTGAAGTCGCTATTTACAACGGTGGTTTTTGGTATTGTCTTCTTGCACTTTCACAGTTGCGTCTTCTTCGTTCTCGTCCTAGTTATTGTCCACGCGTAGGCGTTATTTTGGTAGTGTATTCTTTTGGTTAGCAGCCAAATCATTTTCGGTCGCTCGATTTCTTTCAACCCCATCACCAGGCTATATATATATAGCTATTCTATTGAGCTCGTACTGACGCGATGTACACTCATGTACTATGTCTTACAAACAACGGTTAAGCTTGAGAGTTACGACAGTGGAGTGTGCGGTCTATTGACGTCTATCACGGTTTGAAAGATATCGTCGGCTCTGGCCCCACAGTACTAAAAGGTATCATTAATATTAAGAGGAACCTTTGGAATATTACCGTTTGTCCTGATGAGATTAAGAACAAGTTAATGGAAGAGGTTCGTTAAGTGGTTAATGGGGGAGGCATGTAAGATTCAGGAGATAAATAGTATATTGCAAAAATCCAACATAAGGATACAGCAATACAAGTACTCATATAAATAAACAAGATATATAAGACAACTATAAGCCCTATATAAATAAATAAACACTACTTAATTAAATACATACATATTATACAAAGCAATAGGCAAATCGCGTCCACAACCGAATTAACTAGTGCAAAAGATTGGTCCATATCAAGTTATGCGCTGAACATTTGCGGCTAAGCCGCGCCCACGTTCTGAGTGTGTTTGGATCGATTTATGTACTTTGAACCATGAGGTCTCAGAATCCCCTTTTTCAAGGTGACTATACAGCTAGGTTGCTGAATATTTTGAAACTAACCAGAGCGGGCGCCATTGCAGCCTACGAGTACACCAACACCCAGCCGAACTAGCCTCAAAATACCCAACAGAATGCTTATTAGATAGTAATTAACCATACAAAGGATCTATTTACTGACTGACTTTTAAATGCTTTTGGTTGAGTTAAATTCGTCATTCGTTAGGTAATTTGATTGTGACGTCAGCCTACATATGGTGTAATTGATTATGACATCATATACTTGAGTGACTGATCGGATCGCAACATTGGAATTATTTATGTTCAGCTGTTATATTAGTATACGGTTTTTATAAATCTCACGGTGAAGTGGGGAATATTACCTCCAAGGCCTCTCGTTTCTCCATAATGACGTTGACAAATTTTAGAATCATTTTAGATATGTCGGAAGAGCCACGATTCAAAGAATCAAAGTTAGACCAGCTAGAAAACTCGGGAAATAAAGAATCCCTAGCTTCCTGGAATTTAGAACATTCTAAAACAAAGTGTCTCTCATCTACTTTATTTGATTGATTCTGACAAATTGCTTCTGAAGGTCAAAGCACCTTTAGAAATACCCAACGAGTGTATTGAATTGAAAATGAAAAAATATGGGGACATATTGTCTATTAAAAGCGAGACATATGATTTTAACCGTTCACTAGAAAATGTCCTGAGGAGAGTCTGGATGCGGGAAGGCGAATCTACATTGCGCTGTGTATTGCCTAGTTGTCTATTGACAATGGATTCCTTTTACCATTGTGGTAGGGAGGGCAGATCAAGACATGCGGCATCTGTAGTAGTGTGCCGCATTTATCCAGCGCCTGCCCCCATAAGGACAAATGCCTACTGTGTGGCGGCACTGGCCACTACAAATAGTAATGCACGGTGGCCACAACTAGTTCAGGGGTGGGCAAACAAAATGTAGATCAGAATCAACAGAAAAAAATGATTATGTTAGTAAATCTGTTATTGTAGCGGATGTACACAATCCGCCCAATCCAGTGCCAGTTCACGCTGAAGAGTCAATAGAAGTATTGGAAGAAGGGATAACTCATACACCCGTGTTAGTGGTCAATCAAAATGTTGCAATTCCAGCAAATGTTAGTGCAAATCCATTACAAAATGACATTGATATGGAAGATGATGAAGATGATGAACACGCTGATGCCTCTCCGGATTTTTGTCCAGGTCGCAATCTACAGAAAGTGAAACAGATTTTGCACTAACACCTTTAACTGAGACAGATATTATTATTCCAAATACCAAAGCAAGATCAAAGGTTCCAGAACTGATAATGTCAGTGGTGTTAAACAACAGATAGGATACCTAAGTTCGGGTGATGATGAAAAGGAACATGAAGGTACACATGATTCTATTTCAATAGCAGAATCTGATATTTCCGTTCAAACACAACAGTCCCGGCGTTCTGATGAGATGATGGTTTACCGGTCTGAAACTCGTGGAATATCAGTACCATATATTATCCAGAAAGATGTACGATACCAAAATATAATTGGGTATAATGACCAATATATACAGATTTTTAATTTTTATGATTATTTGCCTATTAAATTGTAACGGCCTCAAAAACAAATTAAAACAACGATTATTGTTGGAGAAATTGCTGTAGCTTAGGGTTGATATTGCTCTGCTTCAGGAAACAAAGCTTCGAGACTCTGAAGCCATTGACAATTTTAAACAGCTTGCCCAAGGTGAAGTGTTTACATCTGATACCACTGAGCCAAATGCAGGAGTTGCTATTTTATTTTTACCTAAATGTATCGGGTCCGTAAATATCATTTCATCAGATACCGACACTGTTGGTCAGTGGGTTAAAGCCACATGTGACGTCTCTGATATCTGGCTTAGAATAGAAGTGCAAATATAACTTAAAGGCAATGTTTCACAGACAAACATATGTCCAGTAACTTTCTCAGATCATAGTGTGGTTTCTAAAAGCATTGGCAATGCAGACTGGATAAACCGTGGTCCTGAGTTCTGGAAATGTAATTGTTTATTAAATTAAACAGAATACCATCGCCACATACACAGAGTTGGGATTTTAAAATGCGCAACAAAGGTGATACAGAAGATTTATTTCATGGTGGGAAGAAGTAAAATTAGGCTTTGTTCACGTATCCACGCAATTTTCTATTAAAAAAGCAAATAAAAATGCGGAAAGATGTGAACGCACTTGAGCGCCTATTATTCCTACTTTTCCGTAAGGTTGCCAAAGGCGCAGCTCATTCAGTCGATTATCTGAATGGAATAAAATTTAAACTAATACACAATTGAGAGCAAAAGGCTGAAAGCGCCAACATAAAATCTAGAGCTCAAATGTACGTAGAAGGAGAAAAAAACCCACAAAATATTTCTGCAACCTCGAACGATTTAGAGGTGTAGAATAATCGATTAGAAGCTTGCAAGTAGATCATCAAGTGTTTAATTCCAACACAGATATGTTAAATGCTGTACAGAACGTCTATCAATCTCTGTACAGATCAGTACCTATCGATGAGAAACTAGCTCAATATCTGCTTAAAAATATTTAAGAGAAGCTACATCCTTCATCAATGCTTTTAGAAACCACACTATGACCTGAGAAAGTTACTGGACATATGTTTGTCTGTGAAACATTGCCTTTAAGTCATCTTTGCACTTCTATTCTAAGCCAGATATCAGAGACGTCACATGTGGCTTTAACCCACTGACCAACAGTGTCGGTATCTGATGAAATGATATTTACGGACCCGATACATTTAGGTAAAAATAAAATAGCAACTCCTGCATTATATATATGTCAGCAGAACTTAAGTTTTGATGAAATAACAAAATCCCTTAATACAATGAAGCTGGCAAATCGCCAGGATGGGATGGGCTTTGTATAGAATTTTATCAAACAGTTTGGCCTCTTATTGGTAAAACATTCCACGAAGTTGTCAGAGAAATCCTTCATCGAGATCAGCTTTCTACATGCCACAGACATATGTACGATTACTATATAAAAGGGTGATCGCAGTGATCTAAAGAACTATAGACCCAATATCACTACTTGGAGTGGATTATAAAATTATATCCAGAGCTCTGTCATTAACGCTTGCTGGTGTGATGGCAGATGTGAAAAATCCTGACCAGACATGTTCCATTTCAGGAAGACCTATTTCAACTGATGATTCGCGACGTAATTCAGCTATAATATTTACCGTGCAATTGTCGGGTTAGACAATGAAAAGGCATTTGATCGACTGGAATGGGAATTCTTATTTTTGATGTTGAACCACTTAGGATTTGGACTACATTTTATAACATAGGTCCGAATATTATCTAGAAATATTACCAGAAGATATATTGTAAATAATTAAGTTGGTCAACCCGTAACATTAGAGTGTGGTGCTCGTCAGGGTTGTTCGCTGTCACCATGCTTATTTGTGATAGCCATGGAATCACTTGGCGCAACATTAAGACAAGATATCAACTTCGAAGGCATGGAGAATCCTGTTAAGGTGTCTCAATATTGTGACGATACCACTGTCTTTGTAGGACAAGATCAGGATTTTGATAGATTGAATGACATCTTACAAAACTACCAAAGAGCATCTGGTCTCAAAATAAATAAAGACAAATCTGTTGGCATAATTTTGGGTCCTTGGAAAACAAGAACTGACCAGCCATGGATATCACTTGGACAAGCAGTTCAATCAAAATTCTAGGACTCCACTTTAGTGAAAAAGACTTTGGTTCTCGAAATTGGGCAGAGGTCAAACTGAAGCTGTCGATTACAGCGTGGCGTCATAGACACCGGCCAATGTTTGGACGAGATTTAGATTTAAATAGTTTAATCTTATCAGATATATGTTATGTGTCCTCGGCTGTGCATATGCCAAAACATATTGAACAAGAGATTAATAAAATTGTGTTTGTCTTTTTGTGGGAAAGAAATACACATCTTGTTTCACAAAGAATATGTACAAACGATAAACTTCAAGGCGGGCTAGTTATTCCAGACATCAGGATTAAAAGTATTTCATTGCGACTGAATTTTTTCAATGATTTGGTCCCTAGTGACAATCAGTGGCGCTGATATCTCGACGCCTCATTGAAAGATATGTGAAACCCTTTTCAGAAATGTCAGTTTTTTGGTCTTCTAAACCACCACCAAATTACACACGCATACCTAGTCCATATCTGGAGGGTAAAAAGTCATTAGATGGCTTTGTGAAAACGGAAGACTCGACGTTATACTGGGAACATGCACTAAATCAACAACTTTTGGGAAAATACTACATAATGGTGGCGTTCTATACTATTTCCCATTAGCTAGACATGGAATACAATATTTCTCTTATATTGTTAATGCAACCGCGCGAGATTGGAAATCCCTATATGAGATAACACATGCAACCAATCTTCAACCAATCGATGCACACGCCTTTTAAAGCAGTTGCAGGTAGCAATTCCTAGGGAGTGGTTTTTTCGCCTACCCAAACATCTACGACTTATGAAACAACAAAACTTATGTTACAATATGGGGATAGAATGTTCTGTAAGATGCAAGCATTGGCACCACATGTTAAAGCTACAATATCCGGCTGTTCCAAAGGCAATTGCAGCTTGGAAAAAGTCCACTTATTTTACCGTAAATTGGAATGATGTGTGATGTAATATTCATTCATCACATATCCCTAATAGAGCCAGTGATGTTGTTTGGCGATTACTCCATAGAAGGCTATGGGTGGCCTCCTCCCCCACCCCCCCCCCCCCCCTAAGAAAGTAGGAATTATTGAGTGTTGCAAGTGTTTATATTGTGCAACGTCAGAGGAAACACATTAAATTGGCTTTCAATTTTCAACAACCTCTAAATTAACAAATATCATGATTAGTAAATTAAATAATATTTACAGTCAACCACACGTTCTATGGGAATGTTTATTTTTAGCAACATTTGTTCTGGAGTAATTTTCAAAACGTCAATTCAAAGTAAATTGAATCGGCTGTTTCAATTTTATGTTTGTAATTTAGTCTAAACATGTATTCACAGTAGCCAAAATATTCATACTAGGGCAATTTTAAAAACAGTAGTGGAGATTCATGTGTGTACGTCAATTGCCTAAGGTATTTTGTAAAAGAAAACCAAAGAGTGTTGAATTAATTGGTCCAAATTAGTTTCAACGTAAGAGCGCCGTTTTGTTGTTTTTACAGCTATGTAATGATATGTTTTATGTAATGTTTATAAATATATTTTTAAATTTATAGAATTTATTTCTACATATACTGTGTGCTAATTGATTTCCCTACAATTTAGTGTTTTTTGTCAGTAAATATTTTTTGGGCAGAACGGCATTCCACACGATCCTTTGATCGTGTTACCAAAAAAAGAAAAGAAAAAAGTAGTAGTAGTAGTAGTAGTAGTAGTAGTAGTAGTAGTAGTAGTAGTAGTAGTAGTAGTAGTAGTAGTAGTAGTGGTGGTGGCTGTGGTGGTGGTGGCTGTGGTGGTTGTAGTGATCGTGGTTGTGCTGGTGGCGGTGGTGGTGGTGGTGGTTGTGGTGGTAGGCTAGGGCTAGTGGTAAGGAGGAGGAGGAGGAGGAGAAGGAGGAGGAGGAGGAGGAGGCGCAGGAGCAGGAGCAGGAGCAGGAGGAGCGCAGCAGCAGCAACAGCAACAGCAGCGGTGGTGTTAATAGTAGTGGTAGTAGTAGCAGTAGTAGTAGTGGTAGTAGTAGTAGCAGTAGTAGTAGTAGTAGTAGTAGTAGTAGTAGCAGCAGCAGCAGCAGCAGCAGCAGTAGTAGTAGTAGTAGTAGTAGTAGTGGTAGTGGTGGTGGTGGCTGTGGTAGTGGTGATCGTGGTGGTGGTGGTGGTGGTGGTGGTGGTGGTGGTAGTGGTCGTTGTGGATGTGGTGGAGGTGGTTGTGGTGGTAGGCTAGGGCTAGTGGTAAGGAGGAGAAGGAGCAGGAGGCGAAGGAGCAGGAGGAGCGCATCAGCAGTAACAGCAGCAGCAGCGGCGGTGTTAGTAGTAGTGGTAGTAGTAGTAGCAGTAGTAGTAGTAGTAGTAGTAGTAGTAGTAGTAGTAGTAGTAATAGTAGTGGTAGTAGTAGTAGTAGTAGTAGTAGTAGTAGTAGTAGTAGTAGTAGTGGTAGTAGTAGTAGTAGTAGTAGTAGTAGTAGTAGTAGTAGAAGAGTAGAAGTAGTAGTAGTAGTAGTAGTAGTAATAGTAGTGGTAGTAGTAGTAGTAGTAGTAGTAGTAGTAGTAGTAGTAGTAGTAGTAGTAGTAGTAGTAGTAGTAGTAGTAGTAGTAGTAGTAGTAGTAGTGGTAGTAGCAACAGCTGCAGCAGTAAAACAGCCGTAGAAGCAACCGTAACGGTGTCTAGTAAAATATATTATTAAAATAGAGATTAGGAATAAGTGCTAAAATTTGTATTTTAAGATAGTGTCTCGCATAAAATGACCGATACGCTCTGAGAATGCCCCGCGGCTAATTATCATAAATTATTTTAATTTTTTGGGAAAAGTTGTTAAATCTTCATTGTATGCGAGCAAATGTATTTCTTTCCAGTAAACCAGGATATAATTCCAACTTCCAATGCAGCAAACCGGAACAGATCGGATATAGTCAGTGATATAGTACTTATTGAAAGATGTATTAAAAAATTAAACATAAAAGTACAATAAAACATTCACTGTGTAATTTTAATCAATGCATGTCATCGCTAGAACCGGTTCCATCATTCGATGAAGCGATATGCTAGTAGGGTCAGGCCGGTCAGTTGTAAATATGTGGTCACACTATACAGACAATCAAGTCATGTCCAGTTAGTTGTCAGTACCGCGTGTAGCCTTCAAGGAAGATTACTAGCAGGTAAGCTCATGGTAGGAAATACCAAAATGCGTTACATAATCTTGTATGCTAATAATTAATTATTGGATTTTAGCGAGTAGAGTAAAGTATAAAAATATTTACTAATAGAGTTCACGTTCCCTTCAATTTTGTCAAATGTATCAGATGGACGATCCAAGCTCTAGTGCTGGCAATGTAATGCACGGTACGATTACCAAAGCAAGTATGTGAACAATTTCGAACGTGCATGATTTTACAAAGTACATACATGCTGATCTAACCCTTGATATTGTCGACGAACGTAGCTTTAAATTTAAAACTGTTGGTATCCAGTTCGTATATAATAGATCAGAAAAAAACCATAGTGGACAATATAAGAAAATCCTTGAAGGAAAATCACATTATGTGCCTAGAACTGAAGACCAACTACTTAATAGAAATGATAAGGGTCGGGAGTGCATCGCACTTACATAAATGTGACAAACGAATGTCTACCACCGGAAACTTGGCAATCAACACCAACATCCACAATAATGATGATAGTAGGTTAGAGCTTAATTCAAAATGAGCCGTGCAGTCTTAGTGACAAAGCACATTATCATATCACAAATTACATAGTAACTATACAGGTAAGCTGTTGAATATTTTGAAATTAATCTTACTGGTGGCTGTTGCTGTCTATGACAGCAAGCGATCCCAGTCAAATTAATTTCAAAATATTAAACAGAATGTTTATTAAATTGTAAATTCATCAACGACTCGTACACATTAGAAACGGCCTTTCAATTTTCGTGATAGGGCTGTGACATTTTCATTGTGACGTCGGGTAATATGTGACGTATATGATCGATATGACAGATCGGAACGTTCTATTGCATTTTGTCCTTATATTCCTATTGTACATATGCCGTTTTCTTGATTTCAGATGTACAAGGAAATGATTATTGTCTGAAATATGCATCTATTCGCTCCTCTGCTGGTGGTTATTGGAATGGTGTCCTTCGCACGAACTCAAAATCTACCACGTATGTTTTCATTACGAATATCTATTATCTATATTAGCTACCACCACTACTGCCGCTCCCGCCGCCGCCGCCACCGCCACCGCCGCCGCCACCACCACCACCACCAACACTACCACCACAGCCGCCGCGGCCACCGCCACCACCACCTACCGCCGCCACGGCCGCCACGGCCGCCACGGCCTCCACGGCCTCCACAGCCACCACTTCTGTCGGCACAGCAACGACCACCACCACCGCCGCCGCCACAGTCGCCACCACCATGACCACCGCCACCAACACCGCCACCACCAACACCGCTACCAATACCACCTACACCAGTCTTAAGAGATTCAGAATTCCGCTTCTGATCACAATCCTCAATGACAGTCAAATTGGAGCGTGAAGTGTTTCGTGACGTGCCTTATATGTAGAACAAGTTAAGAGATCAATGCCATCATCCAGTTCATTAGGAGGGAAAAAAAGTGCATTAGGAGGAAAGTCTTTAAAATCGATACAGGATTCCTCTCGGCAACAGTCACAAACCACAATCCTACATGTTTGCACTCGTTATAGGTCATTACCAAAACAGTCATCTGGTTTCCCCCAGCGATGTAATACTACTACTACTACTACTACTACTACTACTACTACTACTACTACTACTACTACTACTACTACTACTACTACTACTACTACTACACATCAGTCATGGTCATACATGCTTCGCATCCGACCTGTTTATAACGGCTTATATTTCCTGGTGCCTTGGAATCCACAAATGAAATAATGTGATGATACTGTAATAAATATTTACCATTGAGAAATTAACGCTTTGATTTCAAACGCAAAGTGTTGGGAAACATATACCAATATTTTCCAAGTACTAAATATTGTATAATATCGTACTTGGCGGATCTGAGGGTAGTTAATCCTAGAATCAGATATTCACAACGTGTCGCATTTGCAGCTTTATTGCATTGGTTGGTTGGTTGTGTGGTTGGTTGTTTGGTTCGTTCGTTCGTTAGTCCGTCCGTCGGTCCGTTCGTTCGTTCGTTCGTTCGTTCGTTCGTTCGTTCGTTCGTTCGTTCGTTCGTTCGTTCGTTCATTCATTCATTCATTCATTCATTTTCGTCCTATCATTCGTGCATTTGCTCGCTAATTCCGTCATTTATTTATTCAAACATGTAATTTGTTTCTGTATTTTAGCTTTTCCATGTAGCACAGTAGCAGACATCTATATTGTAATTACTGCATCGGACACGATGGTGGATTTACCACAACTGATGAACGGTCTACGTCAGGGACTGGCCACTTGGTTTGCAAATACGGGGTCCAGCGCCCCTAATGGACCTCGAGTATCCGTGTGTGCTTACGGTACCACGGCAGAGGAGCAGATCAGTCCTGATGGTCCGAGATCTATTGGTCAGATAGCCATGGTAGGCGGTATCTCACATCTGGATTTGGGTATAGGATGCGCTAGGGTATCTAGCCTTGCAAATAGGCGCCCAGGGGTAGCCCAGTATATGGTACTAATCGTCGCAGAGGATCCTCTAGGATTTGGAATGGACGATTTCACATTGGATGCGGTAGAGCAGATCAGACTAGCTCGGTTAGAAGGTTTTACCCGAGTTTCCCTGACCACAGTCTCTGAGAATGTCTATCCTAACTTAATTGAGAGTATGGCAGATGCGGACTACAGGGTACACATTGCGACAGACTTTCAGGAATTTAGCAGACGCGCCAGAATTGGAATCAATGATATTGATGGCCGTCTTCTCTGGAGGCAATATTGTCCAGGTAATTAATAACCACGACATACCATAGTCTCTCACACCTGGCACGATATACCATAATGTGTGATGTAACCATACCCTGTCTAGGCTTTCATCCAGCTGTGATAGATCTTGGTTTCTCAGCCCTGTCTTATTAAACCTAGCCCTACCATGATATATGATAGTCTTTCAGCCCTACCATGATATACCATAGTCACTTAGTCCTGCAATCATATACAGTAATATTCCAGCCATATCATGATATGCCATAGTCCCTCAGCCCTGCCATGATATTCCCTAATCCTCAGACCTGGCTCAATATACCATAGTCCCTCAGCCCTGCCATACTATGCCATAGTCTTCCAGCCCTGTCATGATCTCTCAGCCCTATCACGATATATCCCACTCAGCCCTGCAATCATATACCATAATATTCCAACCCTGTCATGATATGCCATAGTCTCTCAGCCCTGCCATAATATTCCCTAGTCCACCAGACGTGCCTCGACATACCATAATCTCCCATCCCTACCAGGATAGACCATATTCTCTCATTCCTATCACGATATACCATGGTCCCTCAGCCCTGCCATCATGTCATGATATACCATAGTCTCTCAGCCTGTCACACTCTCATGATATACCATAGTCTCTCGGCCCTGCCATGATATACTATATTATTGAAACCGATAAATCGAGGGATCTATCTTTAACTATTCCCCGCCTTTTTCTCGTTAAGCCCAGCACATTTGTGCGGATGTATGAATTGATTTTAACGCATTGCACTCTGCCGTCCCGGAATTTTAATTTTAAGGTAACAATCTAAGTAAGCTGCGGAATATTTTGTCAAATTAGTTTTAAAATATTCAACAGAATGTTTGTCAAATTGTAAATTAGTCAAAGAAAACAATAAAGACTTTCATGAAGGACCTCTAACAAGTGACGATATGACGTCATAGGGCTAAGCGCGAGTGCCACATAGGTTCCTGTCATTCCACGTGTCGTCAAATTCCTCTGGCAAAACTATCACACATGCCATCATTTGATTGACAGATTGGGTCCAGGAACTAGCAGAGGTTGGCTCCCCTGATTAGCAGACGCGTCAATACAGATACCCGTAACTTGTATGATTTGTAAATAGCCAGTTACGGGATGGAAATGGATGTTCTAGCAAAATGTTATAACACATACTTTCCATTTATTTTACTAGGTTTGTTTGCACTATAAAGGTATCAAATACACTTAATAAAATGGAATGCATAGTATCAACTTATCATTTATATTAACGGCGAATATTTTAAAAATACATTTGAAAATGCTGCTAAGATATTATCGTCTGTGATGCCAGAGATTCCACCCGCGTGCATGCAACCAAGCAGAAATTTGTTAAGATACTATCACAGCCACGGAGTGAGACTGTGTGATGTGTATGCTTACACATATTGTTTTCTCTAAACAGAAACGCCGGTTACCACTACCACGACCACAACCAGTACCACCACGACAACGACGACCACTACGACACGAGCACCGACAGTACCACCAGTGGTTGGACTATGCTCAGATTGCATCATCATAGAAGGTATCGGATACAACTACTTTGAAGGCGATTGCCGCAAATTTGTACAGTGCTTCTTCGATAATTCAATCCCGCCCTATCAAATCAAGTAAGTATAGCCGCATTAATACGAATGGTTATTTACGCTTCATTATATGTGATATATGAGCACATTACCCATATGCATAACGATAGACAACCACACACGTATCCTGCATACTGGGTCTTCTACGGAATTTGTGTGTTATCTGTAATAATTTATTAGTCTCTGCCATAATTGACAGGCCAAATCGATCAATCTATCTGTCTATCTGGGCTAACGACCTGCTCCATAAGACTGTGCCTAATGGTGACGCATCCCCCACGTCTGTGCCGCTTCCATCGAAAGGATGCGAGTTTCATTCAGTGAAGCACATGCGGTATCTGGCAATTCCACTCCTTCATCCGTGGCCACGACAGTACCCACTAGCCTTTCCCTCTCATTCCTGTCAGCAAATTTTATGGTTACCACAAACGGATCTGCGGGTTCGTACTCCTTGAATCTCCGGTGGGTCTTGTGTGTCAAACAACCACTAAACGTGTCCATGTACCTAAGGAAATCATCATATTGCTTTTAATCCGGATATGCACGGGATATATGTCCTTATCATACCAGGTAATTTCTGAATCACCATAGGCATGTGTCATGTGTCGTATTTTGGTGAGCACGTGACTGCTATTTTTGCTTTCATTGGCTCACGGGGATAGTCTGACGACTGAAATGCATTTGGGCAGCGCCGTATATGCAGCCATGCCATCAAATTGTAGACGCGTTCGGAACGTGGCTAGTCCAGTGGGAAGTAAAAAATGCTCTTATCTCCTGAGTTATGTACCTCGGAGGGTGGGTGGTGGTTGGGTATGCGCTTGTCTGGAAGCTACAAAGACTGGCCTCTAGAGCCGGTGGAACGTTCACGTTCCAGCGGGGCCGTGCGATCATTGCCACCAAGATTGTCGTCCCAACTGTCTGTGTCACTGGTATGTCGATCCATGCTACTTTAGAATACAGTTAATAGTTAAACAGTCACAAATTGATTAACTGTACAAACAATATCACTCGTTTGACAGTATTGAGCAAATAATACAAAACATAGAGCATTCAGTGCCCTTTCTATGTGGTGTCGCCGAAGGTACCACGCAGATCCTTGAATCCGCACAGGTACCCCCGGCAAAGGAGCATCACCGCGAGTCACTTGGTAGTTTAATATAAACTAAATTTACCCCTAACACACACAGAACACTGTTGTTGTGAGAGAAAAGTGTCTCGCGCGGGCCTCCATCACAGAAAAATGCCTCCAATGCCGAAGCGGAGGAAAAGAGTTGGCAAAAAGGGCCACTCTTTTGTTCAAACAGAAAATGTTAAATGCTGGTCAATCCTAGTGAAGCCATAATTAATATGATGCACGCCGGTTTACGTGAAGATGGAACGAATGATTTCCGAAGAATTCACAGGTCACTGTCTTATGTAGGTCCAAAGTTACTGCATTGGTAGTTGCCACTTATATTTATGCGGGCCTTTGGCTGCATTCTAACCTACCATTTAGTTGTTAGATACGAGTACAAGCGTTGGCCGCAAGTGGTAGGGATTCCTACCTAACTTTAGACATATATATCTAACAGGCTTACCGGAGGTCGCCCCGCATAGCATCTACCTCCAAGAGATAGCGTGTGTACATGTTACGGAGCAATAGCCTCTGAATCAAATAACTATCTGGTTACTATGGCTTCGCAACCACATATAACATCACCAGGACAAGTTTACAGTTCACAAAAGCACTTTTAGAAATGGCTCTTCACGGTGGGGATCATGAGACGGATATCCATCCCCAGTGTCCTTCCAGTGAGGGCGTGGTGGATTCTAAGACCTCACCCAGACACTACAACGAATCGCATGGAGATCTGCATCTTGTCTGTCACCGCATGCTACGGAGTTAACCGTTTACCTGTCATTGGGGTTAAGTTCCATGAATGCCCAGAGATGCATTGCAGGCCGGTATCACAACATAATTAATTAATATTCTTTTCGCAGTGCTTCTTACTTTGGCGGGGGAAATTTAGCTAACTAGTATCCGAGGATACTGGGATGGGGGTGTGTGTATGTAAATCGGCACTTTAACTATCACCACTCGGAAACCTCCGATAGTTTCCCAGGGTCGGATCCTGCTAACGTGTCGATGGGAATCTAAACAATTAATAAGCCTTGCGGCTGGAGGATCATGGAAAGAGACAATAACTCGATATTAATAAGAGGCCCTAAGATAACTGGCCAATTTTACACAACCTAGCTGGTACGTGGGGCTACATTACCACTACAACCGGAAAAGAGGCGTACACTATGCGTTTCTTGTGGAGAAATTGTCCTTAACCTCTTTAAACCTATCCTATCGAGCTAGAATAGTCAGGTATAGTTGGCAACATGTCAGGCTCAAACAATTAGAGCATGATCAGCGACCTCAGTGTAAAATTGATGCTGGGGGAATACAGTGATGCAGATATAATGTTGCTGTATAGTATTACCTAGCGTACTGCGTCCTAGAGTTTTTATAAATAAACAAAACATATTAACTAGGATGGCTACTTGCCATATACACAACTAACTAATACAGAGCGAACGATATATCACAGGTCATAGGATTTTACGGTGCTGTTAGTTGAGAGCACCCACAGAAAATAAAGATAATATGTACAGTATGAAACAGAAAGTATAACACTGCGGTCTTATGACCGCTACGGCACCTATTAGTCATCAGTGCCTAAATACGGAAATAATTAAATACACAATAGTATAGTTACTTGAGTACCTATTGGTCATCGGTACAGTAAAGGTTCATAAGTCACTGAAATTGATACGCTAATATGAAATAGCGTGAGATGGCACGATCTTGACTGTGGGGAAGATTTCCGCAAGTAGGTTTCTGCAGGCAGGTTTCCGCAGGCAGACTGTTGATGCGGCTCACTCTCAAGATGGTGAAGAAGAACAGGTAACAAGATATCTACTGGATAGTCAAAGTAACTGATACATAATTTAAATGGTTTGTTGTAAAGTTTCCGTCCGGCGACGGTGGTTTGAATGTTGCGAGTAGCCCATTAACAGAGAGGGCCACTATTATGAATAATTATTATGCATGTACAATAACTGGGTACACGGTGCAGGAAACGTCGCATAGCTCTTGAGGCGCACCGAGCAAAGTCCAACCAGACTGTGGTCTAAAAGTTAATCATCACACGTGACGTGCAGTGCGGTAGTTTGAATCCACTTTACGGCGTGGTCGGAAGATCTGTCGAGTTCTCTACCCAGAATCACCATCAGCTCTACATCTCGTGGAATCGCATCGGGCCGCAAGGCCCTTTCCACAGAGAAGCTCCCTTAGGAAAGTCCGAATGCGGGAGTAATAACTTTAGTTTGTTTTTGCTCACGGGTGGCCATCCGGGAGCATCCAAAATTGTTGCATCGTGGAAAGTCACTGTAAGACTGCTCACCGGCGCAGGAGATCTCAATTCTGAATGGCACTGCTGCTATGTAGGCACCGCAATCAGTTAGCAGTTCTCCCGCGTCTAGCACTGCACTGGTCCAGCAGTCATGTTGACGGGTCGGCTTCCACGCCGATGATGCTCCTGATCTTCGATTTTTCGTCGCTTTTATACTACTCGTGACGTCATCCTCTGTAGTTCTCTTGAGAACTGTCAATTTGCATGCCTAAAGAAAACTATTTTTGAAATTTTGACACTGGAATTACTGGCTCGATAATGAACCAAGACACTCTAGGGGTAAAATTTCAAAAAATAATCTTCCTTTATTTGGATACTCCATAACAATTTTATTATATTGACTAAATTTGTCCATTAAAGTGTTAAAACGCAGACCCATCTGGACATATAAAATCTACATTTCCGTTATTTTCTATTTCCACTAAATTGATTATGATGAATTGCACTCTGTTTGTAAACTTGGCAATATTTTGAAACTATTGTGACTGCAAGATGCTTCTGTTGTTTGTAGCACAAAATACCAGTCAAATTAGATTCGAAATATTTAACATACACGATAATATTTCTAAATTGTAAATGATTGACTTTCTGTTGGTCTTTCATATTCAGTGTTAACATAATCTAATTGGGTATAAAATGATTTTTCTCCTTAATTCATGTACTTATGATCGCCGCTTGGTTGGCGTGCAATGGATGAGTCTGGTGCTGCGTGAATACTCATCACAATTCCGTGAAAATAACATGATTATCTCTAGCTAAGCTTCTGCTAATCTAAACGGGTAGTCCACATCGCGAGTTCCGATGGATTTTTAAATTGTCGCAATTCGGATACAACATAAACATAAACGTTTATTGGTGCTTTATTTTTTAGCGATGGAGTTATCACAACAAAGCTAATTAACCCACCTCATGTTTAGATAAGTCTTTAAAGCTAAGATCACAAGTTAACGACCATCTTGACTAGTTGTGTCAGTTTGCGTTATATCAAGGTAATAGTCTTAATTCAATAGGCGTATGCTCTAATTACACCAACCCCTTGTAAATGAAATGATTTATTTACACCCCAGACCACGTTCCACGGTATATGGGGATATATACGTAGTAGTTACATGAAGTACTAGCTAATATACATTATATCTACAATTTTTCTTGTCGAATGCAATATACACATATATATGTTTCGATATTGTTGTTGTTGTTGTTGTTGTTGTTGTTGTTGTTGTTGTTGTTGTTGTCGTCGTTGTCGCTGTTGTTGTTGTAGTAGTTGTTGTTGTTGTTGTTGTCGCCGCCGTTGTTGTTGCTGTTGTTGTTGTTGTTGTTGCTGCTGCTGCTGTTGTTATTGTTGTTGTTTTCCTTGGTCTTGTTGTTTATCGTTGTCGTCGTCGTTGATGTTGCCGTTGTTTTTGTTGGCGTTGTTGTTATTGCAGTTGTAGTTGATTTAGTAGTAGTCGTAGTAGTAGTAGTAGTAGTAGTAGTAGTAGTTGTTGTTGTTGTTGTTGTTGTTGTTGTTGTTCTTGTTGCTGTTGTTGTTGTTGTTGTAGATGTTGTTATTATTGATCTTGTTCGTGTTGTTGGTGTTCTTGTTGTTGGTGTTCTTGTTGGTGGTGTTCTTGTTGGTGTTTCTCATGTTGTTGGTATTCATTTCGTCGTCGTCATGGTCAATGTTTTGTATAGTTGGTGTTGTCATTGTTGGTGTTGGTGCTATCGTCGCCATCTTCGCCATCCTTCGTCGTTATTGTCGCTTACTATCATTGCTGTTCCTAGTTGTCATTCTCTTTGTCATCGTAGTCGCTAACATTTAGCTTTGGTGTAGTTGTCTGTCATCGTCGCCATTGTACATTTTAATTCGTTGTGTAATCACCTTGATAAATCTAGATAGTTTTATTAGTAATGTTACGAGTTTGACATATGTCCTTCCCATCCTTGTAACGGGACAAAATCATCATTACTGGGATGTGTACGCGATATGATTTGATGACCGCTTGCCAGCATAATGTTAAAATGAGAGTATAATCATAGTAATTGATTGAAAAAGTTTACTGTTCCGTGACACCAACAATTTTCAACAATCAGCCTAAAAATAATAGCACATTATTTAATCGATTAACAAAAGTTACGGTATATATCTCGTTGTTCGACGCGTGATGATTGGACAAACGATAAATATCCCCCCTTAGAATTAATCCATTGTAAATTGAACACATTTTGTCATATTACAGGCGTAATCAGAAGTTGTTGGTTTGATTGGCGTCTATGGAGTCCTTGATTGCAGGCCCCATTCACGCTGATTTCAGTCTATTATTGGTAACTTCCCCAGTTTTACACGGGTGCCCATGTATACACCTGGGTGGAGAAAGGCAGTGGGGAGTGAATAAGATTGCCTATGTTTCCACCGTCGTCCTCCATTTCATCGCCTGACAGTCCAGCGAGCGGGATTTGAACCTCACCCGGCTGATTACCAGTCGATTACGCTAACATCACTGTGTGCATTTTGGGTCAAAACTTCCAGACAACACACGTGTAGTTGCTACATGCTTATCTAAAAAATTATTACGTACAATAAGTGTATACACTCATCCCTGGCCCCACCCCGCCCCATAAAACCGATATACGGTTCAACCGGTTTGAAAATTGACACCGTCACCGGTTTGACATTATGCCATACCGCGTAGCCTTAGTCTACTCAAATGTTTGCTGAAAATATTTTTTGGGATGCATGGATGAAAAAGAATCCGGATATTTGATAGGATGTCCGGAAATCAGAACGCCTGTTAAAAAAAATCAGCATTTTCCAGATAAATCCGGAGAGATTGTGACCCTGGTCTGGTATCGGCTATTATGCTATTAATAATTAGCGTATTTACATCATCGCGACAGCTGTATCAGCTGTTTATAAGGAGCAACATAATGTAAATGAAAACCGTCCATGGCTGGTACTACCACCAGAAGTTGTAAACTTCTGGTGCTGATATATGGACTGTACGCCAATAGTCGGGTCTTTATGTAGGTTAATAAATATTAAGTCCACTGTGGTACTACAATCAGTGGTAATCTATATAGGGCCATGACCGATTGTAGTAGTCAGACTTAAGACGCTCAGGCTAGCCTCAGATTAATAACTTTGGTCTGAGCCTACCTAAAGGACCGGATACAAGGTATGCCAAGTATTGTCTTGATTCCTGGGCAATGGCCAAATCATTGGTTTCCTATGCAAACTGCTCCAGACTCTGTAGACCGGTGAGCTAGTAGTTTTCCTGTCAGTATTTTATAGCTGTACGATTGGCTAGAACTGATGATATAGGACAGGTGCATCTGAGAACCAAATTGACACTCTGGTCTATCAGCTCTTACGTCTTCAGCCCGGATTAAGAAACGGAGCCGATTATTTTAAAACAAGATGCTTGAAGATTCGTGCTACTGGTTTATGGACCATTACTAATGACTTGCTCCTGAAATGGTGTGACCATAGGTGATTATAAACATGAGTTGCCATCTCCAGTGTTGAGATCAGTTTAGTGTCCGCCCATTACAATCATTAACTTTTTAACCGAGAAGAAGAAGAATAAGAAGAAGAAGAAGAAGAAGAAGAAGAAAGAAGACTTTTCAAGTTACTTTATTACGATTCACGTGCCATTAAAACATATCACAAATTCATATATCACAGTCAATCAATATAATATTAGGTCAATAATAAAATAAAATAAAATAAGCGGATTGATATCACATAAAAATATGATTCAAAATACAGTGTTTCATGTAAGAGGCTTTAATAACAGCTATATTCCATAAAAAATAAGTGCGTTGTTTTCAACATGACAATAAACTTGTTGACAGCCCAAAAGTTTTTAAAAATTTCCAAAGAATCTATGTTCAAATGATGTTGAAACTCAATATGTATACGTGATCGTAATCTAGATATGCATTCACGAAGCGGGTCTGTCTGATGACTTTCATCTACGAGGCGTTGTCTGCTTACATACGTTGCCATTTTAGCATTCGCTATAATCCAATTGCTGAGACGATGACGTATTTTACGCTCGCATTTAGTAGAGCATTTCGGACAAGGCATACCTTTTATATAGTTATTCATTGTAAAGGTTTCGCTCTCCTGTAATTGCAAAAACGTTCTTCTAACAGCTAAAAGCAAAGGTTGAAGGCGTGGACAAGTTAAAAACATATGAGTTATATCTTCCCGCTCACCACAATAAGGGCAGTTATCATCAGGGCGGTAACCAGCACGATAAAGAAATACTCCTGTGTTTAACGCATTATGCATAACTTTCCAGGACAAATCACCTTCATAACTCGTATATGGATATTCATAAAAACAGGAACAATTCTCTAGCGACGTAATATCTAACGATAACACATCTGCCCATATACTATTATTAGGGTTATGTAAGCTATTCGATAACAATGCAGCAATGAGAGTTTATAAATGTCTTTCTTACAAATAGTGGGAAGAGACACACAATATTCGAAGGCATCGCTCATACAGGAAAGTTCGATTTGGTATACAGACCTAGGAATGTCATCAGGACGTTTTAATAAGTCATTCCATTCAGACAGAAAATTATTTAATAATTCGTTAAGACTATTTTGGAGAATTCTTTTAGACCGATTGCAAATTTTCTGACACAGCTCATCAATTGAAAGCATGTGATCGCTAACAACAATATCGCCAACAGTAGTGACATTAGCATGTATACAATCACGAGGTAAGTAGGAAAGCCCTGTCACATAATTTCTTATCAGTTGATTGAGGAAAAGTGGCTCGTTTAGAACATCAGCTTTACACACAGGTTGTGATGTTCTCAACACGTTGAATGTAAACCAAGCGTTTAACAAACTTTTATAGAACAATGGAATATCGTGAATATTATTAATATCTAAGTATGTATAAAATAACTGTTGATCATAATTTAAACTATAAGCATATTTTAAAAAGTAACTAGAAAACTTGAAACAAGAATGGCACGAATAAATATTTAAAAACGATTGTACATAATCAATATGAAATGCACGTAACCGAGATTGTAAATGCACTAATCCTTGTCCACCATATTCTAAAGGCAGAAACAGTTGTTCTTTAACCAGCCAATGTTTTCCCGCCCATACAAAATTAGTTAGTCGCTTTTGAAGTGTATGTACAATATCAGCCGGTGGGTCAATAACAGCAAATCTATGCCAAAGCTTAGAGGCAGCCAATAAATTCGCAATAATAATACGACCTCTAAAAGACAAAGCTCTTGACAATGTCAACCAACTTGCAAGCTTATTATTAACATCAGCCTCTAAGTTATCCCAATTACGGTTATTGTAATCTGGTGAATTCCCGATGAAAATTCCAAGAATTTTTAGGCCCTCGTTATTCCAGGTAATCCCCAATGGAGTATCCGTGCGATCCTTCCAAGGACCCGCCCAGAGACCCCCATTTCGCATCGGACGCAGCTTCATATACTTTAAGCCAGTTATGTAGCACGGTGAAGTCTTTATCACTGGTAGCGAAAGCTGTCAAATCATCAGCATAAGCTGAACAAACAACCTTTTCATCGGCAGTATTAGGCACTGCTATTCCTTTTAGGCCTTCAGTAGAACGTAATTTCATCAGTAGTGGCTCTATACAAATCGCATACAAGGCCCCAGACAAGGAACAGCCTTGCCTAATACCACGCTTAAAAGAAAATTGAACAGACACCGAGTTATTAATTTTCAATAAACTTTGGGTGTCAATATAAAGCAGCTGTATACACCTAGAGAAGAATTCTCCAAATCCGAAAGCATTTAGCGTGTCGAACAGATACGCATGACTAACTCGCTCCAAGGCCTTTTCCTGGTCTAAAGAGACTATGCCGATAGGAAGTGAACAAGAATTTGAATTTTCTACAGTATCAATTATCAATCCGATATTATTAGCAATTTTTCTCCGTGGTACGCAATAACTCTGGTCTTCGTGAATTATTTCTCTAAGAACATCGCTAATGCGATTATAGAGAGCTTTCGAAAATATTTTTAGGTCTACGCATAAAAGTGAAACAGGTCTCCAATTTTTAATGAGACTGAGGTCACCTTTCTTTGGCAATAATGTAATAACAGCTCGCCTGCATGACGTAGGTAATCGCATATCCTGAATGGATTGGGTAAAAACAGCATTTAAATCATCACCAATCAGCTCCCAAAAAGTTTATAGAACTCGACAGGTAGCCCATCTATTCCAGGAGATTTGTTATTCTTTAGTTTTTTAACTGAGTTCGTCAGTTCTACCAAGCCAATAAAACTATCTAAATCGTTTTTGGAAACATCGCTCAATTGTGGAAGATCGGCTAATAACTTGTTTCTAGCGTACTTAGACGACTTTCCGTTACTATATAAAACGCTGTAAAATTCAGACGCGTAGATACAAAAATCAGAATCTTTATCAATAACTGTACTATCTGGTAACGTTAAATCTGAAATAGATTTAATTGTACCACGTTTCTTTTCAAGGTCGAAAAAATATTTCGTTGTTTTATTCAGGGCATTGATATGCTGGAAACGAGACCGTACCCAAGCCCCTCTAGATTGTTGTTCTAAGAGAGATGACAGTGACTCTTGCTTTTGTTTAATTTCATTGTAAAACTCATCATTTTTTGGTATTTTCGCTGATAAATTCTGTACATCATGTTGCAGCTGTAATCTCTCATCTTTCAAAATAGCAGCTCGTTCACGGGAGAAAACTTGAGATATACTACTAATATGCTTCTTACCCATATCCCACCAATCTTGTAAATTATCAAAAGTACATTTCCTTTCCCGCCAGTTACCCCAAAAAGATGTTATTAATTCACGATACCGTTTCTCCTGTAATAGGTCAGTGTTTAAGCACCAATAAGCGCTCCTCCGTTTTATTTCCTTTAACAAATGAATGACCAGATTCGGCGCAGGGCACCGTTGTACAAGAACGGATAAATTGCTTATAGTTTGATGAAATGTAGAAATGATCTAGTCTGGAAGATGTTCCATCTGCCCTACTCCATGTAAATACTTTAGAAGAAGGGTGCAAAAATCTAAATACATCAGCAAGCCTATGTGATATAATCATGTTATTTAAATGTTCAGCCGCTATTGGATTGGGCTCCTGTACCGATGTTCTATCAATCACGTGATCTACAGTACAGTTGAAATCACCACCAAGTAGTAATGGATATGGCTCCTGTAAAGATGAAATATGAGCTTTCAGTTTTTCTATGCATATTACTTTGGCATGACACTCAGTTGCATTATAAACATTAATTAAGTAGAAATACTCATTATTCAATTTTATGGAGACATGTAAGATTCTGCCTGGTAAAACAGGTATAGTTTCTACAATAGTGACATCAAGCTTGGGGTTAAAAAGTATGGCTACGCCTGCAGTTTTCGTATCAAAATGAGAGAAAGCCAGTTTTCATCTCCACACTAAACGCCATATAGAGTCATCATCACGCGTAGTATGTATATCCTGCAAGAAAGCAATATCGGCAGACAACTCTTTACGAATCTGGTTAAAAATACGGAAGTGTTTAAAAGCATCACGACAGCCTCTCGTGTTCAAGGTTACAATTGAGAGATGTGTCATGGTGAGATAAAAAATAAAATTGCTAGTACAATATAATTCATAAACATGACTAAGTTTCAAAATGGACCGCTGAAGACACAAGTAATTAACCCCTTATGTTACGATGTAACGTTGTAATTATCTTAGTGAGACGATTTTTGTAAGAAGCATCTAATCCAGGTTGCTTCTTGAGTCTGAACATCTGATGCATTAAGAGCTTTAGATTAGGTTGGTACTCTTTACAATTTTCTACCACCTTTTTACTGTATTTGATGCTGTCAATAAACAACTTATCATCGTCAAGTGATTGAATTAACTCCCTTGTCCCTACAAAATCAGACATGTCCGACATTTCCGATACAACAGACATACTGTCCGAGTCCGAACCCTCGTCAACATGCGAAACATGATCAGGTGGTAACTCACCAGCGGTAACTATGACACTTTCATTATCGCAGGGGTCATGGCCCGGTTTGAATGGTATGCCGCTAACGGGAATGGCGCTATCCAGCAGTGTAATATTGTCCTCTAATTGCACGATAATGGCTTGAGTTGTACGGATCTCAGGGTCATCAGCGTTTGGCGCATTGTCAGACTCGACTGACGTCATGGGTTCGGTGTTATCAGCGTCCAAAACTGGGTTTGAAATGTCATTATTTGTAGTAATATCTGTAGACGTGTTAACGGTATTCATACTAATTTCACTACTTTGTGACATATTTTCAGAGTCATCGATTAAACTTAGAATTTCAAAACGGTTGGTCGATTGTGTTTTTTGTCGTTTTTTCTTAGGTTTATTAGGCGACGGTTTTCCAGGTAACAAATTTTCAGGTAATTGTTCTTGTACTTTATTCACCTGCAGCAACGGAAAGTCACTCTCACTAACGTTAGCAAAGTTTGGATCGTTACTGCTACTAGCACCATAAATGTCAGTGGTAACGTTATCATTGTCACTCAGACGAGATTCCTCCATAACACAGTTGCGTTGAAAATGTCCTTTTTGGTGGCATTTAAAACAGATAATTTCATCACTGCTTATGAATAGTCTATGCGACTTACCCACAAGGACAATGTCGATGAATTCGGAAACAGCAGACTTTTCTACAATGATTTGAACTTGTCGCCTAAAACTCTTGACGTGTCTCGGGCCAGGCGATTTACATCCTAGGGGAATGGCACGGCAGCCTCAGACAACTTTCCCATACTGACCAAGTGAACATTTGATCACAAAGTTCGGTATGTACGGTGGCACATTTGAGATAATTAACTTCGTTGGTTCGTGTTCTAGCGACATAACAGGATGAAAGGAACCGGCAACAAGCATACCTTCAATGCATAGTTTATTAACGTCAGTTTCGTTTTTCATGTATATAGTTATCGCCCCTTTAACGCGCGATGCCGCAACGATGTTTCCAGCGGGTACAACCGACGTCGCGCCTTTAACGTACGCCTCGATCGCCACTCCGTCTAGACAGTCAATCCGTACTCCATTCTTCCAATCTATACCATTAAAAGGTTCATAGTCCGGCGACACATTCGGGCGTAAATCATCTCTAGTTGACTTTACTCTACCAGCAAAAATGGCCTGCTCGCCCATTGTTAGTGAACAAAAGACCAATCAAGGTCGCCTACCCACTGACCAACCAAGCGGCCGGTTATAACAATGGACGAAGTTAATTCGTAAAATGTCTAGAAATTGTTACTTAACACACAGAAATATACAATAATCCAAATGTCACACGCAAAATGAATACCACAAACACATATACATTTACTTTAACTTGAACATTGTACAACAATTAAACATTAATAACACTGCTAACCGCCGTAAATTCACGATTAAATACAGAGCTAAACACTACGTCTACTTCGAAGAAGAAGAAGAAGAAGAAGAAAAAGAAGAAAGCTCCTGAATGATTTTTAATAATCTGCGAGTACACAGCAGATTAATTAGGAAGGTCCCTTAACTGTGTTGCTGATTCAAATGCATATTGTTTAATGTTTGTGATTTATTTTCATTGCAGAATTGATACGCCATATCAACATTTCAATTTGATTTATGAAAACGCGATGGTTCATGAGTTCTACCTATTATCCATAGAACGAAGGGATACAGTTTTAGCTATGCCCAGCCCATCATTAACTAGGCTCCAACCACACTAAGGGCCCGTGCTGGGAGCGATCGATCACAACACTCCCTGAATCTCAATTTCCCGAAACCCATACAGGCAGCAACAGCGCCCAGTCAAATTAGTTTCAAAATATTCAATAGAATGTTGATTAAATCGTAAAGACATCAAATTCTAACAACTTGACAGCTTATTAAGAGTTTATGACGGACTAAATCGCGCCAGTCATGGTGTAATTTATTATGACGTCAGCCTACACGTGGCCCTTTAAAATATGACGTCATATGACTAATCAATAGCCTGGATTAACCAAATAAGATAAACGAATATGTATAGGAACCTTTGCCTTAAGGCTTGTGTAGGAGTACGTGTCTGCCTTAGTAAGCTGAACCATGCTGAATATCCACTAGAATTAGTAGGAGATCTTCAAGAGACTCTTTGTGGCCTGTAGTGGCTTTGGTCATAGGAGGTGACCAAAACAACCTCAAAATGTGGTCCCTTTGAGACTTAGACTTGGTTGCTTTTACACACGCTCGCACGCAGCAATCTCCTTCCCTTTCAGGTGCTAATAATTGGTATGATGAATTAAGGTATCAGTTATTATGCTAAAACTGCTAAAACTGTTGTTATAGGTACAAAATAACAGCATGCTTCTTATGCCGCTACTAATGCGATTTAAGATGCTTACATAATCGTGCTATAAATTAGAATATATGTACATACAGTTAAAACACAGTCAATACGTCTTAAGCAAATAGAAATAATATGCGACCATATGAATTACGGCTTATTGACGCCACTGCCGTACTCTCATAATCTATGATGCTACAGGTAGAGATAATATCAGGCTTAATGATCAAGACGTTAACGCACTCCGCCCTTTTCCTTTTCAGACATGTACTTAGACTGGACTAAGTTATTGATCATGGCGATTACTTGTCAGGCTCACGACTACCAACTCGGAATCTGTAATATGTTGAAGGGTCTTATTTCACCATTTTTAAAATTGTCGTTTTTGTATTAACAGATGGACTGCTCTAGGGACATTTTGGGACACGATGCAGGTAGAACAACACTGGCCAAAAGATATCAACTGCCCCTGGGGTAAGAATAAAACAGTTTCAGCTAATCTGGAACTTAGTCCTATTATTGAGCACCTAGTTTGTATTCTTCTTATTAGCTTCAATCTCAATCTTTTGTTTTTACCTATCTATAGAACCAATTAAGTGAATTACGGAGAAATATCAGCAAACGCCTTCTCATACAAATACATAGTAAATTAATATATACACAAATGGGTTATATAGGCAACTAAAGCCCTTTTCACGTGACGAAAATATACACATGAATGCAATTTTGCATATATGTGCATTTAACTAGGTATGTAAAAAGTAAATTTGCTGAGCATTCACATGAGTTATAAGAGTAGGTGCAAATTGTGTATTTACTTCACTTAAAAAGTCGTATTCGATATTAGTTTTGACCACAATGAAGACGAATATTGCGAACGAATCTGGAAAAGGAAAATAGTGGCTTAGGGAGGTTTTTCATGGAAGTTAATAGATAAAAAAAACTTTAGAATAAGAAATGCAATATATGATTTTCTGCGCTCTGAATAGGAATGTAGTTAAATGCCAAACGAGAAGCCAGTAGGCCCACATGAAGCTATTAATCATACAGAACAAGTGACACTCGCTGTATAATTACTTGTCTGCTCTGTGGTATATTGAACAGTTGACAATCATTATTATTGGCGAGAATTATAGAGATTGGTTGCGTTACTCCATCTGTCTGTCTGTGCTCTGTCTGTTTGTGCCTGCACCTACCACCCCACCCCACCCCACCCCGCTGCAATTTTTTTACTTACCTATTCATGGCGGAGTGAGCCCATTTTCAAGCGTTACTGCCTTGAAATATTTTGTGGCCGCCACCCCCGACATATGACGTCCTGGATCCATCCTTGCCACGTATCGTATTATATCTTAGGATTGGCTACCCAATTGGGACTAAACTGAACCGCCTGCTTTCCTATATCAAGAGGATGAAGCACAATGGTATTGAGGTCAACGGTCAATGCCACCGTTACCTTCGTATAACGCTTATTGGTTCTTGGACACATGGCTATATATATATATATATATATATATATATATATATATATATATATATATATATATATATATATATATATATATATATATATATATATATATATATATATATATATATATATATATATATATATATATATATATCAATCAGATGTGGTACACTCCTATTGACGTCATACGGCAAGGTCACTGTGACCGTGGTATAAAGCTTCTTTTTAGGATTAACATGGTCACGTGTTTACCTATATCAAGTGGATGATGTACAATGATATTTAGGTCAACGGTCATTGTACCATTTGACATGTATAAAATGCAGACATTAACCCTCTAACCCTCCAATTTATTCAAGAAAACTTCACTTTTCTCATAGAAAATATCCATTTGCAAGAGAAGCTTATGTTTTGGAAACTTACCATGCGAATGTCTGGCTCGGTTATCGAGCCAGCCATTCCAGTAGTAAATTCTCTTGGTCTGGAAATGGGTGTTTCTCAAGAGCACTATAGAAGCCGTTTTTGGGCTGATATGGGTGTTAAAGGGTTAACAGTTAGGTTCCTCTGCTTAGCTCATCTGATCCTTATTTAAGAATTTGCTTAATTATTGGAACTAAGCAGAGTGATACAGTTACCTCAACTAATAGGAGCAGCACATATATTCAGGGTTTTTTTATGTCAAGGTCAGCCATCTTGATACAAATCTAGATTAGTATGTGGAAATGCAAAATGCCAGCATTTTCGTCAATATACCGTCAGTCTACCACTGATCTGGTGTTGAATTATCCAAGACATCTATTTTTAAGAATTATTAAATAGATACTGTCTGGTACGCAAATTCGCTATGCGTTCACATGCCCAAAAATACTCATAGTGCAAAATTACATTCAAATTTACATTTGCATGTGGTCCCCACTAGCTGCAAATTTTCTCCCTATGTAAATTTACTCACCAATGTATTTACATTCACATGACGAATTTACATAAGTGAGTATATTTGCAGATATGCAAATAAAAATACAAGGTATGCAAAACCGTGCACGTGAAAATGGCTTAAGAAGTACATGTGAAAACTGATCTTAAGATCAAATAAGCTGCTTATGTCGTAACTGCAGCGCGTCGTTTAAGGTAATCTACGTGTTAAGACTGCTCTATAATTATAGCATTTGTACTCATTCTAGACCCATGTTCCGTAAATGGACGTGGCTTGCGCGGTTGGGCTGATGAGCGGAACTGCGCCGGCTATTGGCAATGTGGAGAAGGTGGCGGATTATGGGTAAATAACAGACCAGTGCGTCAAGTTACTTTGCAGCATATATTATTAGAGATACTAGCGCAAACACCGACAAAGACAAAACTCGTATATATTTATCTATATATATATATATATATTCATCGGCTTACCTATATGGTGGCTTTTACACCATATTGACACTCCGTAGATTACACCTCTATGAACGCATATGCAGAGGTAGGCAACACGTGTTATTTCTGATTGGTTGAAAAGTAAAATACATATCGTAAAGGGAAATCCAATGACTTGACGAAATATCACTAAGAAAGCCGTCAATTATATTAGGTATATGGATATCTTCCTGATATGTTCCCACTCAATGGGAGAATTTTAATGGTTTCTTAACATTCTCAAAAGCTTGGATTCCATTATAAGTCGCAAATTGACAAATGTCAGAGCAATTCAAGTAATACATACTTTTTGTTCTATATATTAATTTTTCTAAAGCCGCGATCAACAGACGCTTTCTTTACGGCATCTAAGGAGTGAAACATCTGAAAAATAAATAAGAGCAACATGTGCAACCAACGTTGTGGGAAGAATGCGTTAAAATTGGAAAAGTCTATGTGTACTTTGGATGATATCATCCCGAGTCTCAGTACTTTTAGTCGTTAGTAAACAATGTATGCATTTCAAATTTACTCCAAATCAAATTGTAACTCTGAAAGTCTATCATGCAATCTCTGCCCAAATGAAAAGGTATGCAAACAATCTAATAGCCAAATTAGCTGTTCAGGCATCAGATTAAATGAAAACACCAATGTAGTAGAACATTTCAAAATTACAGGACATTCAATTGAAAGACATTTTGAAATATTCACATTTAAATAACTATACTTATGTGAAGTTGCCAAGTTAAGTTTTAAAATTTATCTTGTGTAAGTTGAATAGGTGAATCATATTTTCCGCAAAAGTGTGCGTGTGTACCGATCTGTTGGTATTGGTATGCACGCTTGGATGCAAGTTACAATTAATGAAATAAACTAGTCGGTACCAAAGCGTTTAACAATATAAACTACTCTATTCTCCTCCTCCTCCTCCTCCTAACCCCTCCTCCTCTTTCTTCTATGACTACGACGACAACAACAACAGCAACAACAACAGCAGCAACAACAGCAGCAACAACAACAACAACAACAACAACAACAACAACAACAACAACAACAACAACAACAACAAGAACAGTTGCTGCAGCTGCTGCGGCTGCTACTACTGCCACCACCACCACCACCACCACCACCACCACCACCACCACCACCACTACTACTACTACTACTGCTGCTACTACTACTACTACTACTACTACTACTACTACTACTACTACTACTACTACTACTACTACTACTACTACTACTACTACTACTACTGCATCTTCAGAGAACGCTTGGGTGGCGATGCTGTCCGGACCCGATGACTGAAGTATGGGATGACCTCACCAAACAGTGCAGGTCTGGATCATGTGACATCCCCTGTCCAGGTGTTGATCCGATTGGTCTTGGTATGTAATCTTGGATACAACACGTTTTAAAATAAACATTATTAAAATGGCAAGATATACCACTATGGTCAGACCGAGTTGCATAGGTCTTGCGCACGCACCCATGCACGCACGCATTCGCACACGCACATACACACGCATACACACATATCGGCACACACACACGTTCGCGCACTCGCTGAGTTAATGCGTGGGTATACAAGCTTCTAGGTAATACATATGTGAATTTCTTACTACCGAGCTAGGGAACTGTATTTTAGGAAAAGCCTTGGACTCAGATTTCCAAAACCTTTTAAATTATTAAGATAGGCCCATACATTGCGGAGATATTAATGAGTAAATAAATCTACAACTCTGTACAGACTTTGTCGACTTCTATTTGAAGACAAGAATGGTCACCATCGTATGCATAAAACACGCAGTTCTCTTATAGAGCCCATATTTAAGCTACTGTGTACAACTTTCCTGCGACATTTAATTACACCTATGGCGTCATAGATTGAGGCCCATCCGACAAGAACCATGATGACGGCACTCTGAAGACAGGAGTGCATGCATTTGGATGATGATATCTCTATCGGTGATAATGCTACCGACATCATTTATATTTGTACAGATTGAAGAGATTAAGACGTCTATCACACTATCGCAAATGTATGGAATATATTTGTTATTCTGATACATTAGTTGCTGGACCTTAAGATGGGCATTTTCTATGAAGCTGCCTGCCAATTACACAAATATTACAATATCTCGGGAGGTTTTAAGGACAGTATGAACACATAAATACCTAAAGATGTATTGCGATGTATGTAAGACCTATTTAAATTCTCATATTAATAGATGAAACTTTAATAACATTATCTGCCGCAGGACCAGTAAGAGTGTTGATTTAAAAGTGGCAATTATATTGATATGCTTATGCTATCGCGTCATTCATTTATCTCAAGATCGAAACTTGATGTCAAAATCGGTGCCATTAGTGAAATCAGACAAAGGACTGTTATTATATATTCGTCAACATTTCCGCAAATATAATTGATGTATTCCTAACACTGCTGTAGAGAAACCCCTTATAAAATTCAATTCACAATTTTATTGCGATAGCGTTGGATGATAGCGAGAAAAACGTTCAACTTATGACGTCATACGCTTCATCCCGGAATAGAAATTTAACTAATGTATTTAAATAACGAAGATGTATATTTCTAATTTGAGCACAGAGCGTACAATCATATTTTTGAAAACGTTACGGACTGTAGATTCATTTTATACAAATTAGTATGGACGTTATGGTGTTTCCCTTTAAGGCGACGCCATGACATCACCATCACGTCATAGCGCGCGGGCTACTTGACTGGTCATAGCTATAACGCTGGCTCTATTCTGATTGGTTGCGGCTGACGATACCAGCCTATATAAGGACTGTGAATTTGTCATTCGATAGGCTGGTCTGAATGGGACCTGCTAGAAAGGGACCCGATATACGCCATCAAAATTGATACCCACCCCACCCCTCATTCGATATTCACGCGGTAAAATACAGTCTCATGTTGTCCGGCTGGTGATCGCTGGAGACATGGATGGTCTCCTTTACTCCGCGCTGCCTTTCTTCATCCAGGAGTATAAATGGGTACCAGTGCTAAAAATCTGGGACATTATCAATAATATACTGAAATAAAAAACAGCCTAGATATGGCGTGAATGGGACTGGGAATCAGAGACTCGATAGACGCCAACAAAACTTCTTCCCCATTCTTCAATTAGAAGATTTGATAGCTCATGTGGTAACGCGGCGAGCTGCGAAACCGGCGATCCCGGGATCGCATCTCTGGTTGACCGGCTGGAAATCCCTGAAGACATAGGCAATCTCGTTCACGTGTCATTGCCTCTCTACACCCAGGAGTATAAATGGGTACCAGTGTAAAACTGGGAAAGTTACCAAAATATACTGAAATAAAACCAGACAAGATATGGTGTGAATGCGAACTGAAATCATGGACTCGATAGACGCAACCAAACAATAACTTCATTCTTCACGTGAATGGGACCTATTTAAGAAGGACCCGAACTATACGCAATTCATCAGTCTTCTCGGATGGGATTTTAAATTGAGGTCCCGTCATACAGTGCGCATCACTGTGTGAACGTGAGCTAGGGTTAGGTAGGCAAGAAATTCTGGCATAATCAAAGTAAACCGGATGCTGAATGGATTCGTCCTCGGTTGGAACCACGCAACATACGGATTACAAAATCAAAACAAAATTGCTAGAATTAGAATCTTTCGGACTTTTCGAAGGGACTATGGAGGGATGCAACCCGGATGACGCAGTCACCATACGGGCTGCCTAATCAATCAAAATCAAACAAGTGCCCGCTGGTGCCTGCTCGGATGATGGCTAGAAGAGCAAATGGGTCCCAGGACCCGAAAGACCCCACACCCCAACCTCCCCACTCCCCCCAAAGGGGCCGGGAGGTCTCTGACCTAAAGCCCCCCCCCCCCCCAACTTGGGTACATCAGATCATAAGACCGCACACACCTTCTCCCCCCCCCCCCCCCCACCCCCGACCCAGCACCTACCCCATCCCTTCCCCACCCGTTAGGTCCAGGTTAGGCCCTCCCCATCCCCCACGCCCAAGCATGAGGAGCAACAGAAAAGCCATGGACAAGAACAGCAACATGAGACAAAATCGAGAAACAACGATCAACACACACCCAGAGAGACACAAGCTAATGCACAAACCGACGTCACAAGAATTCACAAGAATTCAACAGAAACCATAAAGGCCAGGCGTGAGTCTAGACCCTAGCATTGGGAACTAGCATATAAACGCCTTAAATATTACAACACACACACACATACGCTATTCAAACCAACCATACTTCAGTGCTCCTGCGAAATCGAACACGCCCCCTCGTGGTTGTGTACAAGGGCATAGCCTGAATGGTCACATATATTATCGTATGTTGCATACGGCCGAGCTAACAGTTCGACGGGATGCATCTGGGTGATGTCGGACCCGCTACCTCCCTCGTCCTCTCTATGGAACGCATTCTCGTTCTACAGCTCTATTAGTGACACAACATCTGAGCAGTTTGATTCTGCTGAAGGTAAGAGGTGTTCCCCAGGTACCTGTTGTTTCAGGGCTGTAACGCCCAATTGCATAGCCCCGTACTGGAGTTTAATCAATAACCTTTGGGCCTGCTTTGGGTGCTATGTGGTGAGTCAACCGTGTGACTAGAATTCCAGGCGACTTCGGATGCGTTACCCCTTCGTCTCTTAGGACAGCAGTTCTAGACATTCTTAAGCTTCGATGACTGTCGTGGAGCAATGCTGCCTGGCCGTATATCCCATGTACCAGTGGTGAATAACAACTGTGTCTGCTACGGGAAAGAGCCAAAATCATAGTATATTGGGCTCCCTCGTCCAGCTCATTATCCACACGAAATCGGCATGTCATGCTACCTGCGGTGCAGATGGTCTAGACTACCCACCAAGCTATCTTGGCCTATTTGATAGACTTGATCCCAAGCAAAATGTACCAAAATGCTACGTACTGTCATCTATCACGATTAAGAATGTCGCCAATACAAGTCCCGATAACAAGAGCAACGAGCCAAAACATCAAAAACACGAAATTACAAGTAAGATCCTTCTCATGGCCAAAATGACCTTTCTCAGATCCACATATATAAACTATAAAATGCCCTTTAAGGGCAGCAAAGGCGTGGCCTAAATGGGACCT
>CM067370.1:65116311-65156311 GCA_034401795.1 Chaetoderma sp. LZ-2023a | reverse complement strand
GTCAATCTAGCGTCAGTCAAGAATCTGACACCGTAATTAAAAGAAGTCACGTGTTAGCTGATGTCGCAATCAGACGCAGGTCGCGCGCTAAAGCGGCAAATGTCCGACAGTAATTGTTTGAATTGGATGTTTTTGATGATTTACAAATTATTAAATATTCATTTAAATAATTTGAAACCTATCTGGCAGGGAGATGCTGCTGCTTTAGGCAGCAACAGCTCTCCGTGAAATTTGTTTCAAAATATTCAATAGCTTACCTGCATATTTACTTTGAATTGGGATTCTGAGAATTGAGGATTCAAAGTATTAAAATGTGTAATGAGCGCACAGCGTGGGCGGCGCCTAGCCATTAGTGGGCGGAGCGTAGCGAGAAATGCATCCAATTTAAATATGTTCGGTTCCGAAATAGAACGCGGACTCGATGTATGATTAGAATGAGAAGCAATACTATAAATACATCGCTATATAAAGAATTTATTCGCAAATCAATTTCCCATATATTGATCATGCTACTTCTAGTAAAAATATGAATATATCGAAAACCGTTTGAAATATTTACATACACGATTCGTATTGTGATTCGGATATATCAAGGGTATTTACATTATTTGGTTTTCATATGAACAAAATGTGGAAATACAAATTTCTTTCTCAGTGCAAGAGTCTGTGTTAATTAAATATATGAATTCGGAAGTTCTGTTGAAATTATAACCACCAAGGTTATGGATAACAAAATCCAAGGCCTATGGATAAAAACATTCTTTCTAACTGTAAAATGAGTAAAACTTAATATATATCTTGTTCTATCAACGATTTGTATCAAAATAAACATGTTGCAGGTCGTATGTGGAGGCGTGACAGCCTATGTGGCTTCCATATCGGCTGGAGCCAGGGAATGGATTTTTACAGGGGAAGAATTTATGAGGTGTGTAGATAGACTATATGGTATTTTATCTGAATTCTGTATATATTGCAGCAGAGAGAGAGAGAGAGAGAGAGAGAGAGAGAGAGAGAGGGAGGGAGGGAGGGAGGGAGGGAGGGAGGGAGAGAGAGAGAGAGGGGGGGGGGCGGGAGTGAGGGAGTGAGGGGGAGTGAGGGAGGGAGGGGAGAGGGACAGAGATGAAGGTAGGCAGGGAGGGAGGGAGGGAGAGAGGGACGGAGAGATGGAATGAGGTAGGGATTAACCTATCTGCAATATGTTCCCGCCACAAGTCCAATACACCAGCCAGCTCACTATAATATCATACCTGTTTGAAACGGATTTGTCTGCAAGTTATAAACAACATCTATGCCGGTGAAGGGTGAAAAGTACGTCATACTAATGCCACACTGGCCCAATTCCTGTGCTACATACCGTAAGCCCTCAATGGATACATACATCAAGTTTGATTACTGTATGCGAAAAGCTCTTCAAACGACATCCCGGGATAACCTTTCGTGACTGACTAACTAACTAACTAATCGCCTGACAGAGTGACAGAGTGACCAAATGACTGAGCAACCGAGCAAGGACGGACGGACTGACAGACCGCCCGCCCAACCGACTAGCAGACCAACCAAACGACTACCCAACTGTCTTACCACCCGCCTCCCGACCGACTGACTAAGGGATATTGCGGTTTATTGAGTTGCTATCCGCAACTAAAACACAAAATCTTTGATAATGTATTCAATTGGCAATTTTGAAATTAATCTAGCCGAATGACATTGACGGCTAAAGCAAGGCACTTGTATTTAGTCAAATTATTTTAGTGGACGTATGCGTGCGTGCGTGTGAGTAGGTGCATGTGGGTGCATATTCGTGTCTGTCTCTGTGTCCGAAGTGACAACCCATGTTGAACTAAGTCAGTTGGATGGATCTTTAGCAAACATGGGTGGCAGGTTGTTTGTGGAATACCAAAGACACTTCTTGATTTCTAGATCAAACGGTGAATGGTGAACGTCATCGAAAAGCGTGACAAGCTGAGAATAGATATCCTCTGTATTCTTCTTCCTTGCCATCGACATGTAAGGAGAAGAGCGTATAATGGGTATTAAATTCGCGTTTGTTTCTTCTTCCGTTTGTCCATTTATACCTTCATCGATTCATCTATCAGTCCGTACAGCTGTCTCTCCATCAGTCTGTTAGGTGGTTGATGGACCATTCATTTGGTTCGTTCGTCGGTCAGCTAGCCGTTTGTTTCCTCAGTCAGTCATTTTATCAGTTGTCCATTGTTCATTCATTCATGCATTCGGTCAATCAGTCGGTCGGTCAGTCAGTTGGCCAATTCGCTCAGTTGGCCGGTCAGTTGATCGATCGGTCGGATGGCCGGTCGGTTGCTCAGTTGACAGGTCAGTCAGTCGATCGCTCAGTCAGTCGGTCAATTGATCGTTCGGTCTGTTGGCTAGTTGGTTGCTTGGTCATCCAGTCGTTCGACTCGTCTGTTGGTAGGTCAGTTAGTCAGGCAGTCACTCTGTCGGTCGGTCTGTTGGTCAGTCAGTCACTCAGTCGGTAAGTTGATCGTTTGGTTGCTCGGTCTGTCAATCGGTTGGTAAATCAGTCAGTCAGTCAGCCAGTTGGTCAGCTGGTCAGTATGTCAGTCGGTCAGTCGATCAGTCGGTCAATCGATCAGTCGGTCGGTCGATCGATCAGTTGGCCGGTTGGTCAATCTTTTGGTCTGTCGGCTCGTCGGTTGTTCGTTCGTTCGCTCAGTTGGTCATTCGGTTTGTCAGTTGGTCGGTCAGTTGGTTGGCCAGTCAGTCGATCTGTTGGACTGGCAGTCATTTGGTTAGTCACTTGATGTATGTGATATGGTTCAAACCTTAACACAGCAGGGGTTGCTACCGTGAAATTGGATTTCCAGAATTTGTCTATGCTCCAGAATAATAAATAACCGAATCCATATCAGATCTAATTTCGAATCTACGAATAGCTCGGAAACTGTTGGGGCGATTTGGCATAACATCTTAGACTAGAAATGCTGTGATCGTACAGTACGGTTCCACACCGTTGGTCCTGATATATAGAGAATATCCGAAAAATCCGAAAAATCCCAAAAATCCGAATTCTTCCTTAATTTTGGTGTGAGGGTAATGGTCTAAAATCTCTGATTATTATTATTTATTGTTTATGTTGTTTATCCATTTCAGGTTCTGGTATACCGTGACCCAGACTGTATCCCTCCTGACTTATAAATGGATGCCAAACATTAAAATTGGAGTCCTCGTAGTATGTTTTTGGAGAAACAATGCACATGTTTACTGCCCATGCGCCTTTAGATTGACCTTCCAGGTTTTAGCTGTTCCTCGCCCATCTCTATCTAAGCCCCACCCATACCGCAATCGTGTGGGATCGATCGATCGCCGAACTCCCTGATTATCAATTTCCAGAAAACTATACACGTTAGCTGTTAAATATTTTGAGACTAATTTGACTGGGTGCTGTTGCTGCCTATGGGTCAAATTAGGTTCAAAATATTCAACAGCTATTATTAAATGATAAAGACATACAATTCATACAATATGTCGAACTATTAAGCGTTAAAGACGGACTATATCGAATCACTCATGACGTCATGATGACATCATCCTACACACCACGTAGTTGATTATTACGCCATTTGATGGATGGATAAACTTGGAAAGGACCATTCAACTGCATATAGGGTTAAAAAGCTTATAGTCATAGTAACATGGCGCCAAATATATGAATCAAAATGAAGCGTGATTGAGCTACATTACTCCAATAGAGTAGCTTACCATGAAACCACCTGTGTGTAACTAGTATTTTACATATGTGTCGTATAAACTTCCATTATTCAATGCTTGGCATACTGCAATTGTTTTGTACACAACATTGTCATACACTTTAGTCAAACCATGCTTCATGTTGGAAATTGTTGTGAGATGGTAATCCGATGAAGGATTTATATTAATGCCAAAAGGAGAATTAGAATAGGGATCAAAATAAGGTTTAGAAAAATGGAATTTATGAACCAGATGTTATCCGTTTAAATCAAATTTTAACACCTAAATGTAGATTACCTATTCACGGGTTCTTTTATGGTTAAGGATGTGGACAGGTGTCAAATTAATGGTGATTAACCTAGCAGGTAAGAAAATAAAACAACAACATAGCCGGTTCCATATTGCATGTTCCTCTATAAATTTGCAATTTACATTAATAATAAACCAAAATTTTCTTTACAGCTTACATCTAAATAATACCTAACCCCACACCCTGATCTTCAATGAAGAGACATAATTTAATTTTAACAATATAGTGAAAACTACCCCACCCTTCTCTTCAAATAAGACAATTTTTTATAACGGTGTTCCTAAAGAAAAAATAATTTTTACTAATATAGTTTCAACCTGTGTCCCCACAATTCCAGAAAAATGAATGTGAAACTGTTGATGAATGTTCACCACTACAGGTTCAGTTGAGTATCGCTCACACAGAGCTATCCGACGGTCACTAGATATCCATTGCTAAGACGGAATCCCACTTCATCCGTACGGGTTTCCACTCAACACCACACCCAAGATAAACTCGAAAGTCAAAATCACGTCATATCAAGTAGATTCTCTAATCCAAATCAATCAAATACTGACTCAATCCAAGGTAAAAGCCATCTCACATCAATTAAATGCCAACTCAATCCAAGGCAAAAGCCATCCCAAATCAATTAAATGCCAACTCAATCCCCCGTCAGTCTTGGATCAGCCTATTCCATATATGTCAAGAAATTCACCTCATTATCGGCACATTTATTCTATGTCAAGGAGTATTCTCAGGGCAACGTCATGTTGGGATGGAATCAAAGATTGGAATGGCCGAAGTTACAGAGTTCTTCGGGCCACTTCACCTACCTTCGAAATCGACCCGTACCCAACCTGCTCCAGAAGCCAAAATAGTGCAACTCCCATCATATTATAACTACCTACCTGTATCACCAGCTTTGATCTACATAATACCTAGATATTTAACAAGGCATACCAACCTAAATTGCACCAAAAACAACCAGTTTTTATATCTAATAATGATATTTCCAAAAGCAAATTCCTACGCCAAAACCTCCCTGGATCTTGTTTGTATGTCAATTTCCATATAGGCGCTAAAAATATCACCTGACTTAAAATTTTCATAACCTAACAAAACTTAACAAAATCTAAAGTTCCACGGGTCAATAAAAGGCAAAATGGGCTAAATCTCTCAGAAACTGTAACTATTTAAAGCGAATTCTGTGACACAGATCTCATTCTGTCACAATGTTATTAAACGATATAGAAGCAGATTGATGTCTGTATTGTAACTGTGGTCTGTTCGTCAATCATATTTGGATCGTGTAATTTGTATATAGTTCTGATATTTTATACATCGGATAAAATGATCGTAGTTAGCAGAAATGAGCTGGTACAAGTTAAATATCTATATTCATAAGCAGTCATTTGGTTCATCCAAAACAAGTTCAGCTATGCAAACCTGATACACGCCCCACAACCTTTCATAAAGTAAGGCTTATTTATTGGCATACGATGAAAGTAATATACCAGGATCAATAGCAAGTTAATTTCTAAATATTCAACAGCTAAGTGCATTATTTGATTCCGCGGTGCCAGCAATGAATGGCGATGAGATGCCCGCCAAAGGTTAATGATCACAATACACAATATTATTTGATGTTATTGATTAATAACTGAATCACTAAAAGCTTTATTAACCGATATATACCTGTTTTACTATACATATACACGTTTAAACTACCATAATTAACTTATATTAATTCATAGCTATGTGCTTTTCTTTCCTTAAATAAAATGAAATTACATATGTTATCTGCTATGTTATGTATCTGTTGTTAAGCTCTAATATTCTCAGAACTAAGTTTGTTTTCAACGTGGATTACATTCAACAATGTCTATTTTTGCCGTCCCAGGAGTCATAGCAAAGAGAGGGATCCAATCCTAGCTATGCCCTGCACATTCCTATCTAAGCTCCGCCTATGCTTTGCACGTCTTGGGATTGATTTATGCAATTTTAATCCTGATTTCCCAGAATCCAAATTTCAAGGTAACTATACAGGTAATCTACCTATGGCAGCAACAGCGCCCATTCAAATTTGTTTCAAAATATTCAACATAATGTATGCTAAATAGTAAAGCCATCCAATTCGTTCACTTGACAGACTATTCAATTTTATGTCGTCATTCATTCCGCATTTCATGTGTGACGTCAGCAGACATATGACGTAGTTCATTATGACGTCATATACTTTGAGTGACGGATCGGATCTATCAATAAGATATCACTAATGACCTCAAAATATACGTGCATTAGAACATAAGACACCGAAATCCATTATCGGTATTTTATTGTTATTGTAATTGTTCTTCGAATGTGCCGACTTTATGGGGTCGTTGTATATTTTACATATCTATTGTGACACCAATAACAAAACATGTATTCAACAGACTAATATCGTCTAGAAGTTTATATTACAACCTTTGAGAAACTGTACATATCTTCATCCGTTCATAGCGACAACATACGTGTAGAGAATTGTAGACGGGCACACAAAGTAACTCTAAACTACGGAAGCCCAGAAGGCTCATTCCAAATTGTAGACTATGCTAGTAGGCCAGATTGGGTCACTATGCAAAGAGAGTATACTTGTATGTTAGACCAGTTAAGTAGGCTAGGCTAGGAGGTTGCCTAGTAGGACAAACTATTACAGTGGCCAGCCAGCAGGTTATCAGGCTATGTTATTAGATTAGCCCAGCAGGCTAGATCAGTAGTGTCGGTTAGTAGGCTAGGCCCGGCTAGTGGGCTAGGCCAGTAGGTTAATATGTTAGACAAGTACCTTAGGCTAGTGGACTAGACTAGTAGGTTAGACTAAGCCAATAGATTAGTAGGTTATAACAGTAGATTATTCTGCTAGGTTAAGCCAGTGGGCTATATTTGGTCAATAGGCGTGTAGTTTAGGCATGTGAGAAATACCAGTAGGTTAATAGACCAGGCCAGTAGGTTAGTCTGGTAGTATAATCCGGTATCCAAGGCTATGCTATTAGGCTCGGCCTGTAGGTGACACCAGTGGGCTAGTAGATGCTGCCAGTAGGATATGTCAGTAGGTTAGTTGGTTAGACTAGGCATAGGCATAAGCTAGAAGCCGACGTTAGCAGGATAGGCTCGAAGAGTAGGCGACTAGGCTAACTCACCAAGCTAGGTTAGTCTAGTAAGTTAAGCCAGTAGGCTAGTAAACGACTCCACTAGATTGGATTAGATGTGGGGTATGCCAGTAGGATATTAGCGTAGGCCAGTAGGTTAAGTATGTAGAATATGATAGTTCATGAGGCCAGTCAGCTAGTAGATTAGTCTAGTATGCTAAACCCGTAGACTATCCCAGTAGCCAGACCAGGAGGCCAAACTAGGCAGATAGGCTATGGTAGGCTAGAAAGGCAGCTAGTAGGCTAGGTTATGCTAATATAGTAGGCTATACTATGCTAGGTGGCTGTGTCCGTATGCTGTGATAACAGGATATGCTAGTATGCTAGCCGAGTAGCCTAGGCTAGTAGATGGGTGGTCTAGGCTAGTAGGCTAAGCTAAGGTAATGGTAGGCGTATTGGTATGAGTATTGGTGGTGTATTGCTATGGCATGATACTGATGATAGTATGGTAAATGTGGCTATGAATGTAATAATATAGATAGACATGGATATATGTGTGGTTATAAGCAAAGGTAACGTATGGCACCATGAGGTGTATGGATAGAGTAGCAATTCGTGTGTATGTAGGGAATAGCTACTGGTAGGGGTGGCAATAGGTGTGTATTGCTCTGGATAGGTATGTATAGGTAAGCTATTGGTGTATTGTTGCAGTAGCTATGGGTGTTTTGGTAGTATTTCAAAATATGTGTAGCATATATATTCATATACGGTCAAAGAAACACATAGTCACGCAGGTCATGGCAAAAGTTTCCAGATCTCATTCCACCATGCACTAACAACCAGGTTTTTCATAGATAATCTAGGACGGTAGTGCATCTTTGTTATCACAGAAATTGGTGATTTTACTTTTTAATACTTGTGAAAATATGTATCGCAAAAATTGCCTCTATAGTGCTCCGTTTTAGCACCTTCTATCAACGATTTCCCCCAAAACCGAGTGAAAATTAAATATGCTAACATTGAAATGCAGTGATAACATAGCGAAGCTAAAATTCTCAATTGTAATTGGTGATGTGGATATTAGTACTCATGTGCAGTGTACGGCCACTAAGTTTGAGGTGCGTGTTGACCATTACCATGGTATGCATTGTGGCCCATGTACACATCAGCAATAGGCAATAACATTACTTTTCTCTTCAACAAGAATGTAAACGTTTCTACATTTGTTTCAGAAACAGAAATCGTCATGGACCTTGCATCAGCCATGATTGTTTCAGACAGCAGAGGTGTAAAATCTGATTGGCTAAATTAAGATTTTAATTTCGAAGCCAAGTTTTGAATTTCGAAGTTGAGTTTTGAATCTCGAAGTCGAGTTTTGAATTTTGAAATTTTAATTTCGAATTAACCTTCTGGACTTTTGGAGCTGTCCAGCTGTTACAGTAATACGGCATCAAGGATACGCAGCTTGTGTTATATAAACGTAGACTTGATCTACAAGTCCATAGCTTTCAGAAGGATTGGAAAGCTATGTAGTTAATGACGCGGTGTGCAGCAATGTCAGCAGTACTACAAAGCAACGAGCCCAGGTCTTGTGGAATTTTTTTGCACATATTTCAATGTAGCAGCAAGGTAACAGGTGAAAAGCACAAGGGGTAGACCATCTCCCTGTGGGGAGCCTATTGATGTCTCAAACTCTATAGACTTCACTGACTTAACTCGTATGACTCATAATCTAAGCTTAGTAGGGCCGTATTTAGATATGTGGGGAACCTGAGTCAAAGAATGAGCGAGGGGTGGGGGGTCCTCCCCCAGAAATTTTTTACATCTAGGTGCTCTGAGACGGCCAGAGAGTACTTTTATGGTGAATTATGGCGCTTTCTATCGTTGTAAAATTATTTTATTTTGCAAATTTTCGTAATTAACATTGTTGCCGAGCACCAAACAAGAATTGGGGCCCCCACAAATATTAAAATAGAATTATAATGCATGATTAAGAGTTCTAAACTAATAAAGTTTGCTTTAAATGTCCTATAACTTCCAAAAAAGTGCATTATTTTTTTTTCATTTTTAAATTGTGGGGGCCCTTTGCTTGTGGGGGCCCCGGGGCTTTTGCCCCGCTTGGCCCCCCTTACATACGGCCCTGAAGCTTGGTGTCTGCAAGTAGAAGTCTCACCAGTCGTATTTCATCGTCATTGCTACTGGCCTAGTGTAGTACATTTAGGATATTTGAGCGTTTACTTGTGTCGAAGCTTCGTGACATGTCAATGTCCATATTGCGGCATGACTTCTGATGCGTTGAATCCATACGATGTCTGCGCAGCTGCGTTCACATTTAAAGCGACGTTGACATGGTGAAGTCATGGATCTTGCGTCGCTTACGGCATAGAGCAACATTGAATATGATTTTTTTTGTTGATGAGCACAATGGGGTGCAGATTAACTGGGTTGGCAGGTGGCTTCTTGGCCTTGGCTAGCGTGATAAGGGTGCTTTGGCCTACACCATCGATGGGAAGGTGGCGCATAAAAGCTAAATTGATTAAGGGCATGATCGGTTTTGACGCAATGCCACTTGTGTATTTGAATATTTCATTGCTTATGCCATCAGGTCTGAATGATTGCCAATTTCTCAGCGCTTTGAGCACCTTCTCAACTTCTGCTGTTTTAGTTGGTGTTAGTAATGAACTGGGGCATTCTAAAAACGGGTATGAGGGCACATCATCATGGTCAGTGAACTGTTCCCTGAAGCATTCTCGAATTGCCTCGGCTTTACCGTGTTGTGTACAGTTAGTGGTGGTGTGTAGTCTGTACCTCTCAGAGCTCTAGCTGCACGAAACATTTTGTGATAGTTGATTTCATCTGCGAGGGTGTCTGTTTATTGAATGGCAGATCTTTTAAGCATGCGTTGATGTGGTGTTGAATGTTATTGCGTTCCCTGCATAGTTTGGTGCAGTCTTCACTTTGACCACTTTGACAGATGCTCAGCCGTACCGCTTTCTGCTCTGCCGATAGTTTTACTATTACATGGCTATCAGTATAACCAGTTCGGTTGCTTTTAAGAACTTCTATGGTGCTGGTAGCTGATGGTTCGATACATTTCAGTATTTTAGTCAGGGCCTCATTTGGATAGAGCTGATGTCGATCTTAGCTATTTGCTTCCCATTTCCTTTATGACATTTGACTTCCAGTGTCGCTGATGAGCTTGGGTAGCTGATTCTAGCCTTTTGTCTGGCATGACGAGTATGCATTAGGTAGAGATGGCTCTCTTGAAGGCGTGGTTAGAATTGAGGTCTGCATCTCCAAAAGAACGAGCATATCGAAGTACAAGATTTTTTTCTGTTTTGCATTGTATTAAGTCTATTTGGTTGAAGAGTGCTGTTGGAGCCTTAGAGCCTTTCGGGGTTTTGCGATTAGCAATGTACCCTCTCCATGTTGTCTGGTGACAGCAGATGTGTTTGAAAGCCATATTTGTTGCAAACAGGCCATTGGAACGAAGGAATTCCACCAGTGTATGCTCATTGCTCTCTCGTAACGACCACATGCATAAGCCATGTCCTGAATTTGTATCCGCATTGCCGAGTTTACACAGCTTGGGGTTGAAATCTCCACACATAAACAGTTGCCATCTGGGATTGCATAGAAGGAATATAATATTGATGGATTCTCGTTGGCTTTTTCAGTGGTTGGACCATATGCCTTGACTATGTGACACTGTGTTGGTGCGTTTTCTCTTTGGCCAGGTCAATGAACGCAACATAATGACTGACATATCCAAACCTAATGGCATGGTCCAAGAGTTTTGGTCCGATTACGAAGCCTAAACCACACCCTGTTTTGCTTCATAAGTATCAGCTTCTGGTCTATCTAACGTTGCTGCTCTGAGTGGCTAGATAATTTAGTCTCTTGAATGCATGTAAAATCGATGTTAAAGTGTTGACAGTCTGCAGCCAAGATTTGCCTCCTTGCTGTTGCAGTCAGACCACTACATTCCACATAGCTATGGTAAGTGCCTGGGAAGATCGCGTCGTCTGAGGATGTCGAACACAGTTTCTAGTTTGAAGAAGGTTAGACATGATCAGAGTTGCCTCTGTATGTGGACGTCATGATTTATCGACAAGAACAATATTGTTCCCAATTTCTTAGAGCCAGTTTCCAATATATATATAACATTTGTATTATTATAGATGCATTGAAGTTTGATCTCTGGTGCCTAGATAAAGCGACACGATGATGGTTCCAGTAAACATGATGGATATCTGGATCTCAGATCTGATGAACATCTGTTTGTCATCAGTGTAGTCTTGAGCCCTCAAAAACAAAGTATTATAGCGGGTGGAATACCAACAAGTATAGAAATATGGTAACTCGTTGTAGAGCCGAGGTTCAGTAGCGAGTCATTGTATCTGCTGTTGACATGAATACCATCTTTGATTATCAATGGTTAGACAACACTTTGACCTTCAAACCGAATTACGTTATTATATTACCAGTCTTCGAACCGTTTAACTGTAGTGCTACTACAGTATCGGAAACTGTGAAAGCTCTTTTCTTTTAAAAACGAGAGCGTATTGTGGTACCAGATCTGCGATCTGTTGTTCTGTCCTATTACTGAATCATTCACTGTAATTTGTATAACTGTGGTAAAGGATTTTAGTGACAAGCTAGATGCTAATTACAAGAAACAGCCACATTGTTGTGATATAAAGACCTCAGGAACTAACAGATCGGATGGCTCAATGGAATATAAAAGGATTATGCACTAACAACCAGGGCCTCCATAAATAATATTTGATTAGCAATGGTTACACAACACTTTGACCTTCAAACTGAATTACGTTATTATATTACCAGTCTTCGAACCGTTAACCTGTAGTGCTACTACAGTATCGGAAACTGTGAAAGATGTTTTCTTTGAAAACGAGAGCGTATTGTGGTACCAGATATGCGATCTGTTGTTCTGTCCTATTACTGAATCATTCACTGTAATTTGTATCACTTGTAAAGGATTTTAGTGACAAGCAAGATGCTAATTACAAGAAACAGCCACATTATTGTGATAGAATGACCTCACTAACTAACAGATCAGATGGCTCAATGGGATATAAAAAGATTATTTCATTATCTATTCCGATTAATAACCGTCGTTGTGGTAGCATCTGGTAACCACGACATGAACACATTTGCGAAAGAGCATTGGTTTAATGACAAATATTAAGAGAGGTATTAAGAGAGGTGCTTTGTTTTACTAATTAGATTAAATCCCACACCCCACCCCGTAGATATACTAATTAATTTGGGAAGTTATTTCATTATATTGATAGATCTCTTTTGTCTTATGGAAATTATTATGCATTCTGAATTAGCTTCTTCTGTATGGCAGCCTTTGAAGGTATAGAATCACCATGGTCTAGCACTCCACGTGATACATCGTACTGGATTAACTATTATAATCATGTTGTGTTATTGTTGGTGCCGACACAGGAAGACTTCAGTGAGGAACCCTGGCTTACATAAAATGTATCTTAGAAACATCACGCCCACCAGTAACCCCAAATGAGAGAAGTACTGTGGGCACTAGCGACGATCTGGTGGTAAATGCCATACATACGGAGAATCAGTTGAGTAGGATCATTCTGACACGACGAGCCGGTGGTTATAACATTTCTGACAGCTACCAAATCCTGCATAATGCTGGCAGGAATTAGTTCTATAGTACACATAGACATTATAGGCAGGAATATTATTCCATCTACCAAGGATAATACCATTCTCCCAGATACATGCGATGTTACAAGGACTACATCGAACTACCACATATGTGTAGGGCTCAAACTCAAGCTAGTTATGGACTCTGGCAAATAGTTAAACAGAAATATGTAAAAGAATACCCGGCCAAAGCTAAGCGTTAACCCCAACATTGTAAATAGACTAAATTATGAGATCATCAAATAAACTTACTGCCTTGTTATAAACATTTTCGTTCCAGCTTGACATCGCAAGTAAGCACATGTGAATAGTCTGCTAGACAGACGCTTCCTTTCACTACCCAGTACCCATTGAAACCAGAACTATTATCCATGGCAGGCGCGTGTGATTCACGTGAAAGCCCATGGAAGCTTATGGATCGTTTACCAGATCTCCAGACTAGTGCACTTTGATGTCCATGTACTAAGATGTGTGAGGCTACTGGCCTCAGTCCACGGCAAATTATACAGGGCTGTAATAGGTAGGGAAATGCATGAAAAAGAGAACGTAGAATACTATTCAGCGCAATGCAGCTGGTGCATTACTTTAACGCTCTGGGGAAGAATGTTCGATATGTCGCATGTATTTCAGGTCACCACAGTGTATCATAGTGAGATATAGTGAGACAATACTTCAAATTAATTCCCCATGAGCAAGCAAAGCGCGGGTTAACAGTACTACCGGAATGGTGAAACAAGCTGAAAACAAGAATGCACGGGTCGTTTTACACAACTGTAGGATAACGAAATCGCCAGATTATTCTGGTAGGAATTACTTGGACATTGGGTCATTAGGTTATGAGCACCACATGTCAAGAAAGTGACTAATGCTTAAAAGGTTAAGCACATGGACGAGAAGCAATAATTTCACAGAGTATGGAGTAGGGTGTAGGTGGTGCGCGGAGGTGATCCATATGTTAAGTGAAACAATAGGCAGACTATAGGCCAGTTTCTTTGGCAAATTGCTGTGCTGCAGCTCAGTCTGTCAGTCAGCTAGCGCTCAGTCAGTTAGAAAATAGTTGCATTACACGTTGTGGTTTTAAATACTAAAATAGATCCGACTATGTCTGGCTTAGTGAATTATCTGGGTATCTTTTAGGCACCTTATCAAGTTCCCCAACTTACTTTGATAAATAATTTCTGCTACTGGAATAAATAGTCCGTTCTTAAAACAACCCTCTGAGATAGTTTTCCCCGTCTCTGAGACTTTCATGTCACGTGGACGAATATGGCAGAAGGAAATGTTGTTGGGGATTAGAGATTGCATGGTAAAATATGGGTAAAAATGATAGTGGTACTCCGTCAATACTGGGTGTGTGGCCACGTAAGGCAACGGCCGGAAATGGGACACACAAGAAGTAACAGAAAATTAATACGATGGTCTCTTGATTCCAATAGGTTCACCTTGATAAGGGATCTATTGACATAACCTGCTCAGATATTTTCTAAGCTCATCATATTGTTCTGAGTTTGTTGTTTTTTCCCTTGTGTGAGTAAGATACGTAATTTAGAACTTTACATAACAGTATGTATAGAGCAATTGTTGGGATGCTGGAATTGTGGAAATATTCTTCTTGAGCGGTGGATAAACGTCTAAGCTGGATGCGTTGATGTATCCATACCGAGGAGGTGGCAGGAGAGTTGTTTCCAAGAAGAGGTCGCGAAGTAAAACTGTTCTAGCTGTCTTTGTTTACAATCCAGAAGGCACCAATGATTTCAAGGCGACGTGGCCAAAGCTTGTGATCATACCTACCATTATCAAAAGAACAAGCTTCTAAACATCATCAGCCAGGAGAACTGTAAGTAACATATCGGACAAAGTAGGGCCCAGTTTCTGCTTTTGGCCATGTTCAGAAAGGAAGTGCGTTCACTACACATGCTTTTATACAGTGGCTGGGAGCACAAACCATTCTCGTCGAGGACGCTGATGATATATCTCAGCCTGAAGTATTCCTGGTAACAGAAGGGTTATTGTCTGGTGAGACTTCACCGAGATGTATGTCTGTCTTGCCAGCAGTAGTAACTATCGATCGAATGTTTTCACTTTAAATGGCTGATATTCGAGGTGCCGTGAAAAATATTCTGGAGCAAAGAGAAGTGGTGGATACCACTACAGGAGCCACTCAAATGAATGCGTCATCTTATAAGATATTTGATAGGTGAGAGAGTTTCCCTACACATGTTGGAACCAACTTGACGTATGAGTGCGCCATGAAACAATGATGTTCCAAAAGATACAAAAGGTGGTATGTTCGGATCAGGGACTTAAGCGTGGTATGGCCAACCAGCATGAGTGAAAGAGAATTCATCGTTGCCGGTTGATAGTATGGTTTTTAATGTTAAAACATAATTTGTCATATATCTGTTCAAGTTGCATTCATATCTAATGAATGGATAATAAAATAAATACATAGGAAAGATGTTGACCAAGGCATTTATAACAGCTCTCTGTCCAAAATCTGTTCAATATCTGTAATGGAAACCTTAAGCTTTGGTGTAGCACGAAACGAGATGGTTCGGTCCAGGATAGTCCATGCTCACCCCTCCACTGGCCACATATGGCCTGCGCATAAATGGCCATTCCACCAGGAGAACAAAATAATAGAGTCCGTGTGATCGCCATACGCACATGCGCGGCCATGAGAGGTAAACAAACATTGACGCGTTAGCCGCTGGATACGTGCTCATATTATGGCAATTCCGTAATACGGGACAGTCCTAAAAGATTTTGGTATGTATTAATATCAGAATTGAATGAAGAGTTTAAAACTTTGAACAGAAATTAAATAGGTTAAGACCTGGCAAAGATATGGCAAAATTAAAACGGACTCTTTTGGAGCTCCAACTAAGCATAGACAACGCCCGAGTGTGTGCCTGTGAGAGAGAGAGAGAGAGAGAGATAGAGAGAGAGAGAGAGAGAGAGAGAGAGAGGGAGAGGGAGGGAGAGAGAGAGAGAGAGAGAGAGAGAGAGAGATAGAGAGAGCTAGGCACGATTGCTCTAGCTACCTTGCCTCACGCGCAACATGCGCTCTGATTGGCTGAAAGCACTGGCGCAGCCTCTCCCCGAGTATAAAAGCTGCTCTCAAAGCCAAGCTCGGGTACAGTCTTCTCGGATGGGACTTTAAATTGAGGTCCCGTCATACAGTGCTCATCACTGTGTGAACGTGAGCTAGGGTTAGGTAGGCAAGAAATTTCGGCATAATCAAAGTAAACCGGATGCTGAATGGATTCGTCCTCGGATGGAACCACGCAACATACGGATTACAAAATCAAAACAAAATTGCTAGAATTAGAATCTTTCGGACTTTTCGAAGGGACTATGGAGGGATGCAACCCGGATGACTGATCGAGTTCGTTCTCGGACGGACGCAGTCACCATACGGGCTGCCTAATCAATCAAAATCAAACAAGTGCGCGCTGGTGGCTGCTCGGATGATGGCCGGAAGAGCAAATGGGTCCCAGGACCCGAAAGACCCCACACCCCATCAGGTCATAAGACCGCACGCACCTACTCCCCCCCCCCCTGACCCAGCACCTACCCCATCCCTTCCCCACCCCCGTTAGGTCCAGGTTAAGCCCTCCCCATCCCCCACGCCCAAGCATGAGGAGCAACAGAAAAGCCATGGACAAGATCAGCAACATGAGATAAAATCGAGAGACAACGATCAACACACACCCAGAGAGACACAAGCTAATGCACAAACCGACGTCACAAGAATTCACAAGAATTCAACAGAAACCATAAAGGCCAGGCGTGAGTCTAGACCCTAGCATTAGGAACTAGCATATAAACGCCTTAAATATTACAACACACAAGCTCGGGTAGAAGGTTCGAGTGGGAGCATGCTCACTATCTGCCTCGTGTTCTGCAATATACACCAACGCAGCTTATTACAGTCAGGTTCGCTCTCCGGACAACCGTGCTCTGCACCACACCAAGATTTTGTAACTCCTGGTAGATTAACAGAAGTAACAGCCTAAATTAAAAAGAAGGCTCTTTATTCTGATCACCGTCACCAGTGATGCCTTCATTGCGGTGTAAGACTTTTGGTCGTTACCATCTAAATTAGTATGTAAGAACCGTGGTGTTTTTCATGTCTCGCCAGACTTCCCGTGCCACTACAGAAAGGGTGGTAGAAACAATGGACGTATCCAGCGTCATTGAATTTATGTTTTGACCGTAGTCCAGACAAGGACATTGCTTACCGCACCATAAGAGCTAAACTGCGTGGATCATCATGTGCCGAGAAAATAATTCAACATAATATGTACTTACCATCTCTACACAATGGAGACATCCGCCACTCTTAAAGCACAAGCAGTATAGCGGTAATACTGTGAACTATTCAGTATGTGCTATGCATTGGGACCTGTTAGCCACCGAAATTGGCGTTATTCTTCAATGTTTTCGAGAATGAAACATTACGGCCAGCATCCTGCAATAATTTTCCAGGTGGCAGCTATACCGTGCCTCAACTCACACCGCAAGAAAGCGGTGCAAAGACTACGTATGACGGTTAAGCTCCACTGGTGACTAATAGGTGTCCCACACATATGGACATATCTTATTTATGTATACCATTATTAATAATAAATAAAGTACGGCCCTACGCGGTACCGTAAGGTCGGATGCGACCTCCGCTTTAAGACAATATTGTACATAATGCTATGCATTGTAAACGGTGTCAGCAACTAGACGGCACCGTAGGTCGAATCGACCCTATATTCCTAATGAATGTATGTAATCAGGCATTCTTCCCATATTGTTAGCTAGCAGTAAAAAACTACAAAAACATTTAGACTGCGGTAAAAAACTACAAACAATTTTTGGACCGCAGTACACCTAGGTTACACTATGCATCAACAACAAATACATCACCGTATTTTCTCCCAACGGCACCAATTTTACATTAAGGTCCCTGCTCATGCTCTCGCCAGGGAACATGACATGCTACCGTTAAACATAGAAATGATAGCTCGAGAGGATAGGTTTATAAGCTGGCTAAGAACGGTTACTCTTCTTCACGGTTACTCTTCAAATGGAGAATTATTATTAAAAACTCTTCTTCACGGTCAATTGGACCATTGTATAAATGGGACTACTGATTTTCATAGTTGGCAGTTCATGTTAAGGCCTCCTAGATTGAAGAAAAGGGTAACTTCCTTTGACTGCGCTTTTCTGGCCGTCTGGCCGAAATAATTGTTCGCGTTCCCACTGTCAGAATGGTTAGGACCATCTCAAGAAACTACAGCAGGTTTCTTGCTGGCTAGAATCAATTTGTCGTTCACATACATACCCCGTGTATCTTCGGATACCTATTAAGCAAGACTTTTTATGCCAAAGTATGAAACACTGCGAAAATATAAACAAGGCAATATCATTGCCGTCCTAGCAGTGTTGTATGGGCCACTTTCTCCAAACCTAAAGCAGCTACACGGTAACGCCAGGGTACGGATCTCATATGGCTCATACTCGAAACCTTAGGTGATTGATAGAAACACGGATCACCATCTAACTCATAACGGTGACTGGGTGAAGCCTTAGAGCTCAACACGCCCTATGGGAAAGCCACCATAGATGGAAATACGTTTCCTTCTCCCCACCGTAAGGAAGCTAAGAACTGCTTTCTAAACACACTTCCGTCAATGTGATTTGTCCATGTGTTGTTATTTGTGGTTGTAATGTGGTATGCGGAGGGATCGCTTTGTGGCTCTGAAGCTACCATAAGACAATATGTTGCACGCTGTCGGTCTGAGGAGAGATGCTCCGTGGGGTATCGACAACCGTACCGAGCATCGTCGCCAGGAAGACGTATTCTTGACAACTAAAAGTTAGTCTAGGCCATTTTGAGGTACCAACTAAAACTGTATCTTTAACTTTCCTAAGACAACGGTGCTGAAATCAATGGAAATCTGCCACTGCATCTTTACGTAGGCACACAACAGTTAAATAACTATATTAGGATAAGTACACATGATAATTTTTCTCTCTCTTTGTGGGATTGGAGGGCAGCCATTTTTACGGCTCTCCTCCTCCACTTCGGCGTGGAAGGCATTTTTCTTTTTGACGGAGGACCACGCGAGGCATTTTCTTCTTGCAAAATTTTATATTCCCTACCTTGTGTAGTGAAGGCTACTATAATTGAGCCCCTCATTTTGGTTATCGTGGGATGTCTGACTAGCATTTTCACGCAAACAGTGAGATTACATCCACCACTTTCTCACATTTTTATAGTTAGCTTCCCACCGGTTGCCTTCTCACAAGGCGCCACAGTGTGGTACCGTCGTAAATTTCCTCTCAAACGAATGGCAAGGATATAGTCATACTTGGCATAAAGAGGTATTGGTTCCCCATTCTTCCTCATTGTCATGGTTGGCCGTTTTTCTCCCTCGGCTGTCATCCATGCGGAGCATGGTACTGCACCATCATATATTTCCTCTCAAGCAAACGGTACAGGTGCAGTCATCCTTGACACCGTCTGGTATGGGTTCTCTATTTTCGCCTACATATTATGCAGGATGGCTTCTCTCTCTCCTATCTTCTCTCTTCCTCTGCTACAGCATTGTAGGAATTTTCCTGTGACGAAGGCCCACGTGAAGCACTTTCCTCTCACAAAACCAATAATTTTTGACCAGCCTGAAGCAAATATAGTTTATATTAAACCAACTGATGTGCCCTGACCGGAGCTTTCCCCCACATGGGTACCTTTCACGATATCATCTATATATGACTGGACCGATTAGGTATCTCCGGCGAGACAATAATCCAATTCACCACTCTCGTTTGTACGTACACCGTTCGTAAGTGACAAGCATACACAAATTGTTTATTACTATAATCAACTAAGTAAATTGTGCTAGCGCCATTCTTTCCACCTTGGAAATGATGGTTAGACACACTGGGGACACGAACAGCCGGGACGATACGGTATTGTTCAATTTTCGCAGCAATGGCTGCATGAGCCCACTCATTCCACTGGCCCTGGAGGTCGGTTTTTGTGGACACCGGAGATGCGCGTCGATCGCTACCCAACCCCGAGGCTGGCCGACTAGCAGCAACAATAATGGCAAGTGGAAATTGAACCTACACTTGGTTTCAATTCCCGTATGTTTCAGTCTCCGTTTTATTTCAATATGTACACTTCAGATGAAGAAATGACGTGTATGAACGATGGGATGATGGGAACACTCATCAACTCTTATATATCGCTCCCTGGTGCGGGATCATTAGCACCCATAAGACAGGAATATTTGCCTGTAAGTGAAGTAGCATTCATCGATGCTTCACATGTGGGTGACCACTATATAACGTCGTCTGACATCCGCAATGAGATTCATTCACCATTGCCGGATGACGGACTACATAATAGCCATCCCCTAAGAGAACCAGTAAATACCTCACACCCTTTACGGCCACACTTGGCAACAGCAAGTGAACAATGGCGAAACGCACAGGCTGATGCGCTCGTGTTCCATCAGCAAATAGCTATACCAATGGTACCGTATAATAACTTACCATTACGGTACCAACAATGGAACGCGGAGCCTGAACTACCACTAACTAATCCACAGCCGGATTATACTCATTTCACCAATTATCCACGTTCCTCTCTAAGTATTCCACAATATCAGGAATGGTTAATAGTACATCCCACCAGCCCTACTAGGCCAACAAACCAGGTACCATTACGAAACATGGCACCACCTAGGTATAATGAACAGTACCGTATACAGGGGAATCCCTCACATATACGGTACTGCTCAGAATTACTGCCTAGAAAATATCAATACTGGGCCGATGACTATGATTCCCGTCCCTCTTCCGCTTTTGCTCCAATTATGCCTGCACCACCACCGGTGTTTGCGCCGAGCACTCCCTATCACGGCATCGGCCGAGTCATACTTCCACCTGAATTCAGTGGGGAAGGGGACTGGGTCAACTATAAGTGCCAATTTGAAATCATCAGCAGGACGAATGGTTAGTCAGACCACCAAAAGGGAGAGTACCTGGTCGCAAAACTATCGGGAAAGGCTTTGCAGGTATTAGCAGACATGGGGTCTGAAGTAACACCAACCTATAGTGAATTGGAGAATGCATTGTTAGAAAGGTTTGGTGATACGGCCCATGGAGAGACTAGCCATTTACCATTAAAGAACCTACAGTGATGTGCAAATGAAACTCTCCCTGAACTGCAAGCCGTATCAGGTGATTAGTCGCACGAGCTTATCCCAGTACCATCCCGGAGGGAGTCCCTCACTTACAATTGGATACATTTATCGACGCCCTGAGCGGCGAACCTTATCTACAAGAAAAACTTTTCTGCTAGAACATGGAAGCCTACAAACGTTAATGGCCACTGCCATTCGAGTAGAAAACTTCCTGGAATGGGAAAAGAATGCTAACCGACAATTACATACTATCAATGAGTTAGCTGACACTAGTACAAATAATATTATGGACACCCCACCTGCTTCGAGTATGGTAATCGAAGCAGGCACGGTACGAAACAGACAACCTCGGCAAAATAATGCATCAAGAGGCAGAGGCTGTGGCCAATCCCACCGTAGGGATAACCAACAAAATAATTTCAATACGTCTAATACGGATGAACTGTTGGAGGAGATTATAAAACAAATTGCTTCTCTGACCAATCTCTTAACTACTTTATCGACCACGGTAGCACAGAGCACAAATAGGCCTACCATAAACCGTACTACAGCGACATCCACGTACCCAAATACCTGTTTTGGATGCGGTGAAGCAGGACACTGGAGGGAACGGTATCCAAACCGTCCTCCCTCCGCTACACCACAGTTAGGGCAAAGTAAGCCAAAAACAGAAAATCAGGCAAACTGACATGGGCACTGGAGGGAGAGTCCGTACTGTGCCCGTCTCATAAAACTAACTCAAAACCTGTGCATTAATCCCTCTACATAAACCTAAACAAGATTGCGACACCGTAAAAAATGTTCCCGCCGTCAACGGTACCACAGACACGCCTGGTGTCTGCGGTACCTAATAACCCTCCCCCAATAATGGACGGTGCTTCAAAACCAGCCGTTCACACACCACTTCCCTTTTTATGTAGAACGGCAATGGTAGTTAAAAATAACTCAACAGAATCAACTTTTATCCAAGCTACTAGGCCAGCCTCTATGCCACCAAATGTACGGTGTCCTCTAGTAGTATGAAATAACAGGTCTCCTCCATCTTCACCGGCGGTCTCCTCTCTCAATGAATCCGACACCGAGTCACACCGTCCGTCGACTTGGATTAAAAAAAAGATTACATGTAGATATAATGGTAGGCCACAAAAGAAGGTTTGTTTCTACTGTGCTTTTCTTAAGCATATTATGATACATTGCCGTAAATGGGCCGCTCAAGTGGCACTTTACAAAAACGCCACTAAATAAACTGCTGCCAAATCCATGGTGCACACCAATCCCATATCATCTGAACCTTTGCCACCGTTACTACAAAAACCAATCAGGCAGCAGAAACATAAAACTGTTTTGACTCAGCCACCAACAGTAATCAAGAGATTACACGATACCACCAACAAGTAATCAGGAAACTAAGATAGAAAAACTCTCTCCCGTGCCTGATAAAATAATATACAAATATACTTGTTTATTTGGCGGTGTGCCTACAAATGCCACCGGAGATACCGGTTCCTCTATCACGGTGTATAACGAGCATCCCTACCCATCGGAAACCGCCTCTTAAACCGTCCAATCTCCATCTCCAAACTGCCACTGGTACCGATATTCCCGTAGCCGGTGTTATACCTGTAGCAATACAAACAGAGGAGTTAAAATATATCCAGCAGGTAGCAGTTGTAGCAATACAAAACGATGCACTACTAGGCTCTGATTTTCTCAGCGCCAGTGAAGCAGTAATTCACTGCAAACAACAAGAGTTAGAAATACACGGCCATCGTATTGCACTACGCCCGGAATCACCCTTATAGCATACGTGTGCTTTAATATTGGCTTCCTCAGCCACCATTAAGCTGGGCCATGAAGACACTTTGTGGGCTGCCGCACCTCAGTTTTAGGGAAAAATATTCATACCGCTCTGTTAGAACCTGACCCAGAATATATGTTGGTCTCTAAATGTGTTATCCACGAATGTTAGTTACCACCACCATTAGGGACCGTTTACCTTACTGTGTGTCGATGGGGTATGCTGTGGCCGTCTTGTGGACATAGATTCGGTGGAAATACTTCACACCATTCCCACAAAGGCCACCGTAACCGACACGGATATACCGGAACACCTACATGACTTGTATTTGCGTGAAACAGTCGGATTAACCCGTGCTCAGAAAAGTAATCCACGACATCTATTATATAAGTACAAAGATAGTTTTTCAGCGAGTGATATGGACTTAGGTGAGACTCACCTAGTCCGTCACTCCATTGACACCGGTGATAATAGACTGGAGAGGCAGCCAGTGCGCCATCTTCCCATTCATAAGGAAGTGGAAGCACACCAACAAGTCAATGACATGTTGAGAACAGCAATTATAGAGCCTTCCGCATCTCCGTGAGTCAGTCCCATAGTCCTAGCAGGCAAGAAAGATGGGTCACTGCGGTTTTGTATTGACTACCACCGCTTACATGATTTAAGTGTTAAGGATGTCTATCTCTCTCTCTCTGATTGATCAGGCATTAGAGTCGTTGAGCGGAGCCAAATGGTTCTGTGCACTTCATCTTGCATACGGCTATTGACAAGTAGCCATGGATGAACGGGACCGTGAAAAGACTGCATTTGTTTGCACAGCCTGTTTCAGTTCCGTAAGATGCCCTATGGCCTATGCAACGCACCAGACACTATTGAACAGCTGATTGAGCAAGTGCTTACCAGATTGCAGTCTGTTTATGTTACATAGACGACGTTATCGTCTTTGGCCCCTCTTTTGAACAGACCTTGGCGAATATGGACAAGATGTTGGTATGGTTTCAAAATGCGAATCTGAAACTTAAGCCAAAGAAATGTCACCTCTTTAGAAAGAGTGGTGAATTCCTCGGCCATGTAATATCCTCCGCTGATGGAGTGGCCACTCATCCCACTAAAACTCAAGCAGTAGCCGAGTGGATGACTCCTACTTCTGTGACTAACACACGACGCTTCTTTGGGCTCTGCCAGTACTATAGACGACACATACACCATTTAAGTGAGTTCATGGCACCATTATTCCAAAATCACTGAGAAAAATGTACCATTTGAATGGACAACTGCGTGTGAGGTTTCCTTTAAGGCGTTAAATGAACATTTCCGGGGGTAACTCGGCTCGGCCGCTCGAACATTGTTACACTCGATATTTAAACAATAAAACGAGACTATAAACAGAATAACATAGGTCACTGACATAAGGCCATGATAAGGCACTAATCTATTTTGGAGATATTGACCGAGTGGCTCTTCGTTGCATTGTGTAGCTTGCCTAAAGAAAGAGAAAATAGAATATTTTTTTTGTCCAAGTGCGAGGCCCCCTTCAAGTGCGAGGCCCTAGGCTACTGCCTCGTTAGCCTCGTGGATAATCCGCCCCTGGGCAAGAAGTCGGACGTAAACTACCAAATACATGCCTCGGATGACCTGACCTCAGTCATACACTTTGTTAGGTTAAAACCGTGTGTTGGTGATAACTCAGTGCCGGATCTCGGGCTGAGTAAAACACACGACACCGGTACCCAGACACGTTTCTCTCCGGAGATAGGTGCTCCCACCATTAGCCAAATGCACCGTGGTGCCAAGACAGGGGCAGAACGAACAAAAAGCTAACGCAGGGGGCGATGACGAGCTACGTACTCGCCCTCTCCGTCCTCTGCACAGGACTACCCAGTCTGGTAAACCGTATTTGAAGACGTTTGTATTGTCCAAGGGGAAGGATGGAAAATGTGTTCTCCCTTCCCCTTCCCACTCCAATACACCCTGCCCTATTACCCCCGTTATTGAGTTGCCACAAGCGGAGAAGGAAGCGATCCCAAGAAGGGATAACTCTTGCACGGTGGAAAATGTAACAAGTAACATGAGAGTGAATAGGTTTGATGAAACCGTGGCCTGTTTTAGACAACAGGGAAACCATACAACTCGGTGCCGCTCCAAAGCCCGCCCTCAAAATACGGTGCCACACTTTCCATGTACAGCATCCATCGCGATGGCTCCCACCGCTTCCCTTATGTCAAACACGACTCCATTCCTGCTCCAAGCAGCCACGATTAAACTGGATACACCGTTTCCATTCCACGTCCAGCCACTTTCCTGGAGTGTGGTGCCATACGTCCCACAAATGGCACCCATTCCATATGCTGTCTATAAGCCAGTCCAAACCGTACCCCCAAGGAGCTACACCAAGATCAGACATCATCAATCCAATTTCCTCACACTCCCCCCAGTCGTCAGAGGACCGGCATGCCTCCGACATGAGCAGATCTACGGTTACATGAGAATTGGCTCCCAGTACACCGCTAACCGTAATTGTGGGAGCGGCCTGATCGTCAGATTTTCGGCTCGTTTACTCCCAGGGCTCAAGAAAAGAAATGACTGAGTGCCAGACCGTTGTGTAACGGGAGATTACACTTCCTGTCCAGTGCCCGACACCGATTCCCTATTCCATTTCCCAAATCCCCGTAATCAATCAGAAGAGGCACTAAACACAGAACGGCAAATTCACCAACACCACTCGCGACCAGGCTAGGAAACTAAAAATCCGTACTGCGCTAGAACCTTCACACACCCACTGTATTTACCACATACGGTGAGGACAGGCAACACACATACCACACATAATGTGGTATACGCCTACCACTCACCGTATTCCCAAAAAATAACCCTGCACCAGATTGGCATGATCAGCGTGGAAAACTGATCATAGCCCAAAGCACAACACGACCAACATAAACACTCCATACAGATTTCTCCGCACCAAACACCGTGCTTCACAGAAACCGTACCAACAGATACCACCCTACATCCCTTTTCACCAAAGGCATACTGTAGCCTTCACATTAGTGAAAGCTAACTACATGTAAAAACACCATTACGCGCACCTTGCTACATCCTGTCATAGGGAACGACATAAAAATCAAATAACGGTAAATAGCCACACATATACATAATATCAGACCGCTTTGATAAGAAGGCAGGATGTACAGCAGTCTACCGTCAGTACGAGTAGGAATTTGCCACCGAAAGGAAATTCGGTAATGGATTGATTCAAGTATGGCAGCCATCCGAATGGTTATCCCCGCCCTAAGTAACTCCGTCCCGCCTGCTATTAATGTCCGTTAAAGTTGTCACCGCTAACACCGCGTCAATGCATCCCTGTCGCAATAAAACTAATACCGCACTACCGCGCTGGATTAATAGAAAACAACCAGCCAAGCATACTAAATCACGTAATCTCCTAACAACGGTAAAATTACAGTGATATGTATTGTAACTGTGGCACGTTTAATGTAAGCTAGATTGTACCGCTTGCATTCATGCACGGATGTGACAGGACAAGTCCCTCCTACGGAGAGGGATGCTTGGTCGTCCTCACACCGTTTAAAAACAGCCATGCTTAACACGGTGGCCAATAACTTGACGCTTGTAAGACATGAGTTTGTTAAAGACAAGAACAGAAGACAAGAAGGTACATTCAGCAAGACTGTTATACTTTTGATTAACTAAATACGTTCTACCGCAATTATTATGCATGAAAATAGTGGGCTGAATAAAAATCAGCATCAAAACTTAAACAGTCAAAACACCGAGAGAATTTCAAAAATAATTCTCCTACACGCATGCTCCGCATTCCTATTTTTGGAAGCAGGGTGTAAAATAATATGTTTTGTACGTAGTAATGAAAAGTACCAATGCATGAATAAGATACCAGGATGAAACAGGACCCCCCCCCCCAGTCATAAATAACGGCATGACACGTAGTCATTTTCTTACCGGGCCGCACTATAGGGACATTCAAGGTTTTAGTCTAACTAATACGGTGGAACTACCAATATACCACGTGATTAGGTACTTACTGTTTTACCGCCATATGCTTAAGGCACTATAAACAAAAAGACGGCCAAACCCAGCCTAAGATAGAATTAGGCAAGTTTATAAGCATCTAAACAGTAAACCGCCTCACTTTAATTAAAGAATAGGCATGTGCGTGAATAATATAGTTCATCATTAGTACCACCTAAAAACCGGTGATCCCTTGATAATAAGATAGAGTAGGTGCTCCCATTGACTTATACTATACACTGTCTCTCCTAGTCTGAACAAAAATAACCGTTCAATAATGTGAGACCGGAATGAAGAGTTTCACAGGTGGAACAGCCGAATCACCCCTCGAAAAAGATCAGGCGTGGTCATTCGCCTCCTGTGACGTCACCAAAAGCTATGAAAGGAGGAAATCGCGCACCATAACTTCATCTTCCCTATCAAATCAACACAAGGGAAGATTACTGGCAATGGCCCTCTTTCGTGTTGAAGATCAAATTCCGCTTTTTATATTCAGCTTAGTATTAATATAAATGTTTGCAAAGTAAAAGTCGGTGCCGAAAATCAGTTAGAGAATAGACGTGTGGTGTCGCTATGAAAATGGCCTGATGTCCCTTAAAGACGATCTACGGTTGTCGGATAGCTCCGACGAGCAACTAACTTCTCCTCCGCAATTAGAAACTAAACGATTTCGGTGCACTTGGGCACCTAGTGGTACCGTTCCTTGCCAGAAAGAATTTTCCAGAAACGCCGACCTACAGCTTCATTTCAAACGGGACCATTTACGCCAAAGAGCCTTCTGCCACCAATGTAATGATCTTTACACCGCAGCTCGTTACGATATCACGCATGCTTTGGCATCCAGACACCACGTGACCATTGTTATATTAGAACCTCATGAAGAACACGAAGATTAGACCGTCCTTGCTCCAAAGTTGCGGATCAGAACACCGTTACGAACTCTCTCCATAGAAAATGATCCATTGCGCGAGTGAAGCATACCACCCGTAAGACAGACAGAACATTAAAATCTTCTACACCGTCTAGGAAGGTGTCAGAAAACCCAAAGTCATACAACCGCAGTTATTAACACCGTTGATACCATGCCAGTAACAGTACAGCTAGAATGATTGGTAACGGCACCGTGAGCGAATACAATCCCCACCGTTACAGCAAATAATCTGATGTTGCAAAAATCCACCAAACCGTGAAGTCTGTATGCAGGAAAGAAACGCAGCATAAAGCATCCGGTGGAAATATTCAAAATTCCACAGGTGCCGGCTGGACAATTAGTGATAGCAGCAAAACGCCAGAAGAATGCACTGGCCACTGCGCCCAATCCAGATCTTACATCGGGAACCAGCAGCACCGTTGCACCGACCTTCGCCGTTTCTGCAGTCACCGCATCATCCGCACCGCCACCAACTGCTCATCGAGCACAATTGACTGACGAAGATGCTCTGCCAGGCTATGACATTTCGGTACCTTGTGTTCACCAATGGACTATTTTGATAGACCGTGCCACCCAAACTCACTTGGATAATTTTGGACTTTTACTGTAATTACCTAAATAGCTGAAATATAATAAGTAGGAATTGTACCTTTAAGAATTGTGACGACGGAGATGCCTTATTATTTTATTACCGTTTTATAAAAATATTGTTCTTATTATTATTTTTGTAAAATCGAAACCAGGTCCCCAGGACGTCAATACCGTCCTGCTTCAAAAATACTACTCCACGATGCTTATGCCATCGATATGGCCCACCGTAAAGTAAAAGTATGAGTTGGTCATGCCGTTCTAGCACAAAGCTAGAACTGCCTGACACACAATAACATGATTATTATTACTATAATATTTTTCGTATTACTTTTCTTCCTGTATTGCAGGACGGACTAACGGAGTAGCAAGAGCCACTCGTGCGGACTCTCGATAAAGGGCCGCACTATAATAATAAATATATTGAAAATTTACCGTTTCAAAATGTACTTTTATATATTACTGTTATATTGTTAAAAATATGGTGTGCTGGCGCCTGGGCATTCTCTGACGGAGTAAAATACCCGTCATCAAGAGGGCGTCCTCGCGCGTTATTGTAAGCCTAAACATCTTTTAAATAAAGTTGTGCGCATTGCCGTCCTAGCAGTGTTGTATGGGCAACTTTCTCCAAACCTAAAGCAGCTAAACGGTACCGCCACGGTACGGATCTCATACGCTTCATACTCGAAACCTTAGGTGACGGAGAGAAACACGGACCACCATCTAACTTATAACAGTGACTGGGTGAAGTCTTAGAGCTCACCACGCCCTATGGGAAAGCCACCATAGATGGAAATACGTTTCTCTCTCCCCACCGTAAGTAAGCTAAGAACCGCTTTCTAAACATGCGTCCGTCATTGTGATTTGTCCATGTGTTGTTATTTGTGGCTGTGATGCGGTATGTGGAGGGATCGGTATGTGGAGGGATTGGTCTGCGGCTCTGAAACTACTACCAGACAACATGCTGCACGCTGTCTGTCTGAGGAGCGATGCTTCATGGGGTTTCGACAACGGTACTGATCATCCTCGCCAGGAATACGTATTCGTTACGGACATTTAGCGCTACGCCATTTGCGGCCTAAACATATGTGTTTTGGAGTTACAACTAAAAGTTCGTCTAGGCCATTTTAGGCGGTACCAACTAAAACTGTATCTTTAACTTTCATAAGACAACGGTGCTGAAATCGATGGAAATCAGCTACCACATCTTTACGTACACACCGTAGGCACACAACAGTAAAATAACTATATTAGGATAAGTACACATGATAATTTTCTCTCTCTTTGTAGGATAGGAAGGCGGCTCTTTTTACTGCTCTCCTCCTCCGCTTCGGCATTGAAGACATTTTTCTTTTTGACGGAGGCCCGCGCGAGGCATTTTCCTCTTGCAAAATATTATATTCCCTACCTTGTGTAGTGAAGGCTAACATAACTTTCCTCCTCATTTTCGTTACCGTGGGATGACGCTCTAGCTTTTGCAACCGACCGGTGAGATTACATCCACCCCTTTCTCACATTTTTATAGTTAGCTTCCCACCAGTTGCCTTCTCACAAGGCGCCACGGTGTGGTACCGTTGTAAATTTCTTCTCAAACGAATGGCAAAGATATAGTCATACTTGGCATAAAGAGGTATTGGTTCTCCATTCTTCCTTCGCATTGTTATGGTCGGTCGTTTTTCTGCCTCGTCCGTCCTCCTTGTGGAGCATGGTACTGCACCGTCATATATTTCCTCTCAAGCAAACGGTAAAGATGCAGTCATCCTTGACACCGTTTGCTATTGGTTCTACATTTTCCCCCTACATTTAATGCAGGACGGCTTCTGTCTCTCCTATCTACGGCGTTGTAGGCATTTGTTTGTTACTATAATCAAGTAACTAAATTGTGCTAGCACAGTTCTTTCCACCTTGGAAATGACGGCTAGACACACCGGGGACACGAACATCCGGGACGATACGGTAATGTTCAATTTTTGCAGCAACGGCTGCACGAGCCCACTGGAACGTGATCATTCCACCGGCCCTGGAGGTCTGTTTTTGTGGACACAGGAGATGCGTGGCGACCGCTCCCCATCTCAGAGGCTGGCCGACCAGCAGCAACAACAACGGCAAGCGGCGGAGCCACGTGGGCCCCGGAGGCTACAAGATCACTACTACGCACTATCCTTACCATGACCTGCAAATCTGCTATAACAGATGATCTTCTGGAATACTATACATGCCCTGTGAAGGATCATGGAATGGATACTATCAGTAGCATTATTAAGGTCAAAACAATTGGAGAGGGCCAACCACTGGCATCAAAAGATGAATTTGTATGTCTACTGCAAAGTCATAAGAACCGGTCTGTTTGGCTACTCTTGCTAAGGGGGCCATCATTGGCATAATTGATGAATTCAATCTGTCGATCAAGTATATGACGTTATAACCAATTACGTCACATCTAGGCTGACACCACGATCAACTACGAAATGGTGTCGATATGTCCGTCAGGAACATTTACATGCCAGTCCGTTATACGAATTGTATATAATTACTATTTAATAAACATTCTGTTGAATACTTTGAAACTAATCTTACTGGGCGCTGTTGCTGCCATAGATCTCGCTGCCATTGGCAGCAACAGAGCCAAGTCAAATTAATTTTAAAATAATCAACAACTTAACTATATATTTTTCGGGAATTTGCGATTTTGAGTGTTTAGCGTTCGATCGATCTCAACACGGATAAAGTGTTGGCGCAGCTTAGCTAGAGATGTGTAGGTGATAACTAAAAGTGGATTCATCCATTGATTCAATGAATTTATAGACACATTTTCGTTGTTCAGTGTCTCGAATAGTTTACCCCCGCTGACACAATCTTCTCTTGTCTGACTTAAAGATGACTCTTCTTACCGGGGTTTTGTTGTCAGGAAACGAGCATATGACATAATTGACAAGAAATTAGGGGTGTTGGGGTGTTGTGTGAATAACTGGAACCTAAATTAGATATTCGCTATAGACCGCATCTTCTTAATAATTAATTAGCATTGTGACTGCGTCGGAGTTAACTAGTTGTTAAACACACACTTGTAGGTCTGATCTGGATGCCGGACAAGTGGATAGGCCTGTGCCTGTTCCGTGATAAGACATCTGCGGAATAGAATTACCTTCAACACCGGTGTTATACTTACCAAATGCTTACACTTTAAGCCGTCACCAGCTAAGACATTTAACAGACCAGAGCTAATGGATGGTGGTATTCGTCCATGTCCCGTGATGCGACGCATATAAAACACAAATGATTGCATGCAATCAGATCTTAGCAACTTAGTAGAACACAAATACATGATACTGGTGGATACATTAGTGGTGGATGGAGTAAAATAAACGAAATCACGGATTTCTTTTTTCACGAGAGAGTTGATACTTACCTCCCTAATACGCTTTGATATTCCCAATTATCGACTATCACTCAATAAAAACTCAGATTAAAAAAGTAAGATGCCATACTGGGCAGGTAGTCAGTTGACAGTCCGGCGGATGCCAGCCCCAAACTCGCGCATACGCAGACTGACACTTCCTCTGATTAATTTATTGGCTGACACAATGCAACTAAGTAAGTTTGAAGACCGACCTCTGTGGGTCGGAGAGGCCGGGTCCGTGTTAGGGAGGTAAGTATCAACTCTCTCGTGAAAAAGAAATCCGTAAGTTCGTTTATATCACTTCAAGAGTATACTTACCTCCCTAACATTCTTTGATATTGCCATAAATTGTCAGTGAATTCTGCAGAAGGGAGGCGAGGTCAAAAGACCAGCTCTTCCCTATGCGCTTCTCTGCATTTCAGGCACTAATTTCCGAAAATTGAGTGAGAACACAACCAACATATGATTTGAACATCAGATAACACAACCGATGACTGAGAGAAGACCATATGTCATATGCGCACCCCCATCCCACCCCCTTTTCTTGGGAGAGAGACCTCAATGTCCTATACGCTCTCTACGTACTAGTGCCAAAGTACTATAGGACATCGGATGTAAAGTTTAATTATCATATGCTCTCAAGAAAGACCCCCATATAAAACGTACCATCAACATATTAAAATAAAGGGTCACGTGACAACGACAATCAAACAATAAACAACACATTTACAAGACTAACCTTGAAATCCGTGTCGCTGTCATCAACCTCCCCTTGATGAAGACTGATGTAGCACTGATAAGTGGTTGTTTCCATTGATACATTGTGCTGTTTATAAACAGTGAGAAAGCCTAAAAAAGTACACCTAAATTATCTTTTCAAAATCGATAAGGCGAGATGATTTGAGGTGTCACGGAGGTAATTGTCAGTAAAACTGGGCTCACAGTGCCACTGAGCTACCGACATAATGCCATCCACCGGTACAACGTTAAACAGGGTGGTGGAAGCCACTACGCCACGGACACTGTGAGCACTGGTCATGTCAACTTGTTTACCTGTGGTGAATTTATGGTAAAATTGGATACACTCCACAATCCACTTGGAAATGGCGTCCTTGGATGCCCTCCCATGGGGTTCAATGTATGACAATCATAAGGCTGTTGTGTCTGTCCGCCATTCCTGGGTACATTGTTTGTACCTGTTTAATGCGCAGACTGGACACCTTGCTTTTGAAGTAGGATCATATCTAGTCATGGCTAGTAAAATATGGGTTGACATTGATGTTTTAACGACTGTTTATTAGCCATGAAATTAATCCTAGGTAGAAGCCTAAGACCTTCCCCTATAACCACATAACGGTTTGCTCGGCAGATAAGGCATGTACTTCGCTTCTCCGCCTTGCCGATACCGCAGCCATCAAAAATACAGTTTTAAGTGTCAACAATTTCATAGAAATGGAACTTAGTGGTTCAAAGGGTTCATCAGCTAGAACTTGAAGCACTAGAGATACATTCCAAGACGGAATCGCTAGTGGATTTCTCGGTCTTAGATTGCTCATGCCTTTAATTAAAGTATTTAATGCACTTAATTCGTCACTTCCCCTATTAGCTAAGCAAGGGATAACTGACATTAAAGCTGACTTGTAGCCAGCAATAGAGTTAGGCTTGAGGCTATAGGCATCATACAGGTGACAGAGGAAATCGGCTACTACCTGAATAGATGAATCCATTGGATTAATACATCTTTTTAGCACCATTCTACAAATCTGTTGATTTTATAGTTATCTGCTCTCGAGGTTGACCCATTCTGATCTTTGCCATGAACATGGCTGCTTGCTAAAAAAAGCCCTCCTTAATTCTAGATTCTTTGACAACATCCACGCAGTGAATCCGAACATTGACGGATTGTTGTGAAGGGCCTTGCCCTGAAAGATAATATTGTCCATCAGTGGCAGAGGAACCGGATTGTGAACGTGGCTGGAGGTGCCGATACTCCTGATAAGCTGGAGAAAGCATGCTGGCCCGAAAAAGCAGGCATGTTTAGTGCTGCAGCTAGACCAGGAGCCACAGCTGTGGCATCGTGTTGGGTATAATACACCACGTCACAGCCAGGACCGGCCACTGTCATACCATCGGCAAGGTATGTATGCGATACGGCCGGCCATTGACTCTAACCCGGGGCCACCTTCTGCACCGTGAACGCTACCCATGCGGGAGTAAACTCATAGAAAATGTCCTCCGTGCTCCCTGCGAGAGGTGCACGTTCATCAATGTCCATGGACATGGCATTATCAGTTGACCTTAGCAGAAAATCCTCATCTTTCTGGCCAGAAACATTAGACTCTGGGTTAGCAGAGAACGCTAACCCAGACTGGCCAGGGAAGGTGCCGTAAGAGGATACGGTACCCGTGGGCTGTGGATGCTCCAGAGAACCAGAGAAGCGGGAACCTGGGTCCAGTGGTTCCGGCCCAATATCTACCAGAGAGGAAAGCCTCCAGCCGGGATCGTTAAGAGCTTCCCATGAATCTACCGGCGAGTCAACCCTCAAGCCGGGATCAATGTGGCCCACCTCTGAATCTTGAACGAAAAATGGCAAACCCCCAAGGAAACCAGATTCAGAGATGGTGATTTTCTGCTCAGGAGCAGATGAAGAAGGCAATAAAGAATCTGACCCAGGGAGCATGCCGCGAAGCAACTCTGGTACCAGATGTTTTAATATCTTCTTCATGTCCCCAATCATTTCAAGACGGAATGCCTCCATATCCATGATACGGAAGCCTTCCTCTTATCGTTGGAACTCACACTCTCCCGATCCTTCTAGGACCGCTTCTCCTCCTAACCCGCCTTATCCTTGGCCTGTAACACAAGAAACGCAGACAATAGCTCACCCCACTGGGTATCAGTGGACCACAAGTGCTACACTTGAAGCATAAATGGTAGCAAAGCGAGATTTTAAGAAACGCCCACAGGATGCACAACCAGATTTCTGAAAGGCAACAAGATAAAGACTTCTACTTCTTCTTTTCGATCGCTGGTATCACACTTGGAGAGCCGTTCTCAAGATGAAATCTGTGGTTTTCTGCAGTTCTTCCACAGGCCCATACAGCTTTTCAAGAAAAGATGTTGACAAAGGCCAGATCTCTTCTCTCAGCAGCCGATACGTACTGCAACATTGAAGTATGTGCTCTGTTGTCTGTTCTGCTTCTCCACAAGGACAAGCGGGCGATGTCGTAAGGAGGAACCGCCTGTACATGTGTTGGTTTAGTCTGTTGTGTCCAGTTCTGAGACGAAAAATGGTCACTTGATCTGGCCTCGAGAGATGATGGTAGGCATCTTCTGATTGAGGTGTTCTATAGAGTGACTTGATGATAGATAGTCTTCATATCTGTATGGGTAACCATGTTTTCTGTCTGATTCTCTTCTTCACCCACCTTTGCCATCTTGTCTGCTTCCTCATTTCCTTGGACTCCACAGTATTAGGGGACCCACTGCAATGCTATCTGAAAGCATTTGATGGTTTGTAGTGCTTCTTCAAGTTGTGGCAGCCTACCTTTGGTGATAGCCTCAAGGACGTTGCGGGCATCAGATACAAAGACAATCTGTGCAATAGGGTCTGCTGTTCTGCTGATGGTATTAGCTGCATGAACCAGTGCTTCGACTTCAGCTCTGTAGTTTGTGCAGTGTTTGCCTGTCGGTATTGCAGCTGACTCATGTTGTTCGCTTGGATACTGTATGTGCAGTCCGGTATCTCCACTCCTAATTGCATCTTTGGCTGATCCATCTGTGTAGATCTTTATCCATGTCTCCTGAGGGTACATTTCTTCCAGCATGGCTATGGTCAGGGCCTTCTTGCTCACATCACTGTGTTCATCTTTGGTTGTAAGCTGAGGTACTGTGGTGCGAATAGCTATGCTCTCTAGTTTGTTTTCCCAGGGTGGAGGATCAAGGGTGTGGTTTGGGTCTTCTATTTGTGCTGGCAACATTTCTTGGTGTTTCCTTTGAAGTGCTTTTGTCTCTTTCACAAAACTTGGTCTTTTAGGTCTTCCTGATGACAGCTGTGCTTGCCTGATCTTCATCGTGTGTCGAACGATTTGAACGTTGCAGCTTGGACCAGTGCTTTGCATTCCCTTCTTTTGCTTAGTGGGGGGCGGGGGGGGGGGGGGGTGGCGATGCCTGCTGTCTGCTCCATTTTTTCTATTGGTGTTGATATCATTCCACCAGTGATGATGCGCAGTGCCTGGTTTTGTACTCTGTCAATAAAGACAATAAGCATTTTAGTTAATAAGTTAGTAAACTCAAAACCAAAATAAAAAAGGAGCAAGGACTACAGGTCCATAAGACCACTACAAACTAATGATAAAACAGCGTTGACAAAATCATATTGTTAATAACAAGTGCAAGGCTGATTATGACGTCATATCTCTAAAAATAATAAGACAATCCGACAAGAAATCAACATCCAGGTGTAAGGACGAATTGTGGTAGGATCAAAAGGGCAAAGTGAGAAGCTCTTCTTCCTGACTCTTTTCCTAACATGGGAAAAGGGTGTAATGGTGGAGAGAAAATATATAAGTATATTATAGCGCCAAATATTATTTAACCAGTTTTAATGGTCCAATCGCGAGTCCTGGAAACACATAGCAAAGTGAATCATGACGCGAATTAGACAAAAATGTAATTTAATTCACCTGATGACTTGTTCCTGGCGTGGCCTCTGGGGGTTTCACACGGTCAGACATGATCAGGAAGGTTTACAATCCAATATAGAGTGAAGACAAACGCAGAGAAAGACTAGTGCAAGTCTCTCTTTTGCCAATAATTTGGAAAAGAGGAAGTGTCAGTCTGCGCATGGGCGGGTATTCAGTTGACAATCCGGCGGATGCTGGCCCCAGCCTCGCGCATGCGCAGACTGACACTTCCTCTTTTCCAAATAATTGTATACCTACCTCCCTAACACTCTTTGATATTCCAAATTTCGACTATCACTCTATAAAAACTCAGATATAAAAGTTGTTATAGAGTGATAGTCGAAATTTGGGAATATCAAAGAGTGTTAGGGAGGTAGGTATACTCTTGAAGTGAAATAGGTGGGCCACACAAGTACTATAGAAGTAGAAAATCATTTTCAGTGCTTTCTCGAAAAATATGCTTGTACCAGATTCGACTGCACCTCGTAGTGATGGATTGCTCAAAATCTACAGCGGTGATGCGTCCAGTCCAGCATATTTGGAATCCAATTCTTCGCACACCTTGTCTGTTGCAACTATTACACTCTTTGTGATGTCACCATCCATTTCCTGTTCTAACATCAGCGGAGTTCAAACACCAGCAGAAATGTATTCGGCTCTACAGAGACCAGTATATACAGTAGGGACGAGATGCTCAACACCTGATTATTGAAACAGTCCGAATCTCATCAGGTGGTTCCTAAAATTTGGAAGAACATTAAATCATTTTCCTACCCAATCAGCACTGCATAATGATAAGCAAACTGTTTTATTAAAAAAATCCTGATATGATGTATGTTCTACTGAGCTTGATGTACGCGGACTTGTATATGCTATTATTGTCTTGTGTAATGAGAGTGAGGCTGGAGGCGGATGCAGGATTTCGTGTTGAGGGGGCGTGAAGGAGGTGGGCCAGGGAGGGGGCTTCCTCTTCCCTAATGTGGGGGTCCGGGGGACCTCGTCCGGAAAATTATGAAAATTAAATGCTCTGAGAAGCCATCTCCTGCATTCTGAGTGATAATTCCTGGTTAAAATTGCTCAGGAAAATGATAATTTTTCTCTTAGAAAATGTCAATTTACAGAGCATGAAAGGATTATTTTAGAAATTTTCCACTGGTATGACTGGTTTGCTATGCCAAAATTTCAAATCAGGGCGTGTAAATTGACGTTTTTCAAGATCATTTCAGAAGGTCTGTCTAGTTGAGGTGTTAATCCCTGGTTAACGATATCACAGACTGTCGCCATCAGCAATCTGCTTATGTGTTTCTAGATGCTGTTGATATAAGATTTATGAGCAATAGGAATACGTGGTCAGTGGACAATGGCAGTACCATCGAAATACCTACTCACAGTACACACAACACTGCGTGGGGTGGGGTGGCGGGGACTTAACCGGAAATTTGGTTAAAATAGATGCTCTTAGACGTCATCTCCTGCATTTAAAGTAATAATTCGGGGTTAAAAATGTACACTAGGACAATTGAAAGGTTGGGGGCTAAAGACATTATTAACCCCCACCAAATTATTTTAGGGGGGGGGTGTGGCTTTAGCCACCCCCCCCAAGCCCTCCCTCCCCGGCTCCGCGGCCACTGCACGCCGGCATGCAGCGAGTACGTATGTAACAGTCTTGTTTTTGACAAACTGTTGTAAAATGTATCAGCTATGAGATAGTATGTTAAATCTCAATGAAACACTCGGAAAATTCAATCAATTAGTCGAGCATAATTTGAAATTAGAATTTGTTGTTGTAATTAGAAACCCTAAGATGTTGAGTTTGTCAATGCATTGCGTTGAGCACTGGTCAGAACGCTCAGCCGTCAAGTGTTACAATGAAATACACAAATAGTACCAAAAAAAAGAAAATGGCAAAACATGACAATTCGAAATAATGGCTCGATACACGCAACACAACAAGTTGTATACAACATGTTGTAAGTGTGTACACACCATCAAACAAGTTGTATCCAACAAGTTGTACTGTGTGTGCCCACTTACAACATGCTGTATGCAACAAAAAGTTGGAAGAAAAAATAGAACAGTGTCCTATTTTCATCCAACATTTTCATCCAACAAGTTGTACCGTGTGTATCAGTTTCATCCAACTTTTTAATCCAACATTTTACGCGACCAAACAATGGGCCTTTCTATCTAAGATCCACCTATACTTCGCCGGTGTACATTCTATTCTAAGCGTTTATACCTAATAGAAGACCGCACCAAACTACGCCGGGACCCAATATTATTCTGCGCCACATTAGCGAACGCTTAAAAGATCTTGCTATTCAACAGGCAGACTCCCTAGCAGATGAAATCACTGCCACGGATGACTGTCACAAAATGTTTCGGGCAGCCAGAGCCCTGAAAGTTACTGACTACACACCACCACTCACTGTACACAACTCTGAAGGACACTTTATCGGGACTGACCATGGAAAAGCCGCGGAGATCCGAGAATGGTTCAAGGAACAGTTCACTGACAACGATGATGAGCCCTTGCATCCGTTCTCAGGAGACAACAGGCCATTATTAACACCAATTAAAACAGCAGAAGTTGAGAAGGCACTTAAGGCCCTGAAAAATGGACGTGCATCTGGACCTGATGGCATGAGCAATGAACTATTCAAATATGCAAGTGGCATTATCTCAAAACCGATCACGCACCTAATCAATTCAGCTTTTATGCACCACGTTCCCATCGACGCTGTAGGCCAAATCACCCTTATCGCACTACCCAAGCACAAGAAGCCATCTGGGCCCCCAGCCAATCCGCGGCCCAATGTTTTCCTCAACAGCATACGGAAAGTCCGATCCAATGTTACTCTATGCCGCGTCCGAGACAAGATCGATTACTTCACCGGATCATGTCAAAGTGGCTTCAAACGTGGACGCAGCTGCGCAGGCATTGCATGGGCTCAACGCATGCTTGTGTCTGTAGTCATGTCCAAACACTGGGACTTCCACAAAATGGGCATTGACACAATTACACGCTCAAAGATCATAGATATACTACGCCAGGCCAGTTACAATGAAGATGAGCTACGACTAGTGAGACTACTACATGCAGACACCAAGCTGAGAGTACGAGTCAAGTCAGTGAAGTCTGTCGACTTTGAGACATCAATCCGTTCCCCACCGGAAGATGGTCTATCTCCGGTGCTTTTCACCTGCTACCTTGCTGCGGCATTGAAATCTGTGCGAGTAAGTTCCACAAGACCAACGCCCCCCCCACACCTCAACCCCGGTGTCAATACTGGGCATGCTGCTAGAGATTATTATGCCAACGATGTGGACTTCATAAACGAGAAAAAGAAACCCCTTGACGAACTTCTCCCAATAGCTGTAAGCAAACTAAAATTGAGAATCTCTTTATGAATGAATCCAAAACAGAGTTCACCCACATATACCTATAGACAAAGCATGACACTATAGAAAATGACGACCCACTTCGTGGCG
>CM067370.1:65108811-65113811 GCA_034401795.1 Chaetoderma sp. LZ-2023a | reverse complement strand
TTAAAAGTTATTCAATTATAAATCTTTTCTGTTCTCGTTTTCAGCCATTGATAGCGAGCAAAATGAGGCTACTTGTACCGCTCCTGCTGTCTCTGTTGGGAATTATATCTCAGGCGCATGGTCAAGGTATGTTTATATTGCTTTTTATATTATTTTGTAACCGCCCGGTTATATGTATATATTGATGTTGTATTAGTTAAACAAACAGTATATCTCGTAACAGAGCAGTCAACGGGACGTGTTGCTCACCCTACTACTTCTGCCAAGGCTGCGCTCTACACGTCCGATAAATTAGACAATCAAAATTAGACATAGCTGATTACATGATTGATTTGAAAAAGCCCAAACGTAAATAAAGACGACATAGGAGCAAATATCTGTAGTGACTTCCGGTCTACAAATGAAAACCAATAAACTGTGCAAGACCCATCCGTGCCACTCTCTCATGCCACCCTGATACTTACGCCGAGAGTCTGGGTGGGTGGGCGAGGTGGCTGGTGGTGGGGGGCTTGATATGGACGTGTTGCGCAATATGCTGCTTATTTATTGACTTGCTGGTGATGCTGATTATGTTGATGCTGATTATCCTAATGCTGCTGATGATGATGCTGATGCGGCTGCTGCTGCTGCTGATGATGATGATGATGATGATTCCTGTATTTAAGATCTATTCTCAGCATACTTAACAGATTTATGCAATGACGTCCTCGCCTATAATTACCTATTGACAGAGTCTAATCAATGCGCCTTTGGAACGGCCTGCCTCTTTCGTTAGAATATAAGGAAGTTGGGTTATAGCTAGGTTATATTTTAGATACGAGAATTGGTTTTATTACGTAACCGATTCCAGATTTATGAATTGTGGTACTTGTTGTACTGGAAGAACGTCTAGAGCGTAACCAATTTATGAAAGTATGACTGCTTAGCTGACAATATAATTTCAGTATTATCAGTATGACATCTGTTTGACCGGTACCGTTCACCAGAATAATTGGTATTATACATCAGTCGTGGGTTTTTTCAAATGACTGCTGGAATCGGACACTGCGTTTCAGAAGTTGGAAAACCTTCCCGCACATGTGACTCAGTTGTAGTACCACTGGGTTCAGACATGCAATAATAACATTTATAAAAGCGCCATGTTTGGAGTCCACGCCCAAAACTTAGTTCAGTTCTAAGATTGCGGGTTTACAATCTAATGATTCGATATTAAGATACCTGTCCCCCTGGTCAATGGGGGGGGGGGGGGGCATCTTAACCATGACATGTGCTACTGGTAGTGAGAAGTGATCGTGTGATAACAATGAACTCTCGGAACACATAAACACAATGATATCAAAGATGTAGTTGAACAAATAGTCCCACATATGGAATATTGCTATAAACTACTCGAAAGAGCCCACAATGGTCTAAATTGTGGTCGTCATTAGGGACATAGAACTACTGTAATTGTGTCACGCCATTTTTCTTGGCTCAGAATTCATGTTGGTATGGTTAAATTCTCTGGATCATGCCATACATGCCAAAATGCAGACAAGTCAAATAAACTCATCTCACGTGCGCCATGATTCCTATCCTGCTTCCCGAAAATTGGTTGATGTTAGAAAATAGATTTTGCCGAAAGCATTATATCAATATATTTGATTATGGTATTCCTTTATTATTTTCCTTTGTCGCATCTGATGTAAGCAAATTAATTTAATAGAAGTTAGCTAATTCGTTGTTGGGTGTGGGCGTTGGGGGTATGTAACATGTATCGCCGGCATACAATTGCTTTCATCATACCCGGTGATACGTAGCCATTTATAATAGGTCAAGTGGATTAGGCACTGGTGATTAAGCTGTTTAAACATTGTTCTCTCATTTATATTCAGTCTTCCAAGATAGGCAGCAAGTTCTAGGCACTATCTCAGTCCGCTCTCAGGAACGATCGAGCATTAACCGAATGGACAACAGGGTTGTATCATTGATCTTTCAAAACAACTCCACACGTCCACCAGCTCCTCGAGTACCGGTTCATGGAGAACCAGTGAACCAGGGTAATACACGGTGGCGCGCAAGCCATTAGAACCAACCGGTAGTTAATTATTTAGCCCTATCTTTATGCGCCATTGCACACAAGTAACCCTGGGAACCAGTCTGTTAATTTGTGCCAATTCCACTCTCAAGAGCTTAATATTGATCAAATTCTACTGTCTTCTGTATCACATGATTTGTAATGATTCGTAATCCGATGACATTTTTGGATGCTGTGGGATAAAGCACACTCATTTCCCTGCCTAATCCGAAGAAACAGGCCACATCTCTCTCCATCCTGTGGCCAATCATTCTTTTGAATGACATTGGAAAATGCTTCAAATGTGATCGTATCTTACATCAAGAATACACTCTACAGATTTACGGAAATAGACAGATCGGCTTTAAAAGAGGATACAGTTGCGCCGTCTTAGTGTAAGCACATCGTATGCTAATATCGGTAGTTCTATCAGAACATATGGAACAAGATGGGGACCGACACGCCACGTGCGCTTGATACCATCAAGGGACCATAGATTATTCAAATCCCGCATTAAAGCTAAATGTGACAATGGTGACCACCGTCTGTTGAGACTCCTACTGGCAAACACAAAATTTATTGTTTGTGTCAAAACAGTGATTTTTTGGGCAAATCTGACACCTCAATATGATCGCAATAAGAAGGATGCTTTATTACCAAGGATTCTTACCAGTTATCGGGTCTCAGCTCTAGCATCTATTCGAGAAAATTAGGCAACGCCAAATTCTCAAATATCAAAATTAGTCATGCCACTGGAGATGGAGTATGCAGACGATGCTGATTTAATCGAGGAAGGGTCCCTTGATGAGCTGTTTCAAATATCTGCAAAACATCTTAAAGGCGCACATCTTTTCATGAGAGAATCCCAAACGGCGTGCATACATGTATACCCGTCCGACGCAAATGAGGCTTAGGATAATGGTACCTTACTTCTGGATAGGTTATGCGGCGAAAGATCAGAAGTATGTGCTCACTTGTCTGCAGTTCAGTCGGCATTTAAAATCGTCATGCATCCATTTCAATTTACTGTTGGTCACTAAACTGACCACTGTAGAAACTGTGCAGAACAGGCCTGCTATTTGTGAGGGTGGCGCAGCAGCAATGGTCAATATTTCGACATGTTCTTTGAATGGCAGAGAATACAACCGCCCAGAAGGCTTTGACAGTATCAGTATATATATATATATATAATGACGGCTTAAACCAACTAGTCATACCCCCAGTGAAATAGTTGGGCATAGGAGGACCACGCAGTCGGCCAGGGGAAGAGGTAGCAGTGCTCAGGGTACTGGCCCTCTCTGCAGGGGCACAGCTTGTGGGCGGTCCACCATTCCCGGGCATTGGGGATCCTCAGTCCGCATGCTTTACTATGGGCTACACACTGCCCTCCGACACGCCATTCCTCATATGCTGCAAGGGTCTCGTAATCCATCTCTCACTATTCAGAGGGGTTAAACGTAGGCGACGATGATCTCAGCCATTGCACTCGTTGCTAGCCCTAGAACCGCGGTCTCCATTAGTGTAAGACGGGGAGCCAGGATTTTGCAACAGTGTAGGAGGCACCACTGAGGGCGATCTTTGGGATGGGGTGAGTTATTCCGAGACAGTGCCCGGCCAACCCACTCACCACTGTAGCGAGGACAGCCACAGTGGTGGCAGGAAGAACCTCATTTCCACCTGTCATCTTCAGCATGGCCACATTCGCCGCCACGTTACTAGCGACATGGACTGCCAGAGGTTTTGGTTTGGTCAGTAACTTCTGTGTCTTGGTTCGCAGCAGGGTCTCCACCTTCTGAAAACTCGCCTGACTCTCGGGCAGTTGCTTCACGATCTGTACCGTTGACGTCATTGTTTAAGCACTGAGTATACAGCACGGTTAAACGTCTGCGTCCCCTGTCGAGAGAGCTAATACGATCTTCCCAGTCTGCATCTGCCAGGTGGCCGGGTTGGTACTCAGAAATATTCATCTCTCTATTGAGACATCTTAAACATGTCCGGGCTCACGCTATGTGAGAAGTACTATGATGTCTTCCGGAGAGAGTTGAAGGACTACAAGAAGAAGACACCAGATGGGCTCGCTCAGCTCTCCGGTGCTGAGCTGACAGAGGAGCTGACAGCTGTGAAGCTCTATCTAGGACTTGGCAAGGGACAGATCTGCTTCCTCGAATACCTTATCATGGGCTGGAGTATCGTCATGCAGCTCCTGCGAGCTAAAGATTTGTACAAGGATCGGGAGTATCTGTCAGAAGTGTTCCAGCAGTTGCAGACTGCCATTGCCTCACCGGACTCAAAGCTGAACAAGGCTCTGCGATACTACAAGCTGGAAAAAGAATGCGCTGCCAAACCTCCAGCCCTTGGATGTGCATGTTGGCAGCGTGTATAGGGGCTGTAGGGCATGCCAAGTTGGTTCAGTGTCTCACCGTGGTCCCCAGTGCTACTGTAGAGAGTCAGGAGAGTCTTATAGCTGATTTGCTGGCGGCAGAGTAGGCTGATCCCGAGCACCACGATAGCTAGGCATGACACCACACGTAGAGCTACCATGGGGAGCAGTGTCATGTCGACTGGCTGCAGTGTCGGGGCGCCTGGAGCTGTCGTGTTGACTGGCTGCAGTGTCAGGGTTGGAACGACTGTATGGCTGGTACTATGCGTAGGTGCGTTGAACCCCCCTCAACTGTCATGTTGTTATAGCCCCTGACTTGGAGGTCCACGATGTTCACGATCATGTTGCTTGGAATCAACCGTAGGTGTGGCGAAATAGCAAAGTCAAGTTTGCGACAGGCCTTCTGCAACCCCTGCTGGAACTTAGCAATAAGACTACTGGGGTCTGCCACGATGATCGTATCCTCAACGAGACTGATGAACATGGCCTGAACCTCTGCTCCACTGACACCATCTATGGTTTGCCACAGCTGGGTCTGTGCTGTAAGGAGGCAGTAGCACAGTG
>CM067370.1:65088311-65108311 GCA_034401795.1 Chaetoderma sp. LZ-2023a | reverse complement strand
TCGGATACAGAGGTGGCAGACATCAACACCCTAAATAACGACCTCAGCTTTCATCTGGTCAAACCCTATTCGAGCGGTGCCCCGCTGATGGCCCATGATGGGCTGCTATTGACCCTGGCAAAAAAAACCTGCGGTTCATATTTGAGAAGAAAGAAGTGTGGTACCGCGTTGGACCTGGGGGTGACTGGCAAACATGGTTGCACCTATATAGGCCTCCCGCAGTCATTGACATAAAGGTTACTCCTCTCTCCACTGTTGTGAAAAAGGATGGGACAGTTCGAAAGCTCTACATCAGGGATCATCATTCCTCACCTACATAGGTGAACGTGTCTGCCTGGCGAGGGTGGGTCACCGGATCGGAGTTACAGGTGGAAAGCCCCTGCTGCGTCGTCCATTCGATGGACCAGAAGAAGCTGTTAGCCTCCAGGAGGGCATCCTATGGGTAGATGGTGTGTCATATGTCTCCAAAGTCAAGGGTGCTGTTAAACTGCTTCAGCGAGTCAGACTCACTAGCCTGTAAATGACTCATATAGTCCTAGAGCTACGTTTCTTAGCCGGCGGCACAGTGAAGCAGCTAGCCCTGCACCTGAGTGGATGACGACCACTATCGATCCAGATGGAACAGGGCTCGATCTGGCACATATATTTCTCAAGGGGTTCACTCTGTTCAGTTTAACGCTTCATATATAGCCATGATTCTCATCATACTGCTCGTGCTGGCGTCTACAGCAGTGGCACAGGGCGCTGAGACTGCCATGATAGTGGATGCCAAGTGGGCCCACTTCCGGGATGACTCCCAGTACAATCCTTATGTCGACCCCTTGCGGCGAAACATTTACGACCGCTTTCACCCACGTGAAGAGATCAAGTCTGTCTGCCACTTCTATGGGGTGGAGAGGGTAGGCCGTGGTTGTCTGCTGGAGATCCTGCTCAGCACCAGATTCTCTGCATAGCATGTGAACATGCCAGAGTCTGCCGTGGTTCAAATGCTAATCACTTTAACCTCCCCCAGCTGAGCGTTGTCAAGTTAGATGGAAGCCCCTATGGGTGGTCCCATCATGCCGATGCGACTCTGACAGAGACTACATGTTTGTCTGAGCCTACACAGAATAGAGAGAGAGAGAGAGAGAGAGAGAGGCCGGCCCTGTGGTTGATGGCGATCAGTGGTGCATATCACTGTGGAGGCTTGTCTCTAAATTGGCGTTCAGACCCTGGTGGTAGTAGTGATACTACCTCCCTGGCGGTCGTTCGGCGATCCATGGTGGCCCCCGTCTCAACACCCTATGCCCCAGGGCAGTGAGGGCTATGGATCGCCGAACGGCGGCCAGTTGACGGAGGTGGTATCGTTTTGACCCTGACACTACTACTTTATCTGATGTAACTGCGGAGCTCTTCTCACTACGGCAGTGTTGCTTCTAGCTTCCACCATTCGGAGCATAGAGAATAGTTTCCAAATAATACAACCAAAGAAAATTCAATTTTAAGTCAACAATATTTGTCTGATGTTTAGCTAACCACATCCTGCTATGTAGGATCATGAACCTATGATCTCAAAAAGCGATAATCGTGCACAGGTATCCCAAAACAGCGAAATAGGTTTGCAGCCCTGGCATGCATTCTCTAAATGATACAACTGAGGGGTGTTTCAGTCCTGACTGGATCGCTCTTTGCTTTCACCATGCAAGGAATGAAGGCCAGTTTCCCGTCTGCAAGCCCTATTGATAAAAAAAGGAAAAAAAAGAGGATTTTCACAACATGTATGGTGTGCAAATATCGCTCTACAATCCTTTCTGGCTGAAGGTCTCAACATGCTGACTGGTGTTCTTTTGCTGATACTGTTGTTGAGTGTTGCTGTTGTCTTGAACAACAGCAAATCTTAACCACACTGTCCGATGAAATGGATATCAGTTAGAACATTACAACATAGTTTAACTGGACAGACACAAGTTCCGTCACCTTAGTCCTTGCTCAACTAAACGTTACTCAAGCACCACTTATTGGAACTAATGGTTCAATGCAGCCCATGGTACAGTATACATGTACAGCAATCTGTATCACTAAACTGATCACACATAGTACTCTAGTCTAATTCTTAGCTTTATATTGAGATATATTCTGACTAATATTATTATTACTTATCATCGTTTACTATTTTTCATCATGCGGAACCTCGAAAATTACCACAGCCTCTTATCCTTCTTGTCATAGAACATTGATGGCATTAAGCGAAAGTTGGATGTGGAAACTGTGCAACAAATGCTTACCAAACATGATTTTATAGGTCTACAAGAGACACACCTAAATGCCTCCAATATAGATACCACCACCACAAAGCTTGTCAATTATTCATCCATTACTAAACACACGTTTAAAGACTCAAAGAAGAGTTGGTCGTGGGTCAGGGGGTCTAGCAGTATTGTATAAAATGAATACCACAACTTTGTTAGTGAAAATTAACACCTCAAATAAATTCACACTGTGGATTAAATTATCTGCCAGACACTTTGGCAGGATAGAAGACTTATATATATATGTTGCCTGTATATACCACCTGCTGATTCCCCATATTTTCGTGACCAATTCAACTCCATTGAAAGAGAGATTGTTCTCTTCAGTTCAAAAGGGAATATTCTGCTAATGGGAGATTTCAATGCAACAACTGTGGAAAATGACCAAGCATTAAAAGACCTCATCATAGATGACAATCATAAGTACCTGCCTCTGCCAGACGACTATATTTCAGACCATGCACATTGTGAATGTAGGTCTCAAGATACACAGTTTAATAATCATAGGGAAAAACCTTACAGAACTGTGTATATCAGGAGGCATACGTATTCTAAATGGACACACGCAAGGAGGTTACCAGGGCAAACTAACATGTTTCAACACACAGGGGTGCAACACAGTTGATTACATCATATGCAGTGATAAATTCATGAACAACGTCTCGCGTCTCCATACCGATTCTCCAAACGTGTACTCCATACACTGCCCATTGTCACACATTACAAAATGTAACCTAAAAATACATAATAAAACAAATAGTCAACTAAATGCCCTACCGACACGATACAAACTTACAGAAACAAACAAAACACATTTACACGTCAGAACTTCCATTACCAAAATTACAGCAGAAAATAAAACTACTCATGGAAAATACAATTAAGCCTATGACATCAAATATAGATGAAGCTGTAAGTCAATTAAATAATATTATGACTGACGCAGCTCAATGCAAAGAAAGCGGGAAAACCAGAAGAGTGACACACCAAATGACTTAGAAAGCCTAAACAAACAGTTCAGGCAAACTTCCAAGTCCTTGCACTAATCCCCCAGTAACACCCACACAAGACAACACTTTATACGACTAAAGAGAAACATAAAACAGATGACCAGGAACCAAGAATAAAGCTGTCAAAGATAAGCTTTTCTATAAGTAAGAGAACCTCTATGATGACAATCCTACGCATTATTGGAAACTAATTATTCAATGGCTGACAAAATCTCAAGATGATCTAAATTTGCCAGACGAGGTATTAAATAACTTACATAAACATTCCAAAGAGATTATATATACCTGTATAATTCTCACATACATGATAACAAATCTGAGGAAATAATTTCTGACATGCGAGGCAGAGAAACATGCATTCCCAATACTAGCACACTCGATAAACACATTACATCAAAATAGATAATAGATGCCATAAAAATTTACAAAACAATAAGACTTGCGAGCTTGACCAGATAACAAATGAGATAATAAAGTATGGCAATGATATTATCCTGCCAGCCCTTGCTAAAATCTTCAATACAGTCTATAACTTTAATCATTTTCCAACAAGCTGGGCAACGGGATACTTAATGCCAATACACAAAAAGGGTTCAAATCTGGATCCAAACAACTACCTTGGTATAACTATCACAAGTAACCTAGGCATTCTAGCATTCTTACAGCAGGCTAATAAACTACATTGAGACCAATAAGCTAATGCCCGAGAAGCAAGCTGGCTTCAGAGAAAGTCGAAGAACAGCTGACAACCTGTGTTTATTCTAAAATCTATAGTTAACAAATACATTACGTGCGACCACAATATATATATATATATATATATATATATATATATATATATATATATATATATATATATATATATATATATATATATATATATATATATATATATATATATATATATGCTTCATAGATTTCAGTAAAGCCTTCGACAACGTATGGTGGGAAGGAATGTGTTTAAAACTACTGCGCATGGACATAGGTGGGAAATTTTACTGGACCATAAAGGCAATGTACATCAACACTACCATTGCCCTTAAAATAAATAACAAACTTACATAGACATTTCCATCTGAAACAGGTATGAAATAAGGCCACAACATCAGCCCCACCCTATTTAATATATATTTAAGTGATCTTTCCTTTCCCGTGTACACCCAGTTAAACTACAGAATAAGATCATAACTCGCCTGCTATGGGTCGATGATTTACTTATCCTCTCGGAAAGCCCTGATGGCCTCCAAAACTCCCTTGACATATTGAATAACTATTGTAAGCAATGGAAAAAAACAATAAACGTAAGCAAATCCAACTGAAGGATACTTAAACGTGGTAAAATATCCAACTTCCATAAATTCAAAATTGGTACGGACGAAGTTAGACAATCAAATGAACAACACACCTTGGATGCACTATTAATTCATATGGTAAGTTCACCAAGGCCAAAGAAAACCTGTATGTCAGGCTTGAAAGTCCTTTTTTAGCTCCAGAAAACATTCTCCGGTACACTTCCGGCACTACAATTGTATAATAAGCTATCTGATACCTTAATAAAACCGATGATGGTGTAGTTCGGATCGACCGGTTGCGTACCAGCCGTACCAGCTAAGCCGGGTATGCGCCGCCTGTCCTGGATTCGTTCCCTGAAGACGACCCCCTGGGTAGAGCCATAAGCGTATATGGCCTATGAGAGAGATCGCGTTGTGAAAACGACTAAGTTGCTATTTTTGATGGAGCAAGATGTTTACGACCAAGATAGGATGGCGCTTTTAGTGTACCGAGATGGGACCCTGTATTCCTCATTGATTGCCTGTTCTAGTTGAATCTGGCATTAACCAAGACCAGAATTCGACGGGCCATTTTAAATCTGTAAACCATTTCAAAATTGGTTAGGAAATGGCTGAGTTATCTACAGAAAACCCTTCTTGATTATCTTCAAAATATTGTCATGACGTCATAACCACGTGGACGCAGAACTTCTAGAATGTTCTAGAACATTTGACTGTGCTATTATTAGCTACGCGCTGATTGGCTGTTGCTCGAACGATGATTGGTTGGAGCCTGCGCCTGTGATGTCACGAGGAGTATAAAAGTAGACGCGATCCAGAGATTGAGAGCATCCTCGGCCAGCGGCCGAGCAGGTTGGATCTGTACCAGCAACTAACAGACAATACGCATATTACTTCGCTTTGTGTCAGGTTTTTCTCCCGTAGCTGGCAGTTGCCCAACCCACCGCACTAACACAATTTTGTAACTCCCTACTTACGGGAGTAATTTGGAACTTTCTGATTACTGTTCACGAATATCAATATCTACTTCGGAACACAAATTTGTGGTGAGGCCCTTGTGACCTGAATATGTGAGTCTACAGATGTAGAGGCAGGATGTTCTTTGATGGATGACTCGCTGGATCTGCTGGCCACGCCTAAAAGTGATATTTCAACTGTCACCGCACTAATATCTTGTAGGTTCTTCTGACTTTCGACCGCAGCAAGTAAACTCTGCCCGGTGCATCTTCAGAGCTGGCTGATGTACCCAGCACCGTTAAGCTTTGTTTTGTATCTTCGTTTGCCTCTGACAACCCCCGCTTGTGATCAGGTTGTTTACAACTTCCATCCGTGCCATCGGTGTACGGGAACTTTCTTCACCACAGTAGTACTATCGTATCATTTGCTGACTGCTCGTTAGACATCCTATTAGGCTTACAGCGCTGTGCGATGTACCCTTCCTGCCATGAGTGTTCTTGCAGGAATCTTGTTTGCGGAAAATAGCTTGCGGGATCCAACCTGTTGGAACTTTCCATCTTCCTGAGAATGCCTCAATGCACGTCAACTATGAAATGACGTATCAATTTCAGTAATACGGTAGCCTAACTTAAGAATGACTACCAAGTATTCAAGTAACTATACTTAACAGTTTAATTATTTCTCTATATGTATTTCTTTAATTATATTGTATCCGTAGGAACGGTCCCGATGACTAAAAGGTACCGCAATGGTCTTAGGACCGCTAGTTATAATTTCCGTATTTGTTTATAGTTATTCTCCTTTTCTGTAAGGTGTTTTACTAACCGCACCGTAATAGGTTCGTTAACCTGTACTAAGATATATAACTTTGATCATTTGATACCGTATTCATCGTTCTGGTTAGATTATGTATGTATATGGCCAGTGGCCATCAGTTCATATGTTTTGCTTATTTATAGAAAATATAGGACTGCAGTGCACGTAGGAAACACTATACAGCAACACTTATATATGCAGCACTTTCTCCCACCAACAACAATTTTTCACTGAGGTCGCTGTCCGTGCTATAACTCTGTTTATCCCGGCATGCTACCGACTAAACCTTTTCTATTCAGCTCGATAGGATAGGTTCAAAATGATTAGAGACACTTTCCTCATTACCAACTCGGTAATATACTCTTCTCTTCCGGCAGTGCGATAATCTAGCCCCGCACTCCGGTAAGATTCATAACTCCAAGATTTTGTCTCTCTTCATGCTCCACTCAGCCTTGTGGCTTCTTAATTGTTTAGATGTCCCTATCCGCACCATGGGCTGATCCGACTCTAGGAAACTGTTGGGGTTTCCGAGCGGTGATGTGGTATCACATACACTCCCCTTGTATCTTTGGATACTTAGTAATTAGCACTTTAGCCAATGTAGGAAAGCACTGCGAAAACATACATTAATTATTATTTTTATTACTGAACAAACCTCCCGCACCACAGTGCAAAGCAGGGCAACTTATATATAAACCTAATGACAGGTTAAACGGTTAATTCCATAGGACCCAGTGACAGGCGAGATGCGTATCCCCACCGAATTCCATAAGAATGTCTGGGCATGATATTTAGTTCTGCCACGCCCTTACGGGAAGGACATTTACGGTGGGTATTCGTCTCTCTCACCCCCACCATAACGATAGAACAATGGTCTAATATTGCTTTCGTGAAAAGTAGTCTATGTCTTGTCACGTTTTATGTGGTTGCGGAGCGGGATGCCCGGATTCTTGTCCAGTTTGGAGATCTTACTAAGTAACATGTATGAGCGCTGTCTTCAGTATTGATATCATAGGGCATCTGTTCTCAGTGACAGCCGTGTCTAATAGCTAGGTAGATACCAGTCAATTTGCGGCCAAAAATAGTTCTTGTTTTAAAAACAACTAAAAGCTGGCAACTACTAATTCAGCATACTAAGAATCACATAAGACGGTGCCGAGGGAATCCATCGGGAATCGCTCGTCCCGTCTTCACATAAAACAGCACGCAACCCTATAGTCATAATCTCACTAGGTATGGTCTTTTCTTTCTCAAGCGTTTTTGGTTTAAATATTAGAGTGGGCCCATTTTTGCCTACTACTCTTCTCCCGCTTTAAGCAGTGGTGACACCTTCCCAAGACAGAGGCCCGCGCGAGGCACTTGCCTCTCGCAAGGATTCAGCGATGAAAGTCCACGTGAGGATAATACTCCTCACCCAAACTAGCACTAGGAGTAGTTCCCGCGTGACGCACATAACTTTTCGTCCGAGATAACCTTCTTCCTTTCAGGTTAGAGGTATAACAACTTATACTAAGTTAATTAGTTACGTCTCATGTACGGGAGCCTCCCTTACAGGGATACCTCTGCGGACCTACGAGTCTGTGTGGTACCTCCGGGAGCCCAATGTTTAAAAGTTCATCTACCTGTCTCTATGTCTCATATTTTCATATGCTCTTATTTTAGATTTATCTAGAATATTTATAATTGTTTAGGTAAAATCATTGCATAGACTTATATTTTTAGGTCACCAAATCAAATCTTGTAAGTCCATAGATCACGAAATTTCTATGGACAGGCATACTGGTGACACAAATTCTTGGGATGAGATGGTTGTGTTTAATGTTCGCGATGATGGTCGCACCGCCCCACCGGAACGATTGAGTTCCACCGGCCTTAGGAGCCGGTTTTTGTTACCCGCAGGGCAGTCTCGTACAAGGTCCATCACCCCGAGACCGGATGCTAACCAGCGTCATCACTCGTCATGCACTTGCAGCGCGGCGAGTCGACATGATACACCGGAACGGCCCGACACTACTAGGCGAGCTACAATACTATACAACTCGGAAATATGGGCAGCCGAACTAACAAGAGAAACAATCAAATAATGATTATCACACGTATATGGATACATTGGAGGCTGAACTATTCGAAAGAATCCACACAAAATTCTGTAAATTTACTTTGCAAGTAGGAGAGAACGCAACTAATATAGCATGTAAGGCTGAACTTGGTAGATACCCACTGATTACTGACGTAAACACGCTTATGTCTAAATACTGGGTCCATTTGGAGAACTTACCCACCAATCACACTATTCTTATTGATGCTGTCTTATGTAGCAAAACTCTAGATTTGGTGAAAACTGAAACTTGGCACACATATACCAATACCATGTTCCTCCAAAACAACATAAAATATACAGACCTCGATACTAGACCTCAACAAAGAAAACAGCTGTGTAACACAGTAAAAAGAGCACTTGACAATAATTACCTCAAACACTATCGCCAGAAACTCATGTCATCTGAAAAACTACAATATTACAAATATATTAAAAAACCATATAGCATCGCCCCATACCACACACAAATAACAAATTCAAACTTTCGGAGAGCCCTAACCAAGCTACGTATATGTGCACATCGGCTAGCAATAGAAAGTGGCAGATATAGAAAGATTGGAAGGGAGGACAGGAAATGCAGAACATGTCACCCGCAACTGGAGGATGAACTGCATTTTCTGACCTTATTCCCAACTTACAAAAAACATAGAGACTTCCTGTACTGCAAACTAACCTTAGCGTTACCTACCTTCCATGACCTGACGAATCTAGATAAGCTATTTTTCATTCTTGACTGCCCACCAGAACTCTCACCACTGGTCGGGCAATTTATCTTCGAAATGACTCAAAAGCGAGAAACCGCCCTCAATACCCCCACCCCCAACACAACACACACCCGCCCTGATCATGACCAGCTCAACCTAAGTTTATCAAGAACTTGTACCAATCAGTGAATATAGCTACATACGTCCTTCTCTTGGTATTGATAGTTCCATATCTGTTCCCTCCCTCCACAACTACCACCAGCTAGTGTTAAGCTGCATGTATATATGTTATTATTCTATTACATCATTTTATATAGTTTTGTTTAAACGCATTATGACATAAACCTTTTATGTTTTCCACACATCTATACTGTTCATGTATTGATGAAATGAAATAAAGTAAAGTAAAGCAGTAAGTATACATTTCGACAAAGAAATCCAAGTAAGCCTTTTACAATTTGCAACCATACATGTAACATGCTACATATTATTAATAATAATATGACCGAAGGCGGCCGGTGCCTCAGGCAGCAAACGCTTCCAGTCAAATTAATTTTCAACATATAATTTCTTACATTTTAATACCTTGGTGCTTCCTTGGTTATTTGGGTCTTCTAAGCCCCGGCTTCTATACCCCTCGTGTCTCTGTATGAGTGCTGGTGCTTCAATGCGTCACAGCAATAGACCATCTCACTTTAATGTTTGGATTTGTTTTTGTTTTGTTTTCAAGCTTTTATTTAATTGCTCTTAGCGGGGTGTTTTTCTAGTTCAAATGGCTAAGGAAACAGAGGCCCAAATAGCTATGCATTGTTTCAGTCTCCTATCTAAATTAACACTTCTCGAAGTTTAATGACAAACGCATTCTAGATAAGTGACGCCATCGTTTCCCCAAAAATTATTTGACGCATGCGTGTACTTAGCTTACAACATGGCGACCATCTCTTCGGATTTATCCGAAAATGCGGATTATTTTTTACAGGCCTCCGTATTTCTGGACATCCAGTCAAATATCCGGATAATTTTTGTTGAATTATCAATTTTCTTGAAATAATTAATCTGTTACCAGTTTTCGTTCATATACTGAAGAGAATTTGGCTAGCTTCTCAATAGGTCCCTTAGAAGTCTATTAATATGAACTATGTGTGCTTGTCTGGCTGTGTGTCTATGTGTGGGTGTGTAAGTGTTTCTGGAGATGTATCTTAAGTTCTACTGATCGTATTTGGTTCAAATTCTACCATGCTGAAATCGCAAGAGATAATTCCTAGATCGTGGTCATTATTCGCAGCAAAGAAAATGGGATTATTATTATTATTATTATTATTATTATTATTATTACTATTATACAGCGTTCCCATGCCCAATGGATGTGCGTGCCGATCCACGTATTTTCTTTGATACACGTGATGCTATTCCTGAAGACCAATCTTGTGCTGAAGGAATGGAGTTCAGCTTGCTCTCGTGTACCTGTATTGGCACTCCAGTTGAAAATCGTAAGTCACCATGCCATGATATGTATTCTGTTATTACCTGTAATAATCTATATAGCAATTTGAAGAAAGTAGGATGGCGAGGAAAGGTAAAGAAATCAGATGGCAATGTGAATGGCGAGAATAGAAAGAAATTTACAGAAGTGAAAAGGAAGGTAAGGTTAAAAAAGAAAACAAGGGAAGAAATGGGGGAAAAGAAGTAATGGCAAACGATAGAGAAGGTGGAGAAAAGGATAAAAATATAAAATGGGAAGGTCCTTTCCACTGTATCCATCTATCTTATGGCGTCATAATCAACTACGTGACATGATGTGTAGTATGACATCACAATCAATGAGGTCATTATGACGCCATGAATGACGTATATAAGACCGTCGGGAACGCATATTTGAAGACGGACTATGCGTTGTTTTATGAATTGTATGTATTTACTATTTAATAAATAGGCGGCAACAGCCCCCAGTCTAATTAGTTACAAAACAGTCAACAACTTGCCTGTATAGTTTCCAGGAAATTAATAGTCAGGGCATTCGGAGATCGATCAGTCCCAACACAGAGAAGTGTGGGTGGAGCTTAGCTAGAGGTTGGCGGGTCATAGCTAAAACTGGAAAGGTCTAAGAGAAAGGAAGGTGAAAGCGCTAGAGGAGCTAGAAATATTTCAGAAAGTAAACAACTGAAAAGAGGGAAGGAAAGGGCACGATGGTGGAACATAAGAGAGACCATATTCTGTCTGTAGCTGGTTTACTTTGTTAAAGGCTAATGAAGCAGCATGGGTTATTCAATAGAAGATAATCTTGGATGATTTTAACTATTTGAACACTAAGACCAGATGGAACAATTACTATTTGATGCAAGAATCATTTGAAACATATTTTGAAAGGTATTTGACTGCAAGGTAGACTAAACAGATGATGACTTCCTAAAATTGAGGAAAAAATTAATTTATGCACCGTATTTATGTCTGGAAATATAAGAGATGACACGCGAAGGTATCTCTATTATGATTTCCCCAGAGGTGATCGAGGCCCTTCCGATCTAGCTTCGAGCATGGCAGGCATGAGAAAATGTTCGATAGTATGCAAACCCAGAATAAGAAGCTGACAATGCCCTGTCTGTGTGAGCCGAGGCGGGGCGTGGTGATAGCCATCACTCTAAAATCAACCTACTGATTCGTCAACATAAAACAACCTTTAGTATATTTGTTTATGCCACAGATCCACATAAGATACATAATTATCTAAATAAAGACAAAATATACCATGTGAATGCAACTATATGGCAAACGATTTGATGACATTCATTCTGTCCAATCTTTTGGGAATTGAATTCTTCTTGTGGAATTTAGTTTCCTTCTTCAGATATTTAGTTTACTGATTATGTCGATTAATCACTGATTTAGTGTAACAAATTACATTTTATAAAAATCGATACTACCTATGACGATCAATCATTCTCTTAATCTCAAGTCACAGCAACTATACAGGTCACATACGGGGGTTTAGGCTTCGTAATCGGACCAACGGTCTTGGGCCATTTCATTAGTTTTGGATACGTCAGTGATCGCGTTGCATTCATCGACCTGGCTATCCCTACGCGAAAACACACCACCACCAAATATCGGATTGTGAACACATATGGCCCGACTACCGAAAAAGCCAAATAGAATCCAGAAATATTAGATTCCTTCTGTGCAGAACTGAACTCCGTCATTACGATCCCGGCTAGATGGCAACTGTTCGTGTGTGGAGATTTCAACTCCAAGCTGGGTAAACTCGGAATTGCAGACAAAAGTTCAGGACTTGGCTTATGCATGGGCTAGTATGGAGAGGGCACACGTAACAGCAATAGGGATGCACTCGTGGCATTCCTTAGTTCCAATGGCCTATTTGCAACAAATACGGATTTCAAATACCTATGCCGTCACCGGACAACATGGCCGGACACATTGTTGATCGCAAATCACCAAACGGTTCTAAGGCTACAGCAGCTTCTTCAAGCAAAGAGACTTCATACTATGTAAGACACTGGCAAGACCACCTACTTCTGGATGTTTGTTCCTATGGAGGCACAGACCTCAATTATGACCATAAGCCAATCATTAAACGCCTGCAGATGAAAGATCTATACTTAAAGCATAAACGTCATATCAGGCAAGATGGTAGAGTCACCTACAACCTACCCAGGCTCATCAGCGACACTGACACTCAAATGTCATACAAAAAGGCCCTCGGGGAGCAGATAGCTAACAGCGACATCAGCTCCGATCCAAGGGAAGCCCTAACCAAAATACTGAAATCTATGGAATCATCAGCTACCAGCACCATATGTGTTCTTAAAATCAACCGAACTATGTATACTGACGACCCTCTAGTAGTAAAACTATCAGCAGAGCAGAAAGCTTAAAAGATCTTGCTATTCAACAGGCAGACGCCCTAGCAGATGAGATCACTGCCACGGATGACTGTCGCAAAATGTTTCTGGCAGCCCAAGCCCTGAGAGTTACTGACTACACACCACCACTCACTGAACACGACTCTGAAGGACACTTTATCGGCACTGGCCAGGGCAAAGCCGAGGCGATTCGAGAATGGTTCAAGCAACAGTTCACTAACCACGGTGATGAGCCCTTGCACCCGTTTACGGGAGACCCCAGGCCATTATTAACAGCAATTAAAACAGCAGAAGTTGAGAAGGCACTTAAAGCCTTGAAAAATGTACGTGCATCTGGACCTGATGGCATGAACTATGAACTATTCAAATATGCAAGTGACGTTATCTCAAAACCGATCACGCACCTAATCAATTCAGCTTTTATGCATCACATTCCCATCGACGCTGTAGGCCAAGGCACCCATATCGCGCGACCCAAGCCCAAGAAGCCTTCTGGATCCCAGCTAATCTGCGATCCATTGTGCTCCTCAACAGCATACGGAAAATCATATCCAATGTTACTCTTTGCCACACCTTGTCTTCATCGGATCATGTCAAAGTGGCCTCAAGCGTGGATGCAGCTGCACAGACATTGTATGGGCTCAACGCATGCTTGTGTCGGTAGTCATGTCCAAACACGGGGATTTCCACAAAATAGGCATTGGCATGTCACGAGCCTTCGACACTATTACATGCTCAAAGATTCTACGCCAGGCCAGTTGCAATGAAGACGAGCTACAACTTGTGAGACTACTGCTTGCAGACACCAAGATGAGAGTACGAGTCAAGTCAGTGTAGTCTGGAGTGTTTGAGACATCAATCGGCTCCCCATAGTCCTGTGCTTTTCACCTGTGACCTTGCTGCTGCATTCAAATCCGTGCTGGAAAATTCCACAAGAGCAACAACCACAACCCCCTCCCCAACCCCCGACCAGTGTCAATACTGGGTATGCCGCGAGGGATGGAATATACCGACAATATGGAAAAGAAACCCCTTGACGAACTTCTCCATATAGCTGCAAGCGAACTAAAAATTAAGAATCACTTTATGAATGAATCCAAATCAACTTTCACCCATATATGCCTATCTACAAAGCATGAAACTAAAGGAAAATGACGATCTACTTCCTGGCGGCGAACCACGGAGGTAAAGTAAAATCCTGGGCTCACTGCTTTCCATTACGGCTGACATTGCTGCACACTGCATCATGGGGGGCATAGCATTCCAGTCCTTCCGGAAGCTATGGTTTCGTAGATTAAGGATGCCCTTTATAAAAAAGACTACGTTTATATAAATACAACCTGCGTACCCTTGATGCTGTATAACTGTGACAGCTGGGCTGCTCTAAAATTCAGCTCGAGACAAACTCGAAGCCTGCCACCGCAAACACCCACGCACCATCATTTGCCACCGAGGGCCAGACAGCATAATTGCCAATGATGCACTATACAAGATGTATAATACGTCGTTGCTTTCTGTAAAAGTCGCTCAGCAAAGATGGTCCATATCTGTTAAAGATGCCAGAAGACACACCAACACAGAGAGCCTTGGAATTCAGCTTACTCGGAGCCAGCAAATACAAAGCCAGGAGAGGACGTCATTGCATAAATCTGATGCTGTGTGCTACGAGGTGACCTCAAGAAGGCATGACTCGGTACATTCAAATCAATAATGGACCTGAGGAAGCTAAGAATGTCGGTTGAGGACAAGACACGGTGGGCAAAAGCGAAGAAGGACGGATTGTAGCCGTAGGATGTTTCTACTACTACTACAGACACAGAATACATTAATCATACATACATACATCCACTATGAATCTGTCTATCCGTCGTCCGTCTGTCCACGCGTCCGTCCGTCCGCCGCCTGCTCGCTCGCTCGCCCGCCTGCCTGTTAAATTATTTAGATTTCTGACCAAGCTGTCTAGGTCACAACATTAGAGCATCTTATTTGTTTATTATTGTCCATTCAACCTATAAAATCATTCTTGCGCATCACTAATGCGTATGATAGGATTATTTACTCTTTGGTCAAACTAAAGTGTTGGTTATTGTTTTCATTTTCAGCGTGTGAGCCAATTTTCCATGTAACGTTTGATGGTGGTGAAATCAAGGATACGTCAATCAACAACTTCTGGATCGCAAACAAAGGTGGGGTTGCTGCTCAAACTGATGATGGCACTAACTGGTATGGTGTGTTTAATGGAAATGCGCATCTGTTTGTACCAGGCATGGCCAACATGGACTTGCGAAATGACTGGGCTTTTGTTGTTGATTATGATGGACAGAACAGTCGCAACAACAACGGCGTCGCGTTGATCGGAAATAAAAATTGTAAAAAACCTGAAGGATCCTTCTACCTCGTCTTGACAAATCCATCAACAGTCGAGGGATTTGTGAAGACACAGCTTGGAGTTGGCTCTGCATCTGTATCAGCGGTAATATAGAATAATATTGCTAACATTAACTGCATATTAAACTGGCTTCAACTAATTGAGAAATCTGCGCTCGCTTTGAAATAAAGTGGAGTAATTTGTCAAGTTCTTATCCAGGCATGGATGGGATAGCATGGGATCCGTAGAAGAAGCGCAATTTCTCTTTACTTATATTAGCTATTCAACGACAAACACATCTTAAAATTTGAGTGGATGAAGAAAGGTGTTACCAAAATTGCTACTAGCTTCATATTGATTTAATGTTCGATTAGCGCTTCTTTCACAACATGCAGTTTGTGTGCGAATGTGTGCGCACGCGCCTGCTTTGCGTGCATGTACGCATAGTTGCTGGTAGGGCTTTACGAGATGCGTTGGAAATATTACTAGATACAGCATTAATTACTAGAATAAACACTTTGCTTTCCCCGTATGATGCGCATGCAGCTGATGACCATTATCGCAAGCCATGCTGGATGACGCATGGCTTCCCCGTTCTACGAGATGCAGAAACTACAAGAGACATTAGAAAAGATCTCTCCAGGCAAATGGCAAGTTTGGTTGAAATTATCCAGATTGTTGATACACATACCAGAAATCGAGATTATCTTTCTATGGCTGGCATTGAAATAACATATATTAACATGCTTGACAGAGAATCCTTCGCAAACCACCCACTTGCATTTAATGGGCAGTGGCTGAAAGACAAACCGCTGTTTGAGCTAACTCATGCAAGATCTGTTCTTCGAAAGGACAGGCGAATTTGTGCTGCTCTGTACTCTTTAGACGCATGTGATGAAGATATGATTCATTCTGTGATCACATGTGAAGATGATGGCAGGAAGACGATCTTGAGGCACGGATCACCGTCGGGTGCGTACTCGGCCCGGGGTGGTCCATGGTCACCCCTCCACTGGCCATATATCAGCCCGCACACAAATGGCCATTCCAGCAGGAGATCGCCCTACGTGCATGCGCGGCAATGAGAGGTAAACAAACATTGACGCGTTAGCCAGCGGAGACTGGCAACCTATGTATATACTTGCTCATATAATGGCAATTCCGTAATATGGGACCGTCCTCAAAGGTTTTGGTATGTATTAATATCAGAATTGAATGAGAAATTTAACACACTGAACATAACTTAAATCGGTTCGGATCTGGCGAAGATATGGCAAAATTAAAACGGACTCGTTCGGAGCGCCAACTAAGCATAGACATCGCATGAGCGTGTGTCTGAACGAGAGAGCTAGGCACGATTTCTCTAGCTACCTTGTCTCACACACAACATGCGCTCAGACTGGCTGAGCCAGCTGGCGCAGCCTCTCACCGAGTATAAAAGGCGGTCTTGAAGCCAAACTCGAATAGAAGGGAGGCAGACTCGGTCCGAGAGTCGGAGCATTCTAACTATCTGCCTACTACGGTTTGTGTTTATATTCCCGTCCATAGATACATTTTCCTGTCTTGTGACAGTTAAAATTGTTTGAATATACTCAATCCAGTTGAGGTAATGTCTGCATATAGAAAATATAGTATAGACGACACTTTGCTATACCCTCGATTCACCAGGCGCACCCAAAACCTAAACATGTCGCATTTTATTGTAATATTAAGGGGGTAATCTTCCCAGTTCGCGGTAAACCATAGTAAACCATTATGTTTGGAGTACCTTTTTTAAGACGAAGCAATGTTTTGAAAAACTTTACTTGGCATATGGGTGTGATCATTGTATCGAACAGTGTAGATTGTAAATCACTGGCAATACCATGTTTGCTGACTTTACCTAATAATGAGTACATGGCCTTGATGCCTTGTTTAAAGTTTTTATTTTAGCGCTAGTGAACGTTCTGTTTGATTTTAGTGAAACAACTTGACACATGTATTCGTCTATAATTTCTATTTCGCTTCCCCCTATCTAAAAATTTTGGTGATTTATTTTCCGTTTTGAGGAAATCATGATTTTTGTTTTGGAAGTCTTTGCCTGTGGTCTGTAGACATGGCAATATTGGTGAAATGCAGGCTGTAATTCCTCGAGAGAGTAAGCCAATGTGTCTGTATGTCCGCATATAGTAATACAACGAGCTGAAGATACAGATTAAACTTTTCTTCTGCCAATGTTTGTATAGAGGCCGGAGATATGCTGTTGGTATAAGTAAACCTCAAACTCGTCTAAGAATATTGAGAATAGGAAACGTGATAAATGTTCGCCTTGTCTCGCACCAATATTACTAGTAAGAATCTGATGTTCCTAGTACCTAATATTCTAAGAATAAGTTGAATATCAGAGATCCTGTGGCCAAAAGTACACATATTGGTGCCTTTTCAAGAAAGAGTGTGGTATTAGAATGCATATTGTGCAGGATGGGGATTTCGCAGGGGTGTAATTTTATACATCATCTTAATGTAATGATCATAACTGTGGCTCAAGTATCTGACGTCATGATCAATTACGTCCAGAGGTAGTTGATGTCACAATCATAATAAGGCATCTAGCTCCGACATGATCATCGAAATGTCTGTTACGCGTACGAATTGCATGTCTTTGATGGATTCACAAATTAATAAACATTCTGTTGAACCTTTATAAAACTTAAAATTTCCGGTCTTTTAAAATATCGAACAAGTTTCATGTATAAATGCTTTGAAATTGGGATTCTGGTAATCCAGCATTCAAAGAATATGAATTGATTCCAAAACACATACAAAGTGGGCGGAGCGTAACTAGAAACACCGAGACAAATGGTGGAACCGAAGTAGGGTCAGTCTGCTTCTTTTCACATAGCACAATGTCCTTCTCACACTAGCATTTCTCAGCTGTCCATGCCCCAAATATCATAACGCAACAAATGCAAATCTATAGAAAATGATTCCACGTTTCAACTGTAGAGCTATTTTGGAAGAATCAATCAATTGCCTATTGACATCTGTGCGATTCCAACCTGCAAAACCTTCATGATAGACTGTCCTAATATAGCATGCTCATGGCTAGTGTCAAACTATTAAATTGGACGTGAAAGTTTATCAGGCCTTTGTCCACTACTTTGAGAATGCTACTTTTAATAGAATCAACCGACACATTGGTTATTGTCATCATTAATGCTGGAAACGATACTGGGAACTGGGAGATGATAGATTGCTTTCAAATCAGGTGATTGGTTGCTCGTTGACTATTGTATGATACGCATCCGAATCATGATAGTCTAGAAGTATCCTTTATGTTTCAGTTAGCCAATGGTACGAATCACGCTGTCTATGAGTACAGGATTGATACTGGCCTCACTATCACTGTTGGAGGCACTTCTTCTAATACTCCAGTTGAAGGTGAGTTACTAAATAAGTGTAGATCTATAATTGGAGGAAAGAATACCTTGGTCCATGCGCAATCTGTATATCAGTTATACTTCTTAACTAACCTACGTGTCACCAATATTATATTCACTTTGCCTTGCATTACATTCATAAGGATTACATACTACAATTCATAAATAATACATACTGCAGTTCTTTTGTGGTCTTATTAATAAATTTAAAATAGAAAATACAAATTGTTCACAAGATTTCCAGACACGTTGAGGATAAAAGTATTCCATGTTCAAGCGGATTACGGAGAAAGAACCGCAAATACGTCGCTGTGCGATGGCCGCGCGACAACAAGTTGCCCCTTGTCACTAATTAATGTTTCTTTTTGAAAGAAATTTAACAATTTGACTGAGAGTTGTTGCTAAAAACGAGGTCATGCACGCACGCACTCACGCACGCATGCGCGCACGCGCATACATACATACATACATACATACATACATACATACATACATACATACATACATATATATATATATATATATATATATATATATATATATATATGTTATGTTTATTTTCATGTGCAGGGCTTATGTGGAGAGACGATAGTTTGTGTTCATTCCACATTGGATGGGGACAGGGCTTCGGGAACTTTACTGGAAGAATCTATGAAGTAAGTTGTTTTAGAAAGGTAGACTTTCTACAATGTGTATAAAGCGTTGAGACCTTCTGCAATGTATAAAAGCGTTGCTTTATGTTAAACGATCGGTGTTATGACTGGCATAATCATATGTTGCATGCATGACAAATATACTTTATGAAATGTGTTAAATAATAATTTCCACGGGACGAGGATGGCATTAATACTACAAAACAATTTATTCGAATAATTCCTGTAATCCAGATAATGATATCATATTTATTGTGTTTTACACAGTAATCACATACCTACTTCTTCACGTGTTCTTCCATGAATTAAGAGTATATCACATATGGCATTCGCATTTGAAGGCTATTATATATTTTATATTTTGCAATAGCAACTTCCAACAGATTTATTTTCAAATGTTTAACATAAGACATCTCTGCTTACACTATGAAGGAACTGTCTTAGTTAGTATGTAGTCTTCAAAGTGCAAGAGTGTCAGCTTAATTTGTGGATTATGGAGGAAATGGTACAATGA
>CM067370.1:64960811-65085811 GCA_034401795.1 Chaetoderma sp. LZ-2023a | reverse complement strand
TCTCAAATGATTTTTAAAACGGCAGCTCAAGCAAAGTTATAAATGACATTTTGATAGAGAGTAAATTAGTCATCGTGTCGTAGCAGCACTACGTTAAAACGCGAACGATCAGCTTACACAATAGATACGAGATAACGTTTTAGTGCAGATCATAATGTAGGAATATTACACTCCCGTAGGACTTGAGTGCCAACTTTGATTTTATGGTCTATTTAGACGCTTTATGATATGAACAAACTAAAAATGCATGGTGTCAAGTTCTTTTATCCCATTGCGAGGTGAGGTGGGGACTTTTTCAAAATGGCCGCCGCCGGCAGTGGTGCGGAATGTTCAAATTTGAAAAATTGTTGTAGACACTTCTGATTTGGCTCAAATGAAGGGGAATTGTTATCTGGGCATCATTAATCTTTACAAAATACTGAACAAATATAATTTTCTTTCCTAATTTGCATATTTCCAAGATGGCCACTACGCCAATTGAGTCTGTGGAGTAAGATTCGTGAAATTAGGCATAAATTTTGAACTAATTTGCATACATCTCCATGAATTATATCATTGGGTTACTGTATATACATTTCATTTTCAACAACATAAGGCCTGCACCTCCCTGAATTACATCATTGGATTACCTTACATACATTTTATTTTCAAGAGCACAAGGCCCGGGGTAATTCTAAAAGATGTCAATTAAGATAAATTAAAAATGTAATCTCTCGTACTTTTTCTGGATTTGCTATGTATCAAAACTTTCTTTGTTCCTGTTTGAATGTAACTACCAATAAAGATGCTCTTTAGTAAATCCAAGCAATATGGGCGCAACTATTATGGTCTATACATATATGCTATTAAAAACAAACTACTCTCTGTTCCAAAACCCCTTTCTTGTCACCTTCGATAGAAAACTGACTCCAGTAAAGAGCGCTCACCACCATGTCCGAAACCATTTCAACAACGTGTCCTGTGTGCAATAAAGGAGGTAAATTTGTGTCTAATCCTGCCTTGAATTTGATTCAAGATCAATTGAAATATGCCAAAAGACGTGCTGATCTCGGGGAGATGGATCTCAGAAGATTGGCTGACTCATTGTCAGAGCGACCCCTTTCCCAACTGGCACACGTGTCGGCAATCGGCGGTAAACAAACTGTACCTGAATAGGGCTGAGAACAGAGCACTTGCTGATAGTCCCTCCTTTTTGGGTGGTCAGCTTGATCCTATGCAAGCCAAAAGGGGCCGTTCACCGAAATCAATCCTCCTGAGCGTATACAAAGGACTCTAAGTGTAGTTCCAAAAGAGGTATGTGTGTTTTCACCTTGCAAATGGGATGGAACAGTTCAACTGCATTTGCTACTAACCTCCAACACGGGACAGGAAATCATCAATATAAATAGGAATACTAACGACGACCAGTTTACTTGCACCTGGGGATGCCTCGGCCCAGAAGAAACATTATCATCGATATTGTTTTCGTGATGCGCAACGAACAAGCAATGTTGCATATTGTGATGCTATCAATGCTCACTTGGTGAAATTGATTTGTGATCGCCAACTCATTATGTCAGTCAAAACAGTGGGCATCACTGTAAACATTGCATGCCAGATGATCATCCAAAACACCAAAAATAACCCGGATCAGCAAGTTCGTTACAAACCCAAGGCAGATGCAACTTTTATGTCTTACATTGAGACACGTCTCTCAGTTGAAATCCATCTAGCGACTCATCAGAAGGCCATGAATAAGAATCTCGTATCCATTCTGAGTACAATATACACAGTGAATGCCTATTCAGTAATCCTTAATATCGAGAAGAGAGTGGAGGTTGCAGATATCGAAAGAATGAAATTGACAGGGGGTTCTCCCTTCCAGATTTTGTTAAAAAGGCAGTGCCATTTACTTTGCTACTGGAAACATTGACCTGTTGGAGGATACGCCCTATTGGCAGAACACAGCACATGGCACAACCATGGAGATCAAGGATGTGGATGAAAATGCAGATCCTCTCAACCGTCCTCCAATCATCCCAGACAACCACCCCACCAGTCTACTTCAGATGGGCGTCTGTTATCTTGAGGAGTCGGTCATCACACTGAAACCAATAAAGTTCCAAACGTATAACATTAGTGAGGGTGATGACTTACTCAAACCCTACCCGAGCTTTGATCATAAATGAGCATTACCTAATCATCTTGCCAATGCGGACTGTTATGAGGTCATGGGCCAAACACCAGGGTATCAGAAACAGTTTCCCTCACCTGAGAAAGGTCGCAACTCACCACTGAGTGCACTGACACAATTGTTACACATAGTGATCAGCATATTGGTAAGGAGATCCCTCTTGTGGGGCAATCGTCATCAAACAACACTGCTGGTGATGTAATACCGACAGGGGTGCCAAATGAACATTTCCTCAAGTCAGAAGAAGAAAAAGAAGTTGGATAACGAATGGCATCGCAACTCTGTACACAGTCCTCCAGCTTGGGTCCAAAGAGACAGCCTTGATTTAGATCTAGATGAGCGGGCACTTAAAATCCAACAGTCTGTAAAAAAAAATGGGTTTTGAGAACAGGTGAACTTCAGATTTGCTTCGCTGCGCTACATCCACTTGGCAAGTATGTGGAGGGCAGTGGCCTTGATACAGTGGCCATTGAGGCCAGTGTATACTCGCCTGCTGTCCTAAGATACATCTACAATGAGAAGGCCTTCAAACGAGGAGTAGAGTCCCATGGAATGAATGCTCTTGCATGTTTCTACATGAAGTTTGATGCTCCTCAAAATGAATCCATTCAGAAATCTCAATCTACAAAGATTGATGAGGCAAGCGAACACGTCCTCATTGTTGATATCAAGGCAGTGGTGCAAATTATGAAAAGGCACCTAACATGACAAAATTCTCCACCTAAAAGAAGTTTTCGTCATACGTATATGTAGGATGATGACGAGCTATGGGGAGGGGAGAATTATCTTTGATCAGTATATTGAGAACTCACCTAAGGATCTGACCAGATCAAAAAGGGCTACATCAGCTGCAGCCAAGGACATCAAATTTACATGATGAGATGGCCATCGCAATGTTCTCACTCAAAAAATTGCTCTCATCATGCAAGACAAAACCAAGATTCTCCAAATATCTAGCTGACGCCCTGGTTGAATACTTCAAGGATTCTGCTCAGAAGCTAGTAGTTGTCCATGGCACCACTGCACAAAGTAACCACCCGTACAATCTCTCAGCCGCTATGGCCTCCCATAGTCATGAGAAAGCCCATACAATGATTCCATTACATGTCTTGGACGTTGTCAAAGATACCACACTGAAGACTATCGACGTGTGTTCTCTAGATACACCATCCTGCCGATCGACCGTTTAGCTCATGGACGTATTGGTGCCTTTACCAAGCTCAATTTCCTGACCGGAAAGGGGCAAAACATCAGTTGATCACTGTGTGCCACCGAGTGCCATTGGGAGGGAGAAGAGCAAGAGTTTTATAGGGTTCCACCATTTCTCTGGTGTGGATGGGGGTTGAAAGTTTGGTGGGCTATCAAACAAGACGAGTATATCAAACTTCCCAGCCTGTCTTCATGGTGATCCTGCAATCTCCGCATTTCAGCTCCTTGGAGAGACCATACTAAATGTCGAAGACGCTGACCTTCCGGAGCTTCCTGAAGATCTCTTGACATTTGAACAATTCCTATGCAAGGTGTACTCTCCTACTAGTGCAAAAACACCATTCCTGAATTATGCTGGGAGCTCTTCCATGGGAGAAACCTAGAAGGGGAGAAGCTGCATTCAACTCGATCAGCAGTCATACCTTATCATAAGTTCTGTAATTATATGGCCATGCGTGACAAATCCTACATGGAAGCTCATCCCAATATGCCAACTCCAGAGGGTCATGACTGGGCACCCAGTGATGGTGGACAAAGGTTCATCTCTGCGAGATGCCTACAAAAGCCAGCTCCGGCAGCTGTTATTGAGCTTGTCAAATGTGGGTGCAAGATGTCAAAAATAAAGTGTCTTGTACAGCACTCTGCAAATGCCACAATGACTGCGACAACTTCTCAGACTACAAGGATGTTGATGGGGATGATCTGTGAAGTCATACTGTAGACACTGGCATTGTATCGCAGTTGCTATGATAATGGTTTAAGGAAAACAAGAAAAATGTGATATACCAGTGAAACTATACATCTCTCTGGGGTCATCACCACTCAATTTATCACACCAAAATCTATATCTAGACACAAAGATCAAGTTCTTAAGCCAAATAATTCCAAAGTTATACCATTATGAATGTGAGTCAGCTAACTAAATTGGAGTGGTGGCCATCTTGGAAATATGCAAATTAGGAATGAAAATTATGGTGTTTCTTTTTTTTTTAGAGTTTAATGATGATCAGATAAACATTCCTTTTCATTTCAGACAAATTAGTAGTCTCTGTGACAATTTCTCAAATTTTACCATTCTGCACTCCCTGGTGGTGGCGGCCATTTTGAAAAAGACCCCAAAAAACCCTTAAGGCTGTCCAAAAAATTGACACCATGCAATTTTGGTTTGTCCATATCCCGAAGAGTAGAAATTGACCATAAAATCAAAGTTGGCACAAAAGTCCTATGGAATTGCACGGTAGACCCCACTATTTACTAAGCTGATAGCTCTCGTGTGCGCCCCTATTAACGGAAAGAGTGTATCGCAGTCTGTCTGTCTCTCTGTCTGTCTGTCCGTTTGCCTGTCCTTCCATCCGCATATCCGTCCATCCGTCCATCCGTCCATCCGTCCATCTATCCATCCACCCATCCATCCGTCCATTTTTCCACCCACATGTCCGTCCGTCCATCCATTTATCCGTCCGTCCGTCAGTCAGTCAATCCGTCCATCTATCCGTCCGTCCATCATTCCATTCACCCGTCCATATGTTGATCCGTCTGTATGTCTTAACACTGAAAAAATGAACTGCAAGGAATATAATTAAAATATTTTTTTAGCGAAATTTCAAGACCAAGTTTAGATTTATTTAAATTGGTCCCCCTTGAGATTGGTAGGGGGTAATGTGTACTAAACAGTCGGTCATTTCAACAGCTGATTGCTGGGATTGATCCTACATAATTGAGAATATTCACACACGAATGCACGCACGGACGACCGCACGCACGCAAACACACGCACGTACGCACGCATAGGTACGAACACACACACGCACTAATGCATGTACGAGCGAATCATAAACGCACACACGCACACACACACACACACGCACGCATGCACGCACGAACGAATGAACGAACGAACGCACGCACGCACGCACACACGCATGCGCATGCGCACGTATGTGTGAAGGAACGTGTGCACGTGCCTATGAATGAACGCATGAATGCACGCACACTCGCACGCACGCATGCATGCACTCACGCACGCACGCACTCACACTTTGTACATACTAAATTAAAAGATGTCCTATGGATATGATTTCAAGTTGCTCCAGCATTGATTTTGGTTGGACTTTATTGTATTTAAGACGAGGTATGGAGGAATGAAACCTTGTCATTGTTATCAGGACCTACGAGGTCTAATCTTGATCCTAGTAGCACATCTTTCATGTTTGAATTGATTTTGATCGGTTCCATTAGTTTAGATTGCAACTAAATATTAATCTTTCGTGCATTTCACTAATCCAATATTACGTCTATTGTGTACGAGCTGAAATGGGCTATTTTGGTATATCCTAAATCTACATTAGTCCAAATGGCCTTCTGGGATTTTGCGAAGTCGTTTCTTCATCAATATCCAAAAGCGGAATCTGTTCTTCTTCTTCTTCTTCTTCTTCTTCTTCTTCGTCTTCTTCTTCTTCTTCTTCTTCTTCTTCTTCTTCTTCTTCTTTTCGATCGCTGGTATCACACTTGGAGAGCCGTTCTCAAGATGAAATCTGTGGTTTTCTGCAGTTCTTCCACAGGCCCATACAGTTTTTCAAGAAAAGAGGTTGACAAAGACCATATCTCTTCTCTCAGCAGCTGATACGTACTGCAACATTGAAGTATGTGCTCTGTTGTCTGTTCCGCTTCTCCACAAGGACAAGCGGGCGATGTCGTAAGGTGGAACCGCCTGTACATGTGTTGGTTTAGTCTGTTATGTCCAGTTCTGAGACGAAAAATTGTCACTTGCTCTGGCCTCGAGAGATGATGGTAGGCATCTTCTGATTGAGGTGTTCTATAGAGTGACTTGATGATAGTCTTCATCTCTGTATGTGTAACCGTGATTTCTGTCTGATTCTCTTCTGCACCCACCTTTGCCATCTTGTCTGCTTCCTCATTTCCTTGGACTCCACAATGTGAGGGGATCCACTGCAATGCTATCCGAAAGCATTTGATGGTTTGTAGTGATTCTTCAAGTTGTGGCAGCTTATCTTTGGTGATAGCCTCAAGGACGGAGCGGGCATCATATAAAAAGACAATCTGTGCAATAGGGTCTGCTGTTCTGCTGATGGTATTAGCTGCATGGGCCAGTGCTTCGACTTCAGCTCTGTAGTTTGTGCAGTGTTTGCCTGTCTGTATTGCAGCTGACTCACGTTGTCCGTTTGGATACTGTATGTGCAGTCCGGCACCACCGCTCCTGATTGCATCTTTGGCTGATCCATCTGTGTAGATCCTTATCCATGTCTCCTGAGGGTACATTTCTTCCAGCATGGCTAGTGTCAGGGCCTTCTTGCTCACATCACTGTGTTCACCTTTGGTTGTGAGATGAAGTACTGTGGTGCGAATAGCTATGCTCTCTAGTTTGTTTCCCAGGGTGGAGGATCAAGGGTGTGGCTTGGGTCTTCTATTTGTGCTGGCAACATTTCGTGGTGTTTCCTTTGAAGTGCTTTTGTCTCTTTCACACAACTTGATCTTTTAAGTCTTCCTGATGACAGCTGTGCTTGCCTGATCTTCATCGGGTTGTTGTTGAACGATTTGAACTTTGCAGCTTGGATCAGTGCTTTGCATTCCATTCCTTTACTAAGTGGGGGATGCCTACTGTCTGCTCCATTTTTTCTATTGGTGTTGATCTCATTCCACCAGTGATGATGCGCCGTGCCTGGTTTTGTACTCTGTCGAGGTTCTGTTGATGAGATTTAGCTGCTGTCATCCATGAGCTGGATCCATGCTCAAGGTGTGGTCGTACGGCACCTAGGTAGATGGTCTTGAGGATCCTTTCATTGACACCCCACTTTGTTCCTGCCAGCTTCCTCATGATGTTTGGCTTTCTTCTGGCCTTTGCCTCTGCGTTCTGGATGTGCTCCTTCCATGTTAATCTTCTGTCATAGGTGACTCCCACGTATGTCTGCTTGTCCTCGTACTCGAGTGGAGTACCGCCCAGTGTCAGATTGCCAACCTTGGTGTTGGTGGACAGTGAGAATAGCATGGCTGATGATTTTTCTTTGTTGATGGTAACACACCAGTGATTGGCCCAAGCTGTAATTCTGTCCAAGGCGAGCTGCATTCTGTACGTGGCAGTCATTGTGTACTCCTCGGTGCACCAGAGTACGAGGTCATCTGTATAGAGGGCTGCTTGGATCCCATTGGGCAGCTCTGCTACAATGTCATTAATGAAGAGCATGAACAGAGTTGGTGATAATACTCCGCCTTGTGGTACCCCTTGTCTCAGCAATACATTCTTTCCAGATTGTCCACCACCAGCACCATAGCTCTGCGATTGTGTAGGTATGACTTGGTCCATCGAAACATGTTGCCATCGATGCCTGTGCGCTGGAGCTTCACGAGGAGGCCATCCTTCCACACTTTGTCAAATGCCTTCTGCAGATCGAAAAAGGCAGCTAGCATCACCTTCTTGGCTTGAAAAGTGTCCTCTATGACCTGTGCAAGATGTGTTGTTTGATCTTCTGTGCTCCTGTATCTTCTGAACCCAGCCTGCTCTGAAACTATAATGTTCTCCGACTCCAGGTACCACTGCAACCGCTGGTTGACGATGCGCTCCATGGTCTTGCATATGCAGCTTGTAAGACTGATAGGACGGTAGCTCAGCACTTTCGTCTTGTTCGTCCATTTTTTCAGAATAGGAGTTATTCTGGCTTCCTTCCAGCACTGAGGAACCTCTCCATTGGTAAAACTGAGATTAAAGATGTCTAGCCACTTGCGGAGAGATGCATTACCAAGGTGTTGGATCATTTCATCTGGCCCGGGAGTGTCTGTTCTTTCCTTTTGCTCTTTTCTAACCTCTTTTTGACGCATTCGTGGTATAGAAATGTTGCTTTCTTTTGCATATGCCTTCGAAAATGCATCTGCAGCCATCTTTCCTGACAGTGTTTGTTGACCTCCTTCAAGAGTAATCTTCTCTCCCCCGACACCCTCATCATTCAGTGCTTTAGTCAGTCTCCATAGCTTTGTTGTGTCTCTCTCTAAATTAAACCCTGCCGTCTTTTCCCTCCAGCTTCTTCTTTTGGCCTCCAGCTTGGTCTTTAGATACCTGGCTTTAGTTTGTTGTAGTGTGAAGTGGTTTTCCTGACAGTGATTACCCTCTGCATCTTCTCTGGCCTTGTCTAGTTTATCATGTGCTGCTTGCAGTTCTGTTGACCAGTAGGGCGGTAGTTTTTCCTGAACCCTCGAGGAATCTCTTCGTTGGCAGCCTTGAGGATACTTGAATTAAATTCCTTGACCGCATTGTTGATGTTTCTCCCTTCTACTGCTATATTTTGGGTAAGCTCATTGGAACGAATGCCGAACAGACTCCAATCTGCCTTTTTGTAGTTCCACCTTTGATGTTGGAATCTGTTCTATTGGCATGATTTAAAAATGATGCTGAATTGAATTATCAGGAAGCTGAACATGTTGAGCAATTGGTATGTTGAAGTCTTAATATTAGAAACGTGGCGTCTAGCACACAGTCGAAATGCATTAAAAAATTGTTTCTGACAATTGGACACAGTTGATCAAATAGATTAGATTCTCAGAATCACAATGCATATATGTTGGGATATGATATTCATTTTTATTTTGAAAAATCAGAAATATGTGTTGGTTTACAATGTAGCTGTTTACTTTGCATCTGTTTTTGGCACATTAAGATATTGATCGGTCACACATGATTGGTTTGTTGAGTTTAATTTGAGCAGGTTCAAACTCTAGTCCGCTATCTGGTCTTAGATTGTCAAGCTCAGTGATGGTATATGCTTTAATTAAAACAAAACCCGACCTGAATAGCCCCGTGATTTCAAAGCATTAAGCAGAATAGAGCACGCGTCATTCAAACTGTGTCTGTTGCTAGAGAGCTGCTGTGGGTGTGTTGGCTTAAAGAATACTTTCTATTCTTATTTTCCAGAGGAGTCAAATTGAAGACCCTAATAGATCGTAACAACTGATGTTCCACTAATATTAGCTTTTAGCTTGATATTTGAATCTTGGTTATTTAAAATACTAAAAAGAAGGTAATTTTCACCATTAAATTAGAAATCGTTTCAAGCCTATGAATGTAGAAGTCTCAACCACCGAGTTGAATGCCCCCTCATGAGCAGCACCCTGGCGAGCCTACTCTGTGTCTAGGGACAGATTCTCTCCTCGCTTCTTTGTCCTGATATGACTATGATACTCTTTCCGGAACTTGTCATGGCAGTAGGTGTAAGACCAAGCCCGAACAACATGAAGATCCGTACTCTCCACCTGTCGATGAAAGAAGTCTCCCCTAGTGCAAGGGCTTGATGCTCAATCCATTGCCATGCAGATTCCTTATGCGTCCATGAAGCAAATCTTACAGGCCTCTCGGTTTTTCCATATGCCCTTTTTTCATGTTTCTCACATGTGGGAATTAATGGTGATGGCCACAAGTCTACACCACAGAAGATGGCAGTTTAAAAAGGCAATGCTATCTCTCTTAAGTTGATGCCTCAGTTGATGTTTCAGACGTCTTCAAAGGACGCAGGTTCGTGTGAAATCGCTGGTAGCATAGTCGATGGTATCCATAGGAATCCAGTTCCGCATCACGGATTGTATAGAGATGTGCCAGCTTTTCAGTTGCCTCTACTATGATGTTCCTAAATAAAGTAAAATGGCTATGGTCAATCCCAACCACATGTAAGACATATGTTTGAGGAGGGCGTTTTGGACTTCCAGCTAGAATGAATCACTTTTCTCTTTTTGTTAGACTTAGGCGTGATTGAGTGACTTATTATCCATCACCAGTTGTGTGATGTAACTAACTAGACAACTTGGATTGTTGGGCTTATTAGCTCGTTATCGCCATCACCATCTACGTTTCATCATATATGATGCAAAAGAGAAGAATATTGAAGAATTAATGAACTGGCAATTGGGTAGCGTTCGATAATGTAAAATGTATTTAAGTAGAATGCAGAGGCCCTGAGGAAGTAAAAACACAAAGCTGTTGGCCAGTTTCCATATAGTGAGTGACCAGACGCATGTCAGCAATGTGTGTTAGTCTCGTCATCAGACGGGGTCCTCATGCACCTACACTTTCTCACCCGTTTTAGTGATTTTTCTGATTCTCTTCAATCGTTCCTCAATTTGAGGCATTAAAATTGTTGCAATCACAAAAATAACTCTTCCAATCGCTTATATATAACATATAATTCTACAAAATGGGTTTCATAAACAACACCAAGGGGTGCATGGAACCTCTTCTGGGGTCTAGACTAACTCAAAATAAAACTTGCTGTTGAATATTTTGAACATAATTGAATTGGAAGACATTTCTTCTTAAGGCAGCAATGTTTTCCAGTTGAATTAAATTCAACACATTCAGCAACACGTTTCTGTCGTTGATCTGGATACATTTGAAAGTATTTCGGCGCTATTCTGTATCTGCCATAATTGGCAATTCGGCATAATTAGTCTATAAGCTACAATGGAATTGGTGTACGTGTTTGCATTTTTAAATTGCATTCCGTTCTCAGTAACTCGGTATGTCTAGCCACGTGATAGAACAAAACCTGTTGGATACAACAGAAACGTGTTGACTCTTTGGAAACAAATTTGACTACAACATATTGTTGTTAAAAGAATTTATAAATAACCAACAGCTTAGATGTATGCCCGTTTTGAAAATGAAAACGTGGTGCATTTTGAATGATACGGGTATATATAAGCGATACTACATTATCCTCACGCCAAGTCATGGACCTTTACATTTTTAGCTATGCCCCGCCCATCACTAGCTAAGCTCCACCCACACCTCGCCGTTGGGATTGATCGATCCCCGAATGCCCTAGATATTAATTTCCTGAAAACTATACAGGGAAGCTGTTGGATATTTTGTAACATAGTGCCCAGTCAAATTAGTTTCAAAATATTCAACAGAATATGTATTAAATAGTAAAAGCAAACAATTTGTACAACAACGCATAGACCGTCTTCAAATATGCGTTCGTGACGTCCTTATCGACGTCACATCTACACATCACGCAGTTCATTATGACGTCATATAATGGGTGGGTACTCTGGAAAGGTGAATTGGGTCAATTTAAATCTTTACTAGTCAAGCCAAACAAAACAGTCGTTGCCATGTTCTGCGGTAATGTAAATTTCTAACCTAAGAGAAGAGGACTTTTGACAATTTGCCACTTCATTGACCGACTCGGTAACTGAGCCAATCATTCCAGTGGTAAATTGAAATCCATTATAGTCGCAAGAAATTACACAAACATAACAAGCAATTATATACTTATAGGTATCCAATATATAAATGTGTGTGGTTGTCGAAACAGAGTGATATCAATTTGATAGGTGGTACAGCTAAAAGGAAACAAGGATGAGTGGACACACATGCGCAGATGGACACACGGACGCACGCAGGGATCCGTGTTGCTTTATCTGGATCACGGCTAAAATCTAGAAATCTTGCATGTCGATTTCCTTATTTGTGTTAAAATTCTGGTCAAATTGGATGAGAAGTTTTTTAGATACATGTGTGGACGGACACATACAGAGACACACAGGTGCACAGACCCGGTTACAATACCCTATTGCCCATATGGGGAAAGGGTAATAATTAAAGAGCACAGGCCTCGTCCTTCCTACTCTGTTCCGGCATCGAGTCCGCGAACAGCGAAGCTATGTGAGTGGGCGTATGTTAGTATGGTGCTTTAAGCAGTAAGCGAGCTGTAAAACTCTCTGCTGGTTATTGTTAGTCCTAAATGTAGACTTCAATTCCAATTGAAAAAAGATGTCCAAAATAGACATATGTATGCTAGCAAGGGTTTATTCCGAGTAAGATGGTGCTAATTTGATAAAAACTCGACGAATATTAAATACATTTTGTAATTGAAAACATCAATAAAATCATATTTCTGTTCGCTGACAAACATTTAATAGCATCGTGCACCTTTAGACTTCTTTGTAGTGATTGTCATGGTGACAATCCGAAAAGAATCATGTTTACATTCTTTTTACTCAGGGTTTACATACAGTGTATGAGGGAAAGTATTTTACAATTCATATTTTGGAATCGAAATAATATTAAATAAATTAAGCAATTAATAAAGTTAACCCTCTTGTCTCAATTTAACTTTTAATGATCAAGCTAGCCAAAATTGTCTATGCAGTCGTCTTGAAGAGTGCCCGTTTTCTGGTCAAGAGAAGACTACTTTTGAACATTTACCACTGGAATCACTGGCTCGGTAATCGCGCTAGTCCTTCCAGTGGTAAAATTTAAAAAAAAATTTGTTTGCGGGCAAATGGACATTAGCTAGGCAAAAAACACGGCATTTTCTTGAGCATTTATCTTTGACGATCAAGCTGACCAAAGCAGGATGTGCAATCGTCTTGATTAATGTCCATATGCAGGTCAACAAAAAACCTTTTAGAGGTAAATAAAAAAACCCGGATCTTTGTCCTTATAACCTTCTTGATATATCTTGAACACTTTGAGGCGATGTTCATATGCAACGGGAGTGGGGGTTAGAGGTTAGAGTGGGCACAGAGGATGGGCCATTCCCCCGCCCCCCCCCCCCACAACCCGCCAACCACGACCTTGAGGGGGCAGTGGGGGGGGGGGTGTGTGTGTGTGCCTATATTCATATACCCAATTCAATATTTAGTTTTCGTGATAACAGCGCCAGTTATTCCAGTAGTAAATACTCACTGACATTTTTCTCTTTGTTTACAAAATGACATCTGCATTTTGAAGTTTTGGGAACATTTGCTGGAGGGCGATAACAATGCGGTGGCTTAGAGGAATGCCCAAATTTAGGATAAGAGAAAAGTATATTTGAAATTTTACCACTGGAATGACTCATTTGTGATGGAGTCGATCTTTCCAACGAAAACTTTTCAAAAGAATTCTCTGCTTGTCAGCCACTACCTCTTGAATGGCCACTACTTGAAGACGAAAAGCTATTCTTGTAAATTTCAGCGAAAGTATAAAAAAATATTATACTCTTTCGTATGCGTGCGCACGCATGTATGTACACGCTCGGACATACATATCTACGCCGACTTACATGTATTCTACACCCATCTCAGAAAATCAAGGTACCGTCATGATTTCACGTTCAGGCCTACTACTGTTTTGAACTCCGACACCAACATCAGCAGCAATGTAGGCTAAATGTGTCCATGTATATCTCGTCTTACTCGTCCCATGGGACCGGATTCATCTGACCTACCCAGTGGTGGTGGTGGTGGCGGCGGCTGCGGTAGTGGCAGCGGCAGTGGTTGTAGTTTACTGATGTGAACGCATAACCTTATTAGAGTAATTAAACTCTATCTGAATCTAATGGCTGCTGCCTGGACTCACTCATACGCGATTTTCAAGCGCATTCGCTCTCACCGGCTTCATTATACCCAACGATATGTATCAAAGGTAAGTTCTTGCCCAGCTCTCGTACTGTACAAACTGTTATTCAAACCGTGTATCATTATAGATCATAGCCAGTAGTTTTAGTAGAGTTAATATACATGTATCTTACAATCGCACGCACAGTTGGCACACGGCGGAGTGGGAAGCACCAGCTTGGTCGCTAATTGGCTCCAAGTTAAGCGCTCCTAGACTTAGTAAATGCTTTTTCGCAAATAAACTCGATTCATTTCCATTTTTACCGATGGTAGTTTATTTAATTTTGTATGAGCTTACCAATAAACGTCGTTTGTTATTTCCTTTTTCCGTTCCTTTAAAGCATATTTGTGTAGCTAAAGTTAATTTCTACTAAAGTTTTATGGCTAAATATTCTAAGTTACTGGACAATAGCCACCATGGCTATATGCATTGTAGCACGGATTGCTCAGTCGGGTATGAACTGGCCCGAGGTGGCCGGGTACAGAACAGCCCGGTCTGAGATGCTCCAACCTCACCCTCGTCGGTTCTATATGTCAGCACGTATAGCCGCAGAAAAGAGAACTCAGATTAATAAATAGAGTCTTTAAGAACGCATATCACGCATGCGAGACAATACAAGATAGCCTACCCACGCTGTATAGAGAGTGTGGGAGATGGCATCCTTATGTATATAGACGCCTGTATTTCGGGAATCCTTAATATCAGGCCCTTTTCACTCATCTAGGGGTGAATAATTACCAGGACTTGTTGGGAAAAACGAATCCATTTACAGTATTAAAATCAGACTAGGAGTGGCCGAGATATCAGTAAATAAAGGTTTGGCCTTTTTAATTCTTCTAATTTGGTGTAGATCGCCATCGCGCATATGCTGGTAGGGTGAGGGTAGCGTGAGGTCACAAACACGTGTTTTCATGCTATCCCCTCCACGAAGTGCGCGATGATTGGTTCACTCTGCAATTGTGACTGTTGACAGGTCACCATAGGGTATATAAAGAGTCCCACCGGAAGTATTCCTCAGTTGGGACGGGGTGGCTGCCTGGTGTTTAAGACATTGCATGAAGTCTTACTATGCAAAGCTCGCTCTAAACAATCTACACCAGCATATTCCGCATCAGCATCTGAAACCATGACAGGGAGGCTTACTTCACATACGACACCAGCTAATATCTGAAAAAACCCTTCAGGGGTAAATAAAGCAAATAAAAATCACGTCGCCCTAAGCCAACTCGTGAGGAACTGTATCGCTGCCAATACAATGGTGGTGCGTTCCTAAGGAGAAGCTCGCCGGGAACTTTCAGCGACGCCGTTCGTTTGGTCGATAACATCCAAATCAGTATGTGAAACTATTGGTTAGCTCTGATATCTCGCCGAACCTGCTGTACCACGCGAACAAGTGGTAACTAGAAACGTGCACGTAGCCAGTGCTTTCTTTAATGTTTAACTACTGATCTTACTGTGAACATTGCTTTCCGCGCCACTACTGAGCTAAGCGGCGCTGATTGTCGTGTGTCATGACTGTTATAAAACTAGCCTCTTCATCAATAGAGGCAACTTCTCATCCACTACAGCAAATTCGATAACTTTCGAATATAAGTTACAATACATGTACAATAACTTTCTGTGATCTTATTTTGCGCCAATGACTAGGAGGCGTCAACAACTAGTGTACCATGACCGGACATTGCGCTGATGACTAACAGGCGCCAACAACTACTGTGCCATAGCGAAATATTACGCTGATGACTAACAGGCGCCAACAATTGTGGTTTTCTAATACCACGCCAATGACTAATAGGCGCCCTTTTCATTGTAACATAGTTATTTTATTTTATATAAGCTCTGATTACCAGTAGGCGCATTAGGTCATCTAGAAGTGTAATCCGACGAGCGCCGTTGTTAAACACGATTACTTTTTCGTTATTAAGTTAAATAGTTACATATTTTAAACCATGCAACGCTTAAAGTTATACTATACTGCTTCAATAAATGCATCACCCATTCTTCTAAATACGGCAATACTTTTTCATTAGAGTCGTCTCTCATGCTTGCACTAATAGAATCGTAACTAACTAACTAACTAACTAACTAACTAACTAACTAACTAACTAACTAACTAACTAACTAACTAACTAACTAACTAACTAACTAACTAGTATTAGCTCAGACATTTTGTTAGGATATAAGTAGTTAAGGACAACTGCTCTAATAAAGGGCCGCTGTTTATTGTAAAGCCTCTTTCCCGGCTCTGCTGAAGTTACATAGCAAGCCATGTTTCCATAATTGGCCACTAACTTTACGGCATTCTAAATTACTTATAGAGCAGCTGTCTCTTTCTGCGACTCTCTGGCCTTCTGGCCAACTATTTGTTTGGTAACTCCCTCTGCTGGTTTGGTTAGGGCCGACCCGAGAAATCGCAGAGGTTTCTCGATGGTTAGCATCGAAACGTTGATGTCTCACACACTTCACCTGTACTCTCACGCGCACCTCTAGGGCAGTCTTTAAGCCAAAGTAAGATTCACTGCACAAACATTACCTATAGAAGGAATGGTCTAACAGTGAACCTTAGGGCAATTACATGACCCTAAAGCAGGTAAACACTAGCTCCAAGGGAATGAGTCTTATATGGTTCGTTGTCGACGAACTCGGCACCAGCAAAAGACGTGGATTGCAGACTAACTCTACAGTGACTGGGAGAAGCGAATAAGCTCTCCACGCCTTTCAGAAGGGTTTCCATAGTCTGCCATCTACTTCTTCAGCCCGCCATAAATAGATACGGTACTTATTCAATGCTTCTGTGTTGTCTTGCCCTTGTCTTGTTATTTTTGGTTGTGCTGACATGTGGTTAGAAGTCGCTCTTCGGCCTGAGGTGTTGGCTCAATAGGTACGCTCCGGAATGGATGCCTGACCAATCTATGTAGGAAGACACCTGTTCTTGAAAGTTAAGTAGGCATAAGCCTTTCGAGTCCTAACCACATACATGTCTGGACTCAATAACTAACTGTTAGTCTAGCTCTTCTCGAAGCACCGCCAAAATAATGCGGTGCAGACTATACCAGTGACTAGTATAGAGACGACTGCGCCAGATTCTGTTTAAACTGGCACACCGCCCCGACATAAACATTAACAACAATGCACATATAATTCAACACCTTTTAACATTGTTCTAAATAAGGAGTGGTGTCTTGACCATTTCTCTCCTCAGCTTAGGCATGGTAGGCATTTTCCTGTGATGGAGGCCCGCCCACGCGAGGCACTTTACTCTCGCAAAACCAATTTATTGGCCCACTTGAGGCATTAGTTTATATTAAACTAGTTAGTCACGCTAGGACCTCTCATTTACAGGGGTACCTTCCTTATATATATAAATATATATATATATATATATATATATATATATATATATATATATATATATATATATATATATATATATATATATATATATATATATATATAAGGATAGGTTAGGTATCTTTGGCGAGATACAAAACATACAGCACCAACACGTCACTCTTTTTTTGGAAATGAACTACTTTGTTAAACCTTGCACATACAGTTTTGCAAGAAGCCAGCTTTCGACTCGATACAACCTCTCCTTTACAGGGGTACCTTCCATATATATATATATATATATATATATATATATATATATATATATATATATATATATATATATATATATATATAAATATATATATATATATATATATATATATATATATATATATATATATATATATATATATATATATATATATAAATATATATATATATATATATATATATATATATATATATATATATATATATATATATATTATATATATATATATATATATATATATATATATATATATATATATATATATATATATATATATATATATATATATATATATATATATATATAAAATGTATAGACACACTGGTTACACAAATAGCCGAGATGACATGGTAGTGTTCGCTGTTGGCAGCAATGGTCACCGGGCCCCACTGGAATATGAACGTTCCACCGACCCTAGAGGTCGATCTTTTTGGTCACTGGTTGCCCACAGTCTGCCTTCTGCATCACAAAGGCAAGCTATCCAGCATCGTCAGGCTGAAATGTACCATGCGTATGAGTTGGAGTCCAAGGAAGAAATGACGGAGCAGCGCGGCGCCGTAACTACAGTATGAATTTTGGTTTAATGGCTTTACCGTCATTCGATGCAGATGCAGATTATACATTATTGGGCTCCAAGTGGAAATCCTGGAGGGATAGATTTAAAATACAGTTGGATGCTGCGGGAATAGGAAATGACAAGCAAAAACTGGCGTTATTGCTTGACCTCTCTGGTGAATCAGTCCAGTAAGTGTTCCAGGGCTTAATGGACACAGCAGAATCATAGAAAATTGGCTTTGACAAACTGGATGAATATTTCCTGCCGAATATGAACGTTCCTTATTAAAGGTACCTGTTCAAACAAGCAAAACAAGAATCAGGTGAATTGGTCAATTAGTTTGCCATGCGGTTGGCGACTCTCATTAACATGTGAATTTACGAATTCTGATAACGCAATTGCAGACCAGGAGTTAGAAAAATGTGTCACTATCGTCGCCTCAAGCATAGAGTGTGATACAGATACATCGCTAGCCAGCATTTAATAGGCCGGCCATGCAATGGAATGCACAGACAGGCAGGTTCGTTCGATGGAGCAGCCGATGTCCAGAGATAATCACTCGAACTCGCTGACATCCATAAAGCGCTCAGCAACCCCAGAGCAGCGGAACTCTCTGTGGAACAAGTACACGTCTTGGGGCAACGCATCAAAGAAAAGATCCTGGTTCCATTTTATTATAAGTTCAGAAACAAAACGGATATAACATCAGCACATGTGTAGCATATAATATTTAGTCAACATAGGTGGTTCTATTATATTTAGTCATTGGGGATAACACGCCTATTCTATATCTATACTATTCTTTATGTATATATGTGAAACCGTGTGCTGGGCTGAGTTGGGATACAATAATAACTGTCTATCAATGTGCTAGGCGAGCTGTGTTCGTCAAGTTGATTGTCTGTACGGAAATTAGTAACACTTGTAAACGTAGAATAGCTATTTGTGATAATTCAGTTCCAGAAACCTTCCACTAACTATAGCACCATGATTAGCAATTTTTAAAATTAAAAAAAAAAAATCGAATTTATTTGCTTTAAAGCAGATTTATTAAATTTAAACCAGATTTGTTTTATTTCATTTATCTTCTTTCAAAAGGTGAAAAGCGAATTTCCGCAACAGGTGCACGTGTCTTATGAAATTGTGTATTGCATGATTGCTTTACTAAATAGGCTTCCCAACTTCTACTTAAATTTAATTAACTAAGTAGTGGGACTAATAATTGCATTACAATTTTAAGCATTTTCTAATTACACCTGAGTCCAATTTCAATTTACTGTTTATGATGTTTATAGAGGCACATTGATCATGTATACGTATCTACTCAAGAAAGTGCATGCATTCATGCATTCCTTAACAAATGACTGCATCGGTTCCCCGAAAGAACCACTTGGAAGACCTGTGCTATATGACGTTAGTAAGCCCAATTAGGCATTTTTCTCATAGAAACTGATTTTCAAATTATTTGCTTGGTCACCCAAGGATTTTACATTTCAAACAATGTTGATCCTACAATGTCCCCACGACCGATAGCCCACAAATCCCAATGGATTTACATCAACCATTCAACACTACATACAGCTATCCCATTGAAACCTATTTTCAGGATGGAATGTCTGGCAAACATATTGGATTTCACATCAAAACCAATGTTGAGAGACTACTATGGCATATAATAATTCAATCAAATCTAAATAGTGCTATTACATTGAAAACAATATTCAAGGTGGCTATTTTGGATTTCATATCCATCCACAGCAGGCAGATTTATATTTTGCAGTACAATTGTGATGTAACTGATTTATATTGCAATGGCATTCAATGGCTTTAGATTTACCTTATTTTGGCTCACCACCTATCAGGCCCGGGATTCATCACTGACCCTTGAAGCCAGAAGTTTGAAATCTGAGAGATAGATTTTAATCCATTTTAGTTTTAATAGTACCTTAATGTCCCTGAATGACCATCAAATGTCACAGCATCAATTACTTAATATTCAATTGACTGTAAATCAATAGATAACTGTTCATAACCGGCAGTAGGATATTAAATTGGGCTCGCTAATCTGGGGGATTTCATTTATGTATGACTTTTAAAGTCACAGATAACAGATAAGGGGTAATCTAAATCCTTGGTGTTACACCAGCACACCAATCGATTTTGGTATGAAATGTGTTTAAATAGATTATGGCTAGATGTAATCTGGTAGGGCTGGGTAAATAGTCTAAATAATAACTTACAATCTTATTGTTAGAGCATCTTTTAAAGTTACTAAGACAGACAAATGAGCAAAGTGGAAGATGGTGTCTGTTGAATTTGCAGATTGTTACAGCAAACTGTGGATGTAATTTGCAAGATTACCAAATTGATGATGTAATATCTATATGGATCTAATCAGCCTAGTTTAGTAGCTGATGCAGTCGTGCAAAAATCTAAATACAGTTTTCAGCTGCATTGGTGATTCGTGATTTCAGCCATGTGATAGTTGACATGATTATTATGCAGCATCTACCTCTGTTATTATTAATGATGCATGCTGGATGTTGCATACCAGTAATATGTCTGAAGTATATATACACGTTAATGAATTTATACAGTGCTATAAAAAATAGAGATTCCTATAAATTTGGAATGCTTTCTTGTATGTTCCCAATATTCTGACTTACATCAATTGTAAAATAAGATTTAAGTGTAGATGTCCAAAATAAAGTTACCTGTAAACTAAGATCTGAGAACAATTCTAATTTGTAATGCTTATACGTTATATTATAAAGCTCCTAGCAGGCAGACTATGTAAGAGAAAAGCAGTGTAACGGTCGATCTACATTTCGAATTTGGTTAAAATTTAGTCCATTGAAAAGGTTGTATGTAAAAGAAGAAGAACAACGCACATTTGACATGTTTGAAGATTGAAGGCATTATTAAACACTTTAATGGCTAAATTTGCTCAAGAAAATCAAAATAGTTGTTTATTGAATATCCATTTGCAGGCCAAGAGAAGACGATTTTTGAAGATTTACCACTAATAACTGACCCCGTTATCGATCCAGTTATGTCAGCGTTAAATTTATAAAAAATAACCATTGTCATGAAAGGGTAAATAGACTTATTTCCTGTGCTGCTGTGAAAAAAAGGAAACATACTGCTTGTTTACAATGTTGTAAATAATTTTATTATTCACCCCCCCCCCCCCGAAAAATGAACTTCGATGGGATAGAGGAATGTTCGTGTTCATATGTACATATGTATGTACATTTGTACATATGTATGTAGACACGTATGTATGTGAGTAATAAGTTTCTATGTGATAACTTGTGTTCGACTAAATGGATCTCACCCAAACAAGAACTTAATTGTCATAAGACAGATGTAAAGTTCATGTTCCATTACATTTCGTCTGTATTTGTCAGAGCTAGCACCCGTAACAATAATGTCTTTGATCTGCAATAACTTACATTAGATGAAACAGACCTGAACAAAATTCAGAATAAAACTTCGTAATATAACCTCGGAGATCAGGTTTGTGGGTTCGTTAGTTTTCAGCAATATTTGCAAGAGTGATTGGCCTTGAAACATATGAGCTCTTCTTATTCCGAGGATTAAATAAATAGTAGACTAAATGGATTCGGAAGATGGAATAGCATTACCAAGCCGGAGGTCAAGTTCGTGGTTTGTTAAGTTCTGTCAATATTTACTCAGGTTAATCCCGCTTGAAAAATATAAATGACAGACCATAGCTTGTGTTAGAGTAAAGCGATTTGAATTCAATTCAGACAATACCTTAATACTACTGAGGTGGATGTCAAGTTCAGGTTTCATTCTGTTTTATTTATATTTGGCGTAGTTGTCACCCTTGAAAATATAAACTTTGTTAATTTGACCACTTACAGGCAATAGCTCATGCTAGACTAAAGGGATTTAAACAAATTCGGAATTTAGATTAATAGCCATAAGACAGAGGTCAAGTTCCCTATTTGCCAGAGATTTCGCGATTGAAAAGATTTAAATCGATCATCTTTCAAGGAAATTATCATTGTACTGTCATCACTTTGTTGATAAGACCAGATACAAGCAGGTTGTTTATAAAGGTGTGCCTCGATGATTAGCAAATACCTTTATCAAATTTAATGTGGAATATGTGATAGAAATGAATTCAAACTTAACTTGAAAAAAATGTTGGTTTAAATCAATCAGTCAACTCTGTCTAGCACAGCTAAATCTGACGCAGATGTTAGTAAATTTAATAGATAATTTTCATGAAACAAATATCTAAATTTAGAAAAGGATATTTCAAATGGTGATCTGGGAAGTGAACTAACTGTTATGAAGAATATGTCAATCAACTGTGTGTTGGTTGCCCTCCGATTTTTTTCAATCAGTCAGCATTTGATTGGGTGGGTCTTCATTGCAAATAATATATTTGTGGCTCATAGTTTGGAATATATTTGCTAAATATTTGTTTCCTTCGCAAAAATCAACTGAATTTATATCGGATATACGTACAGCTTTGCCATAGTTCAAGGAACTGAATTATTACATCAAGTAGATATTCTGAGTATTACTAGTCTCCACCTAGACAATTGATTCAACGTACGCAGCTTAACTAACATTTAGAACCTGGCTACTCCCTCACATATGGGTGAATTTGATCGAACCCAGCCCCACCCCCTCCCAGGATACGTTGTACAGGATTGGTGTACATTTTTAAAAAATATTGAAGATGGCTGCTTTCTTGGAGAGAAACAACTTAGAGTAACCTTATTTGCAAAATATATACACGGGTGCCTTTTATAGGATTCCTAAAGAAAAATTAAAAATTGGTGAGTTAAAGGATAACTTAAAAGTTTAAATCAAGACCTTTCATAACTTATAAAATAAATATATACATTTAGATAAATGTGAAAATTATGTTTCTTGATTAAATTTTATTATAATAATATATTGTAGCCATTCGAAACACCAGTTTTACATTATACTATATAGCATACATATTAAGTCAACTATTACAAGCCATTACGCCATTTACAATGATGTAAAATTGCATTACTGATAACAAGGGATATTAATTGTTATATTATTTTGTCTTTAAGGAGCCACATCTGCCAGTCAACCTAATTCCAAAATGCTCATATACTATAAATAGTAAATGGAGCAATAACCATAATGTACATCTGGATACTGAACGGCAAATATATCTTCATTGAAAATAAATCTTTTGAAATACCAATAAACCAAAAACTCAATCACAATGATCAAATAAATATTTACAAGAGTAGTTATATAATAAGTGTTTCAGAACAGATGGTAGTGGGAGCCGCGGATTGCCGATCGGTGGCTATAGGAGGGAGGTGGGATGTCAGAACAGAGGCTGGGAGGTGGGCTATCAGAACAGAATGTGGTGGGAGCCGCGGATCGCAAATCGTCGGCTACAGGAGGGAGGTGGGCCCACGAGGTGGTGGGAGCCGACTGTTGTAGACTGTTTTATATTAGTGGGTGCCATGGAGCGCAGATCAGCAGTATAGGAGGGATGTGGGCTATCAGAACAGAGGCATGATAACGTTGCAGCAGCTCCTTATAATTTACATGACCCAGATGGGCACATGGACATCAATAATTCCGTATTAGAGAAATGACTTCCTAAGTATATCTTGCAAGATATTTTATGAGCTATTTTATGAGACATCTTATGAAACATTTTATGAAACAACATAGCCACAATATTATAAAATTATAAAATTGAAAAGTGTCTATCCTCTGTGTTGAAGATATTATTTCCACTTTTCAAAAAGCTGAACAATCAGGTCTTCCATTAAGTAATGTTTTACAAATCGACTGGGCCCATACTCGAGCTAGGAAACATAATGTTAAGTACGCGAGCATCTTTATCATGATAGATGGACATCGTTATCCATTACATTACCGTTTCAAGGGAGAGAAACATGTAGGCCACTTAACAGCATCCCATGGTCGGAATTCCTCTCCTCAACTTCAAATTCAGAAATATCCAACCTTGGAGTATGAAGGGGTTGCTAAGCTAGATGAGAAAACCAGCAATCTATACACATTGTTTAACTATCTAAACAAAGCTTTCTCCGATGAGGCTCATCAGATGATCCATGGAAAACGTATTGGAATCATCAACACATCAATTACAACGCCTAATTTGAGAGTAGTCAATATGATTAAGGATCGAATTTCAGATAAAGCACTCATGAACGGTGGGGTGTTGCTAGGTAACCATATTGTCTGCATACGTCATAAATTCGATGAAGCTGGAGAGTACTATGATAAATCCAACAATAACGAGCGGATATCTGTGACTGATGAGAATATACATCTAGTCTGCACATCTGGGTCGATACACTCTGGGATTATTGATGGTTCCGTAGTTGTACTTTCAAGTATGGGAATCAGTTTACCAAAGAAAGTTCTTGTAGACATCATTGAATATCCTCCTAAAAGAAAAGCGTACGACATAGCTGACTTTTATTAACTCCTCGCCACTGAGGTAAATTCGTTTTAACCAATATTTTATAAGTGTAGTCTGGGAAGCAGCCCAGCCCTGGGGAAGATTATATATATCATCATTCATAGCATCATCCATATTGATACTGTGGATCGTTAGCAGATGATATAAATACTGTCTTAGTTCTGTCATTGGCATTACTGTCAGTGGATAGCATCTAACCCTCAACTCGGTGCCTGGTGCCGTTTTTCGGGCGAGTAACCTGTCTACTACTATTGCGAATGATAGGTCATGGGAAGCTCTCCAGAACTCAAGCGATTTATTTGCATAGTCGCCCTGGTCATGTAATGATCTTGCCACTTTTTCACGTGGTGCCGCAGAGCCTACACCATTCATGTAACTCCATTGTTCTTCGGGGTAACCCATGATTGAGTTTCACATTCAGTTAGCTTGATTACCTATACAGTTCGTTTCCCTAATAGGGCATCACTTGGTGGTGGGGGCCCGTTCTGAAAGCCTTATTTTATAACTACTAGCCTTTTATAATTTATTATTTTATAAGCCATATGTTATTCTGTCTGTCTAGTCAATGAATTTGAACCAGCAACAATTCAGCCTATTAAGGAGCCAGATGTGATGAGCTGTGGCAGATCAAAACGGCTGAGTCTCAACGCTTAGTGCAAAAAGATCAACTCCACCAGCGTGTAGTTGACCCCATCATACTCAGTGCCAATCTCATATCTACGCATAGATATCTGAGTCTCAATGCTTAGTGCAGAAAGAGCAACTCCACCTGCGCTGGAGTTGACCCCATCATACTCAGTGCATAATCTCAAGACGCCTCACACTCTGTGCACAGAAACAACAACAACAACAACAACAACAACAACAACAACAACAATATATGTGCACAGAAACAACAACAACAACAACAACAACAACAACAACAACAACAACAACAACAATATAGCATGTTATCTATTCCCACATCAAACAGGTAGTCAGGACTGGTGTCACATCGGTGTGAGGGGATTAGCCATACATTTTTTCCGGGTGCCCCAACTATGCTCAATTGGTAAAATAAAGTGCCTACCGTCTCCACGACAGACTCTGTCATGTTCGCATGACACAGAGGAGCTGATGCAGTCCGCCCTCAACTCCCACTGCCATCTCAATTCCTGAGGCATAGATGATGATGATAGACAATGATGATGATGATGATGATGATGATGATGATGATGATGATAGACATAATGATGTTGGATACCACGCAGTGATTGCGGGGAAAGCCTAGTCAATTATGTATACCATGGGGAACTGTTAGCAAGGGTGAGGGCATTTTAGCACCCCTAAGTATCAAGTAGCCAAACTGCATGCCCATAACTAATAGTGTGGCATGCTAGTGATTTCGAATTACGAACATGGACGCACTCAGCTGTGATATGTACTTTTTACCACCTGGGGTTACGAAGACATGTGTACAAGTGCTGTCACGTTCGAGAACTGTATCAAGTAAACTTCGAACTGTATTCAAGCCATCTTCAATGCGAGCGTGTGTTTTCGAATTCATGATGTACATTGCACATTACGTATCTCGCATGTACTATATGCGTGTGGACAATTGATCTGTTCTCGAATTAATAATGTACATTGCGCACACAATACATTGCACACACTACACGTGATGCACAATGCGCGTAACGATCTCGTGTATGGACAGTTGATCTGTTTCGAATTCATAATGTATATTACACATGGCACATTGTGCATTGCATATTGTGTGTACTCTATGTGTTAGGCTGTGTTCTGTGCAAATTATCTTTTTGAATTCATGATGTGCATCCAGCGACAGCTCGTGCGTGTACACACAACGCTCATGTGTACAGTTGATCTTTTCACAATTGTATTGCACAATGTGTTTACTCTATGCATTAGGCGCACCTCTATGAATTCCACAATGCGTGCGTGACCGTGAATCTTTTCATGATGTGTGGAATTAAGTACATGAATAATGCAATTTGTTGGGATAAATGATGTGATACGCCGCGTGTGATTGTATTCGCGTATGATTATATTTGCATGTCATTGTATTCGCGTGCAGAACAGTTTATCTTTTCGAATTCATGGTCTGCAATGTATGCATTCTGCTCTGCGCGTCTGCTCTGCACGAATTCATGGTCTACAATGTGCGCATTCCGCTCTGCGCGTCTGCTCTGCACGAATTCATGGTCTGCAATGTGCGCATTCCGCACTGCGCGTCTGCTCTGCACGAATTCATGGTCTGCAATGTGCGCATTCCGCACTGCGCATCTGCTCTGCACGAATTCATGGTCTGCAATGTGCGTATTCCGCTCTGCGCATCTGCTCTGCACGAATTCATGGTCTACAATGTGCGCATTCCGCTCTGCGCGTCTGCTCTGCACGAATTCATGGTCTGCAATGTACGCATTCCGCACTGCGCGTCTGCTCTGCACGAATTAATGGTCTGCAATGTGCGCATTCCGCACTGCGCGTCTGCTCTGCACGAGTTCATGGTCTGCAATGTGCGCATCCCGCACTGCGCGTCTGCTCTGCACGAATTCATGGTCTGCAATGTATGCATTCCGCTCTGCGCGTCTGCTCTGCACGAATTCATGGTCAGCAATGTGCGCATTCCGCACTGCGCGTCTGCTCTGCACGAATTCATGGTCTACAATGTGCACATTCCGCTCTGCGCGTCTGCTCTGCACGAATTCATGGTCTACAATGTGCGCATTCCGCTCTGCGCATCTGCTATGCACGAATTCATGGTCTGCAATGTACGCATTCCGCACTGCGCATCTGCTCTGCACGAATTCATGGTCTACAATGTGCGTATTCCGCTCTGCGCGTCTGCTCTGGACGAATTCATGGTCTACAATGTGCGCATTCCGCTCTGCGCGTCTGCTCTGCACGAATTCATGGTCTGCAATGTGCGCATTCCGCACTGCGCGTCTGCTCTGCACGAATTCATGGTCTGCAATGTGCGCATCCCGCACTGCGCATCTGCTCTGCACGAATTCATGGTCTGCAATGTATGCATTCCGCTCTGCGCGTCTGCTCTGCACGAATTCATGGTCAGCAATGTGCGCATTCCGCACTGCGCGTCTGCTCTGCACGAATTCATGGTCTGCAATGTGCGCATTCCGCTCTGCGCATCTGCTATGCACGAATTCATGGTCTGCAATGTGCGCATTCCGCTCTGCGCGTCTGCTCTGCACGAATTCATGGTCTACAATGTGCGCATTCCGCTCTGCGCATCTGCTATGCACGAATTCATGGTCTGCAATGTGCACATCCCGCTCTGCGCGTCTGCTCTGCACGAATTCATGGTCTGCAATGTGTGCATTCCGCTCTGCGCGTCTGTTCTGCACGAATTCATGGTCTGCAATGTGCGCATTCCGCACTGCGCGTCTGCTCTGCACTAATTCATGGTCTGCAATGTGTGCATTCCGCACTGCGCGTCTGCTCTGCACGAATTCATGGTCTGCAATGTGCGCATTCCGCTCTGCGCATCTGCTATGCACGAATTCATGGTCTGCAATGTGTGCATTCCGCTCTGCGCGTCTGCTTTGCACGAATTATCTTTTCGAATTCATGGTCTGCAATGAATATGCGTGTAATTGTATTCACGAAATAAGTTCCCACTTCACAATGTGTTGTGGATTCTTCATAGTACTCAATAAGTGAATGTACGCATGAGGAGAGATAGAACTCATACTGTGCGAATTATGTGTTTATTCTCTCTCGCGCGAATAGTGAACTAATGACGTGACATCTCATTTAAGGATAGAATCGCAATGAGCATATTCTAATGGAGCGAACTGTGCATGAATTGACGATATCACATGACGTATACTTAATTATGCATATGAAATGCATGTGAATTGCGTAATTATGCGAGCAACCGCGTATGTATCACATATATCACATATAACACATAATACATATATATCATGTATGGTACATAATAGCACAAATACATATACTACATATATCACATTTATCACATATATCACGTATATTACATAAATCACATATATCACACACTATTATGCATCACGTATCACGTATATCACATATATCACATATATCACATATGAATATGATGTATGATATGAAGTCATGAATAACAATTCAATTGCCACGCAGAATGCAATTAGCGATTCTGATAGCGCTTATTATGGCTACTATAGGAATATGTTGCTGTATGATCAATATGATCCGCGGCATGTTCCTGATGATCCCGATCATCCTGATGATCCTGATCAGGCAGTGCGGGCACCTTCAAGCTGAAGATCGGTGCGGGCACCACGAGCGCGGCCAACGAGAGCACGATGATCAGGAGCACCTTCAAGGTGATGATCGGGACGAGCATGACCAACTGCAGCTTCGAGGTGAAGAGCGAGATCACCTTCAAGGTGAGCCGCGGCAGCACGGCAATGGGAGCAACATGTAACCTTTGCGCCGATTGTCAAAGTTCGCTACATTGAACAAGTTAGTATCAGATGCACCGTGGGGGACAAATTGAATGCGCACGCAAACAGCCCATGAATTGATGCATGAATGCGAACGCGCCCGTGCGCAAGCTTGTGAGCCAGCCCGTGAGTGAACGAATGAAGGCGAGTGCTGCCTGCGAACAAATGAATGCGAACAAATGAATGTTAACAAATGAATGCGAGAGGAATGAATGCGAGGGAATGGGGCGAGGAACAGGCCCGTGAAAATGTGGTTGAATACTTACTATTTACTCCAATATGACTAAAACACGTGTTTTAGGTGATTTTAAAGTGCCACCACATGTTTATATCGAGGGGATAGAGAATGTAGCACAAAGGTTTGAGTGGCGTATTGCTGCAGAATATCCGGACAAGCCAGTGCCAAGTGGGCGGGAGCAATTCGAAGAGACATTGAAGAACACTCCGTACAATATATTCCCAGCTTGGAATGCCATAAAAGAACACATGGGCCAGTGACAAAAGAACCCTATAGTAATACCATAAACAGCACGCCCTTTGGTGGTATTTAAAGCTGCGTCCAAAGAAATATTAAAGTTTCTGGACCTTGGATAACTCTAAATTTTTCTCCGGTAGCCCTTATTATTAATATTAATAGTTCTGTTGAGTGCAGTATTGCATTCATGGTCAGTATGATTATTATTATTATTATTTTCTTGATTATTGGGGCAATGGTGTGGCTTCACCATAACATACGTCCTGACTATAGTGCCCAACCAGTGGAATACCATTTTTGATCCTATTACCGATTGACAAAAATTTAGAATATATTATGCGATCATGAATGATCTCGTCATATGACATTCAGATTATCGGGAAAATCGATGACACAAATGACACAGAGAGTAAAATACTCGCTCGCATTGAAGATGGCTTGAATAAAGTTCGAAGTTTACCTGATACAGTTCTCGAACGTGACGGCGCTTGTACACATGTCTTCGTAACCTCAGGTGGTAAAATAGTACATATCACATCGTCCATGTTCGTAATTCGAAATCACTAGCACGCCACACTATTAGTTATGAGCATGCAGATTGGCTACTTGATACTCATGGGTGCAAAAAATGCCATCACCCTTACTAACAGTTCGCCATGATATACATAATTGACTAGGCATCGTATATACAAATTGCCATACAGTACGATGGCCAATTTTTCCAGCGATCATGTATAATAACTGAGGCATATACCAAGTTTCATTAAAATATCTGAAGCTGTTCTGTATGCTATGCTGTATACGAGATATCGTGGATGGACAGATGGACAGATGGACGGACAGACGGGCAGACGCGACGATTACTATAGGGCTTCCGTACCCTCCGGTGCGTGGCCCTAATTAGTTTCAAAATATTCAATGAGATGAGTATTGCATAATAAAGAATGTAATATATTGGCACTTGCATGGCACCACGTTCTATCATTTGAGGAGCCAAATTGGTGACGATCACTGTTCAACATTTACGCGATATTACAAAGCAGATAATTGCGATAAAGATAAAGGAATCTGACAGGATCTGATTGATATGGAATCTATAAACCATAATCTATCGGTGCAATACAACATTTAAGGTGAGATTAGTATCCCTTGCGGACAGACGGTCGCCATGCCATAAGCTCACTTGGTCTTTCAGACCAGGTGAGCTAATAATTCAATGATCATAATATAATTGAGGATTCCAGGTTTAGCTATGCCCCGCCCCATCTCTATGCTCCACCCACACTTTGCCCGTGTTGTGACCAATCGATCCCTGCACTTTCTGATTCTCAATTTTCAGAAAACTATACAGGTAAGCTGTTGGATATTTTGAAACTAATTTGACTGGGTGTTGCTGCTGTCCATGGCATCAACAGCGGCGTGCCACTCAATTTGCTTTAAAAATATTAAACAAATGATTATTAGATAGTAAAGCCATACAATTCGTACAACAAATGAACTTGGACTAAACGCCTTGCATAATGTTGATAATTTTCCATCGACTACTGCTCAACAATCATCGTCCTTGACAAAAGACAGTCTCACTAAAGATTCCGTTATTTCGTACTACGATCCTCGAAAGGAAATCGAAATAATCGTAGATGCTACTGCCGTAGGCCTCGGTGCATTTCTTACGCAGAAAGATTCTGCACAACAAACAATTCTGGTAGCGTATGTAAGCCGTGCATTAACAGACGTTAGGAAACAATACTCTCAGATAGAAGGTGAAACTTTGACAATCATATGGGCCTGTGAACGTTTCCATATTTATATTATGGAACAAATCTCAAAGTGATAACAAATCACAAACAACTGGAATCACTATTTAATAAACCAACAGCGGAAGTACCTGTCAGAATCGAGCAATGGCAATTACGACTACAACCTTATGACTTCAAAGTGTTTTACCGACCAGGTGCTCAAGATCCTGCGGATTACCTTCCACGACATCCGTTGTCATCACAGGCGCGTGCAGACAGAAACATGGCTAAAGCATATATCAATTTCGTCAGTCGAAACGTCATTCCAAAAGCCATGACCTTGAATTAAATCCGAGAAGCAACTCAAAACGATGACATCATGAAAATATTAAAAGAAGCGAGCATTTCAGGAATTTGGAATGAAACTGAAACCGATCTTCAGCCGTTTCGTCTGCGTTTACACACACGATTCAACAAATAACATACATTTTACAATACCACCAGCCATAATAATTCCACCTGTTACATGCTATTACGTGTGAAACTCTTAGCAGAATGTTATACACCATATTATACACCAAAATTGCAATGCAATGGAATATTGCCTACCTCTATCTTATATAGCATTATTATGGGCCATTCAGTGCAGATAGGGACATAATAATTCACTTGACTCATCCACAGTATGTGTGTTTAAATCGACTTTTTAATTTTATCCACCATAAGTCAGTTCAATGGAATAATCAATTATATCATTATCTATAACATAACTGCATAATTTTACTGGAGACAACTATATAAAAAGAGCGGAGAGATGCAGTGTACTTATGTGAACTCGTAACCTTATTAGAGTAATTAAATTCTATCTAAATCTGATGGCTGAATTCTTTACTTGTTAGCCACTAACGAATAAAGACTAACGAATAACGAATAAAGAATAACGAATAAAGAATAACGAATAACGAATGACGAATAACACAGAATAACAGCCATTTTACATGGAATAATTGGGAATGAAAGCCATATTATATGGAATAACATATTATGACAGCCATTTTATATGGAATAACACGGAATAACAGCAATAGTAAATGGAATAACAGGGAATAACAGCCATATTAAATGGAATAACATGGAATAACTGCCATTTTATATGGAATAACACGGAATAACAGCCATAGTAAATGGAACAACATGGAATAACAGCCATTTTTATGGAATAACACGGAATAACAGCCATAGTAAATGGAATAGCATGGAATAATAGCCATTTTATAAGGAATAACATGGAATAATAGCCATTTTATGTGGAATAACACGGAATAACATGCAAGAGTAAATGGAATAACATGGAATAACAGCCATTTTATAAGGAATAACACGGAATAACGCCATATTAAATGGAATAACATGGAATAACAGCCATTTTATATGTAATAACACGGAATAACAGCCAAAGTAAATGGAATAGCATGGAATAATAGCCATTTTATAAGGAATAACATGGAATAATAGCCATTTTATGTGGAATAACACGGAATAACATGCAAGAGTAAATGGAATAACATGGAATAACAGCCATTTTATAAGGAATAACACGGAATAACAGCCATCTTATAAGGAATAACATGGAATAACAGCCATTTTATAAGGAATAACACGGAATAACAGCCATTTTATATGGAATAACAAGGAATAACGGGCATATTAAATGGAATAACATGGAATAACAGCTTTTTTATATGGAATAACATGGAATAACAGCCATAGTAAAGGGAATAACAAGGAATAACAGCCATTTTATAAGGAATAACACGGAATAACAGCCAGTTTATATGGAATAATACGGAATAACGGCCATATTAAACGGAATAGCACGGAATAACAGCCATTTTATATGGAATATCACGGAGTAACAGCCATAGTAAATGGAATAACACGGAATAATAGCCATTTTATAAGGAATAACACGGAATAACAGCCATTTTATATGGAATAATACGGAATAACGGCCATATTAAATGGAATAACATGGAATAATAGCCATTTTATAAGGTATGACATGGAATAACAGCCATTTTATATGGCATAACACATAATAACAGCCATTTTATGTGGAACAACATGGAATAACGTCATATTAAATGGAATAACATGGAATAACAGCATTTTTATATGGAATAACATGGAAAAACGGCCATAGTAAATGGAATAACATGGAATAACAGCCATTTTATAAGGAATAACACGGAATAACAGCCATTTTATATGGAATAACACGGAATAACGGCCATATTAAATGGAATAACATGGAATAACAGCCAATTTATAAAGAATAACACGGAATAACAGCCATAGTAAATGGAATAACATGGAATAACTGCCATTTTATAAGGAATAACACGGAATAACAGCCATTTTATATGGAATAACACGGAATAATAGTCATAGTAAATGGAATAACAGAATAACGGGCATATTAAATGGAATAATATGGAATAACAGCAATTTTATATGGAATAAGACGGAATAACAGCCATCGTAAATGGAATAACATGGAATAATGGCCATTTTATGAGGAATAACACGGAATAACAGCCATTTTATATGGAATAACATGGAATAGCGGCCATATTAAGTGGAATAACATGGAATAACAGCCATTTTATATGGAATAACATGGAATAACGGGCATATTAAATGGAATAACACGGAATAACAGCCATTTTATATGGAATAACATGGAATAACGGCCATATTAAATGGAATAACATGGAATAACAGCCATTTTATATGGAATAACATGAATAACAGCCATAGTAAATGGAATAACATGGAATAATAGCCATTTTATAAGGAATAACATGGAATAACAGCCAGTTTATATTGAATAATACGGAATAACGGTCATATTAAATGGAATAACATGGAATAACAGCCATTTTATATGGAATAACATGGAATAACGGCCATATTAAATGGAATAACACGGAATAACAGCCATTTTATATGGAATAACATGGAATAACGGCCATATTAAATGGAATAACATGGAATAACAGCCATTTTATATGGAATAACATGGAATAACGGCCATATTAAATGGAATAACACGGAATAACAGCCATTTTATATGGAATAACATGGAATAACGGCCATTATAAATGGAATAATATGGAATAACAGCCATTTTATATGGAATAACATGGAATAACGGCCATATTAAATGGAATAACATGGAATAACAGCCATTTTATATGGAATAACATGGAATAACGGCCATATTAAATGGAATAACATGGAATAACAGCCATTTTATATGGAATAACATGTAATAACGGCCATATTAAATGGAATAACACGGAATAACAGCCATTTTATATGGAATAACATGGAATAACGGGCATATTAAATGGGATAACATGGAATAACAGCCATTTTATATGTAATAACATGAATAACAGCCATAGTAAATGGAATAACATGGAATAATAGCCATTTTATAAGGAATAACACGGAATAACAGCCAGTTTATATGGTATAATACGGAATAACAGCCATATTAAATGGAATAACATGGAATAACAGCCATTTTATATGGAATAACACGGAATAACAACCACAGTAAATGGAATAACATGGAATAATAGCCATTTTATAAGGAATAACACGGAATAACAGCCATTTTATATGGAATAATACGGAATAAAGTCCATATTAAATGGAATAACATGGAATAATAGCAATTTTATAAGATATAACACAGAATAACAGCCATTTTGTATAGCATAACATGGAATAACTGCCATATTAAATGGAATAACATGGAATAACAGCATTTTTATATGGAATAACATGGAAAAACAGCCATAGTAAATGGAATAACATGGAATAACAGCCATTTTATAGGGAATAACATGGAATAACAGCCATTTTAAATGGAATAACACGGAATAACGGCCATATTAAATGGAATAACATGGAATAACAGCATTTTTATATGGAATAACATGGAATAACAGCCATAGTAAGTGGAATAACATGGAATAACAGCCAATTTATAAAGAATAACACGGAATAACAGCCAATTTTTATGGAATAACACGGAATAACAGTCATAGTAAATGGAATAACATGAAATAACAGCTATTTTATAAGGAATAACACGGAATAACGGCCATTTTATATGGAATAACAGAGAATAACGGGCATATTAAATGGAATAACACGGAATAACAGCAATTTTATATGGAATAACAAGGAAAACAGCCATAGTAAATGGAGTAACATGGAATAACAGCCATTTTATATGGAATAACACGGAATAACGGCCATATTAAATTGAATAACATGGAATAACAGCCAATTTATAAAGAATAACGCGGAATAACAGCCATAGTAAATGGAATAACATGGAATAACGGCCATTTTATAAGGAATAACACGGAATAACAGCCATTTTATATGGAATAACACGGAATAATAGTCATAGTAAATGGAATAACATGAAATAACAGCCATTTTATAAGGAATAACACGGAATAACAGCCATTTTATATGGAATAACAGAGAATAACGGGCATATTAAATGGAATAATATGGAATAACAGCAATTTTATATGGAATAAGACGGAATAACAGCCATCGTAAATGGAATAACATGGAATAATAGCCATTTTATGAAGAATAACACGGAATAACGGCCATATTAAATGGAATAACATGGAATAACAGCCATTTTATATGGAATAACATGGAATAACAGCCATTTTATATGGAATAACATGGAATAACGGGCATATTAAATGGAATAACACGGAATAACAGCCATTTTATATGGAATAACATGGAATAACGGCCATATTAAATGGAATAACATGGAATAACAGCCATATTAAATGGAATAACATGGAATAATAGCAATTTTATAAGATATAACACAGAATAACAGCCATTTTGTATAGCATAACATGGAATAACGGCCATATTAAATGGAATAACATGGAATAACAGCCATTTTATATGGAATAACATGAATAACAGCCATAGTAAATGGAATAACATGGAATAATAGCCATTTTATAAGGAATAACACGGAATAACAGCCAGTTTATATTGAATAATACGGAATAACGGCCATATTAAATGGAATAACATGGAATAACAGCCATTTTATATGGAATAACATGGAATAACGGCCATATTAAATGGAATAGCACGGAATAACAGCCATTTTATATGGAATAACATGGAATAACGGCCATATTAAATGGAATAACATGGAATAACAGCCATTTTATATGGAATAACATCGAATAACGGCCATATTAAATGGAATAACATGGAATAACAGCCATTTTATATGGAATAACACGGAATAACGGCCATATTAAATGGAATAACACGGAATAACAGCCATTTTATATGGAATAACATGGAATAACGGGCATATTAAATGGGATAACATGGAATAACAGCCATTTTATATGGAATAACATGAATAACAGCCATAGTAAATGGAAAAACATGGAATAATAGCCATTTTATAAGGAATAACACGGAATAACTGCCAGTTTATATGGAATAATACGGAATAACAGCCATATTAAATGGAATAACATGGAAAAACAGCCATTTTATATGGAATAACACGGAATAACAACCACAGTAAATGGAATAACATGGAATAATAGCCATTTTATTAGGAATAACACGGAATAACAGCCATTTTATATGGAATAATACGGAATAACGGCCATATTAAATGGAATAACATGGAATAATAGCCATTTTATAAGATATAACACAGAATAACAGCCATTTTGTATGGCATAACATGGAATAACGGCCATATTAAATGGAATAACAGCATTTTTATATGGAATAACATGGAAAAACAGCCATAGTAAATGGAATAACATGGAATAACAGCCATTTTATAGGGAATAACACGGAATAACAGCCATTTTATATGGAATAACACGGAATAACGGCCATATTAAATGGAATAATATGGAATAACAGCATTTTTATATGGAATAACACGGAATAACAGTCATAGTAAATGGAATAACATGAAATAACAGCTATTTTATAAGGAATAACACGGAATAACAGCAATTTTATATGGAATAACATGGAAAACAGCCATTGTAAATGGAATAACATGGAATAATAGCCATTTTATGAGGAATAACACGGAATAACAGCCATTTTATATGGAAGAACATGGAATAACGGCCATATTAAATGGAATAACATGGAATAACAGCCATTTTATATGGGATAACATGAATAACAGCCATAGTAAATGGAATAACATGGAAAAACAACCATTTTAAAAGGAATAACACGGAATAACAGCCATTTTATATGGAATAACATGGAATAACGGCCATAGTAAATGGAACAACATGGAATAACATACATTTTATATTGAATAACACGGACTAACAGCCATTTTAAATGGAATAACTCGGAATAACGGCCATAGTAAATGGAATAACATGGAATAACAGCCATTTCATATGGAATAACATGAATAACGGCCATATTAAATGGAATAACATGGAATAACAGCCATTTTATATAGAATAACACGAAAAAACAGCCATAGTAATGGAATAACATGAAATAACGGACATTTTATAAGGAATAACACGGAATAACAGCATTTTTATAGGGAATAACATGGAATAACAGCCATAGTAAATGGAATAACATGGAATAACGGCCATTTTAAGAGGAATAACTCAGAATAACAGCCATTTTATATGGAATAACACGGAATAACAGCCATTTTTGTTATGGAATAACACAGAATAACGCCCATATTAAATGGAATAACATGGAATAACAGCGATTTTATATGGAATAACATGGAATAACAGTCATAGTAAATGGAATAACATGGAAAAACAGCCTTTCTATAAGGAATATCACGGAATAACAGCCATTTTATATGAAATAACATGGAATAACGGCCATATTAAATGGAATAACATGGAATAACAGCCATTTTTATTAGGAATATCATGGAAAAACAGAAATTTTATAAGGAATAACAGCCATTTTCTATGGAATAACTCGGAATAACGGCCATATTAAATGGAATAACATGGAATAACAGCAATTTTATATGGAATACTTCAGAATAACAGCATTAGTAAATGGAATAACATGGAATAATAGCCATTTTATAAGGAATAACACGGAATAACAGCCATTTTATATGAAATAACATGGAATAACGGCCATATTAAATGGAATAACATGGAATAACAGCCATTTTATAAGGAATAACATGGAATAACAGCAATTTTATAAGGAATAATAGCCATTTTATAAGGAATAACACGGAATAACAGCCATTTTATATGAAATAACTTGGAATAACGGCCATATTAAATGGAATAACATGGAATAACAGCCATTTTATATGGAATAATACAGAATAACAGCCATAGTAAATGGAATAACATAGAATAATAGCCATTTTATATGGAATAACACGGAATAACAACCATTTTAAATGGAATAACACGGAATAACAGCCTTTTTATATGGAATAACACAGAATAACAGCCATACTAAATGGAATAACATGGAATAACAGCCATTTTATAAGTAATAACACGGAATAACGGCCATATTAAATGGAATAACATGGTATAACAGCCATTTTATATACAATAACACGGAATAACAGCCATAGTAAATAACATGGAGTAACAGTTATTCGTTATTCGTTATTCGTTATTCGTTGTTCATTATTCCATTTAATATGGCCGTTATTCCATGTTATTCCTTATAATGTGGCTGTTATTCCATGTTATTCCTAAAAAATGGCTGTTATTCTATGTTATTCCATTTACTATGGCTGTTATTCCACGTTATTCCATATAAAATGCCTGTCATAATACGTTATTCCACTTAATATGCCCGTTATTCGTGTTATTCCTTATAAAATGGCCGTTATTCCATGTTATTCCATTTACTATGGCTGTTATTCCTTGTTATTCCATATAAAATGGCCGTTATTCCATGTTATTTCATTTAATATGACCGTTATTCCGTGTTATTACATATAAATTGGTTGTTATTCCGTATTATTCCTTATAAAATGGCTGTTATTCTATGTTATTTACTTTGGCTGTTAATCCGTGTTATTCCATATAAAATGCCTGTGATAATATGTTATTCCATATAATATTGCTGTTATTCCGAGTTATTCCATGCAAAATGGCTGTTATTCTGTGTTATTCGTTATTCGTTATTCATTATTCTATGTTTGTTATTCATTATTCTTTATTCGTATTTCGTTATTCATTGTTCTTTATTCGTTATTCATTATTCGTTATTCATTATTCTTTATTCGTTTTTCGTTATTCATTTTTCTTTATTCGTTATTCTTTATTCTTTATTCGTTATTCAATGTTCGGTATTCATTATTCCATATAAAATGCCTGTCATAATATGTTATTCCATATAATATGGCTGTGATAATATGTTATTCCATATAATATTGCTGTTATTCCGAGTTATTCCATGCAAAATGGCTGTTATTCTGTGTTATTCGTTATTCGTTATTCATTATTCTATGTTTGTTATTCATTATTCTTTATTCGTATTTCGTTATTCATTGTTCTTTATTCGTTATTCATTATTCGTTATTCATTATTCTTTATTCGTTTTTCGTTATTCATTTTTCTTTATTCGTTATTCTTTATTCTTTATTCGTTATTCAATGTTCGGTATTCATTATTCCATATAAAATGCCTGTCATAATATGTTATTCCATATAATATGGCTGTTATTCTGAGTTATTCCATGTAAAATGGCTGTTATTCTGTGTTATTCGTTATTCGTTATTCGTTATTCCATTTAATATGGCCGTTATTTCGTGTTATTCCATTTAAAATGGCTGTTATTCCATGTTATTCCATATAAAATGGCTTTTATCCCGTGTTATTTCTTATAAAATGGCTGTTATTCCATCTTATTCCATTTACTATGGCTGTTATTCCGTGTTAATCCATTTACTATGGCTGCTATTCCGTGTTATTCCTTATAAAATGGACGCTATTCCATGTTATTCCATTTACTATGGCTGCTATTCCTTGTTATTCCATGTAAAATGGCCGTTATTCCATGTTATTCCATTTAATATGACCGTTATTCCATGTTATTCCATAAAAAGTCGTTGTTATTCCGTGTTATTCCTTATAAAATGGCTGTTATTCTATTTTTTTCCATTTACTATGACTTCTTTCTGTGTAATTCGATATACTATGGCTGCTATTCCGTGTTATTCCTTTTAAAATGGCCGCTATTCCATGTTATTCCATTTACTATGACTGTTATTCCTTGTTATTCCATATAAAATGGCCGTTATTCCATGTTATTCCATTTAATATGACCGTTATTCCGTGTTATTCCTTATAAATTGGTTGTCATTCCGTGTATTCCTTATAAAATGGCTGTTATTCCATGTCGTTCCATTTACTATGGATGTTATTCCGGTTTATTCCATATAAAATGCCTGTCATAATATGTTATTCCATATAAATTGGTTGTTATTCCGTGTTATTCCTTATAAAATGGCTGTTATTCTATGTTATTCCATTTACTATGGCTGTTATTCCGTGTTATTATATATAAAATACCTGCCTTAATATGTTATTCCATTTAATATGGCCGTTATTCCCTGTTATTCCATATAAAATCGCTGTTATTCCGTGTTATTCCTTTTAAAATCGCTATTATTCCATGTTATTCCATTTACTATGGCCGTTATTCCGTGTTATTCCATATACAATTGCTGTTATTCCGTGTTATTCCTTATAAAATGGCCGTTATTCCATGTTATTCCATTTAATATGGCTGTTATTCCTTGTTATTCCATATAAAATCGCTGTTATTCCGTGTTATTCCTTATAAAATGGCCGTTATTCCATGTTATTCCATTTACTATGGCTGTTATTCCTTGTTATTTAATATAAAATGGCCGTTATTCCATGTTATACCATTTAATATGACCGTTATTCCGTGTTATTCCATATAAGATGCCTGTCATAATATGTTATTCCATATAATATTGCTGTTATACCGAGTTATTCCATGCAAATTGGCTGTTATTCTGTGTTATTCGTTATTCGTTATTCATTATTCTATATTTGTTATTCATTATTCTTTATTCGTTTTTCGTTATTCATTGTTCTTTATTCGTTATTCAGTATTCGTTATTCATTATTCCATATAAAATGCCTGTCATAATGTGTTATTCCATATAATATGGCTGTTATTCTGAGTTATTCCATGTAAAATGGCTGTTATTCTGTGTTATTCGTTATTCGTTTTTTGTTATTCCATTCAATATGGCCGTTATTCCGTGTTATTCCGTTTAAAATGGCTGTTATTTCATGTTGTTCCTTGTAAAATGCCTTTTATTAGCTGTTATTCCTTATAAAATGGCGGTTATTCTATGTTAATCCATTTCCTATGATTGTTATTCCATGTTATTCTATATAAAATGGCTGTTATTCAATATTATTCCATTTAATATAGCCGTTATTCCGTGTTATTCCTTATAAAATGGCTGTTCTTCCATGTTATTCCATTTACTATGGATGTTATTCCGTGTTATTCCATATAAAATGGTTGTTATTCCATGTTATTCCATTTACTATGACCGTTATTCCGAGTTATTCCATATAAAATGGCTGTTATTCCATGTTATTTCATTTAAAATGGGTGTTATTCCATTGTATTCCATTTAATATGTCTGTTATTCCGTGTTATTCCATATAAAATGGACGTTATTTCGAGTTGTCCCTTATAAAATGGGTGTTATTCCATGTTATTCCATTTACTATGGCTGTTATTCCGTGTTATCCCATATAAAATGGCATCATAACATGTTATTCCTTACAATATGGCTGTTATTCCGAGTTATTCCATGTAAAATGGCTGTTATTCTGTTTTATTCGGTACACGTTATCATTATTCTGTGTTATTCCATTTAAAATGGCTGTTATTCCATGTTATTCCTTATAAAATGGCTGTTATTCCATGTTATTCCATTAACTATGCCTGTTATGCCGTGTTATTCCATTTACTATCGCTGTTATTCCATGTTATTACTTATAAAATGGCCATTATTCCATGTTATTCCATTTACTATGGCTGTTATTCCGTGTTAATCCATATAAAATGGCCGTTATTCCATGTTATTCCATTTAATATGGCCGTTATTCTGTGTTATTCCATATAAAATCGCTGTTATTTCGTGTTATTCCTTATAAAATTGCTGTTATTCCATGTTATTCCATTTACTATGGCTGTTATTCCGTGTTATTCCATATAAAATGGCTGTTATTCCCTGTTATTCCATATAAAATCGCTGTTATTCCGTGTTATTCCTTTTAAAATCGGTGTTATTCCGTGTTATTCCTTATAAAATGGCCGTTATTCCATGTTATTCCATTTACTATGGCTGTTATTCCTTGTTATTTAATATAAAATTGCTGTTATTCCGTGTTATTCCTTATAAAATGGCCGTTATTCCATGTTATTCCATTTAATATGGCTGTTATTCCTTGTTATTCCATATAAAATCGCTGTTATTCCGTGTTATTCCTTATAAAATGTCCGTTATTCCATGTTATTCCATTTACTATGGCTGTTATTCCTTGTTATTTAATATAAAATGGCCGTTATTCCATGTTATACCATTTAATATGACCGTTATTCCGTGTTATTCCATATAAGATGCCTGTCATAATATGTTATTCCATATAATATTGCTGTTATACCGAGTTATTCCATGCAAATTGGCTGTTATTCTGTGTTATTCGTTATTCGTTATTCATTATTCTATATTTGTTATTCATTATTCTTTATTCGTTTTTCGTTATTCATTGTTCTTTATTCGTTATTCAATATTCGTTATTCATTATTCCATATAAAATGCCTGTCATAATGTGTTATTCCATATAATATGGCTGTTATTCTCAGTTATTCCATGTAAAATGGCTGTTATTCTGTGTTATTCGTTATTCGTTTTTTGTTATTCCATTCAATACGGCCGTTATTCCGTGTTATTCCGTTTAAAATGGCTGTTATTTCATGTTGTTCCTTGTAAAATGGCTTTTATTAGCTGTTATTCCTTATAAAATGGCGGTTATTCTATGTTAATCCATTTCCTATGGTTGTTATTCCATGTTATTCTATATAAAATGGCTGTTATTCAATATTATTCCATTTAATATGGCCGTTATTCCGTGTTATTCCTTATAAAATGGCTGTTCTTCCATGTTATTCCATTTACTATGGATGTTATTCCGTGTTATTCCATATAAAATGGTTGTTATTCCATGTTATTCCATTTACTATGACCGTTATTCCGAGTTATTCCATATAAAATGGCTGTTATTCCATGTTATTTCATTTAAAATGGGTGTTATTCCATTGTATTCCATTTAATATGTCTGTTATTCTGTGTTATTCCATATAAAATGGACGTTATTTCGAGTTGTCCCTTATAAAATGGGTGTTATTCCATGTTATTCCATTTACTATGGCTGTTATTCCGTGTTATCCCATATAAAATGGCATCATAACATGTTATTCCTTACAATATGGCTGTTATTCCGAGTTATTCCATGTAAAATGGCTGTTATTCTGTTTTATTCGGTACACGTTATCATTATTCTGTGTTATTCCATTTAAAATGGCTGTTATTCCATGTTATTCCTTATAAAATGGCTGTTATTCCATGTTATTCCATTAACTATGCCTGTTATGCCGTGTTATTCCATTTACTATCGCTGTTATTCCATGTTATTACTTATAAAATGGCCATTATTCCATGTTATTCCATTTACTATGGCTGTTATTCCGTGTTAATCCATATAAAATGGCCGTTATTCCATGTTATTCCATTTAATATGGCCGTTATTCTGTGTTATTCCATATAAAATCGCTGTTATTTCGTGTTATTCCTTATAAAATTGCTGTTATTCCATGTTATTCCATTTACTATGGCTGTTATTCCGTGTTATTCCATTTACTATTGCTGCTATTCCGTGTTATTCCTTATAAAATGACCGTTATTCCATGTTATTCCATTTACTATGGCTGTTATTCCTTGTTATTCCATATAAAATGGCCGTTATTCCTTGTTATTCAAATTAATATAACCGTTATTCCGTGTTATTCCTTATAAAATGGCTGTTATTCTATGTTATTCCATTTACTATGGCTGTTTTTTCATGTTATTCCATATAAAATGCCTGTCTTAATATGTTATTCCATATAAATTGGTTGTTAATCCATGTTATTCCTTATAAAATAGCTGTTATTCTATGTTATTCCATTTACTTTGGCTGTTATTCCGTGGAATTCCATATAAAATGCCTGTCATGATATGTTATTCCATTTAATATGCCCGTTATTCCGTGTTATTCCATATAAAATCGCTGTTATTCCGTGTTATTCCTTATAAAATGGCCGTTATTACATGTTATTCCATTTACTATGGCTGTTATTCCTTGTTATTCCATATAAAATGGCCGTTATTCCATGTTATTCCATTTAATATGACCGTTATTCCATGTTATTCCATATAACATGCCTGACATAATATGTTATTCCATATAATAATGCTGTTATTCCGAGTTATTCCATGCAAAATGGCTGTTAGTCTGTGTTATTCGTTATTCGTTATTAATTATTCTATATTTGTTATTCATTATTCTTTATTCGTTTTTCGTTATTCATTGTTCTTTATTCGTTATTCATTATTCGTTATTCATTATTCTTTATTAGTTTTTCGTTATTCATTGTTCTTTATTCGTTATTCATTATTCTTTATTGGTTATTCAATATTCGTTATTCATTATTCCATATAAAATCCCTGTCATAATATGTTATTCCATATAATATGGCTGTTATTCTGAGTTATTCCATGTAAAATGGCTGTTATTCTGTGTTATTCGTTATTCGTTATTTGTTATTCCATTTAATATGGCCGTTATTCCGTGTTATTCCATTTAATATGGCCGTTATTCCGTGTTATTCCATTTAAAATGGCTGTTATTTCATGTTATTCCTTATAAAATGGCTTTTATTCCCTGTTATTCCTTATAAGTGGCGGTTATTCTATGTTATTCCATTTCCTATGACCGTTATTCCGAGTTATTCCATATAAAATGGCTGTTATTCCATGTTATTCCATTTAAAAAGACTGTTATTCCATGTTATTCCATTTAATATGGCTGTTATTCTGTGTTATTCCATATAAAATGGCCGTTATTTCGAGTTGTTCCTTATAAAATGGGTATTATTCCATGTTATTCCATTTACTACGGCTGTTATTTCGTGTTATTCCATATAAAATGGCCGTTATTTCGAGTTGTTCCTTATAAAATGGGTGTTATTCCATGTTATTCCATTTACTATCGCTGTTATTCCGTGTTATTCCATATAAAATGTCGTCATAATATGTTATTCCATATGATATGGCTGTTATTCCGAGTTATTCCATGTAAAATGGCTGTTATTCTGTGTTATTCGGTATGCGTTATCGTTATCCCTTTTAATATGGCCGTTATTCTGTGTTATTCCATATAAAATGGCTGTTATTCCATGTTATTCCTCATAAAATGCCTGTTATTCCATGTTATTCCATTTACTATGGCTGTTATTCCGTGTTATTCCATTTACTATGGCTGTTATTCCGTGTTATTACTTATAAAATGGTCATTATTCCATGTTATTCCATTTACTATTGCTCTTATTCCGTGTTATTCCATTTACTATGGCCGTTATTCCATGAGATTCCTTATAAAATGGCCGTTATTCCATGTTATTCCATTTACTATGGCTATTATTCCTTGTTATTCCATATAAAATGGCCGTTATTCCATGTTATTCCATTTAATATGGCCGTTATTCCGTGTTATTACATATAAAATGGTTGTTATTCCGTGTTATTCCTTATAAAATGGCTGTTATTCTATGTTATTCCATTTACTATGGCTGTTATTCCGTGTTATTCCATATAAAATTCCTGTCATAATATGTTATTCCATGTAATATGGCTGTTATTCCGAGTTATTCCATGTAAAATGGCTGTTATTCTGTGTTATTCGTCATTCGTTATTCATTATTCATTATTCTTTATTCAGCATTCGTTATTCGTTATTCCATATATAATGGCTGTCATAATATGTTATTCCATATAATATGGCTGTTATTCTGTGTTATTCGTTATTCGTTATTCCATTTAAAATGGCTGTTATTCCATATTATTCCATATAAAATGTCTGTTATTCATTGTTATTCCTTATAAAATGGTGTTATTCCATGTTATCCATTGACTATGGCTGTTATTCCGTGTTATTTCATTTACTATGATCGTTATTCCATGTCATTCCATTTACTATGGCTGGTATTCCGTGTTATTCCATATAAAATGGCTGTTATTCCATGGGATTCCATTTAACATGGCCGTTGTTCCGTATTATTCCATATAAAATGGCTGGTACTCCATATTATTCCTTATAAAATGGCTGTTATTCCATGTTATTCCATTTACTATGGCTGTTATTCCGTGTTATTCCATATAAAATGGCTGTCATAATATGTTATTCCATATAATATGGCTGTTATTCCGAGTTATTCCATGGAAAATCTCTGTTATTCTGTGTTATTCTTTATTCATACTTCGTGATTCGTTACTCTTTACTCGTTATTCGTTATTCTTTATCGTTATTCGTTATTCTTTATTCGTTATTCGTTATTCCATATAAAATGGCTGTCATAGTATGTTATTCCATATAATATGGTTGTTATTCCGAGTTATTTCATGCAAAATGGCTGTTATTATGTGTTATTCGTTATTCGTTATTCATTATTCTTTTTTCGTTATTCATTATTCGTTATTCGTTCTTCGTTAATCTTTATTCGTTATTCGCTATTCATTATTCCATGTAAAATGGCTGTTATTCTGTGTTATTTGTTATTCGTTATTCGGTATTCCATTTAATATGGCCGTTATTCCGTGTTATTCCATTTAAAATGGCTGTTATTCCATGTTATTACTTATAAAATGGCTGTTATTCAATGTTATTCCTTATAAAATGGCTGCTATTCTAAGTTATTCTATTTAATATGGCCGTTATTCTGAGTTATTCCATATAAAATGGTTGTTACTCCGTGTTATTCCATTTAAAATGGCTGTTATTCCGTGTTATCCCATATAAAATGGCATCATAACATGTTATTCCTTACAATATGGCTGTTATTCCGAGTTATTCCATGTAAAATGGCTGTTATTCTGTTTTATTCGGTACACGTTATCATTATTCTGTGTTATTCCATTTAAAATGGCTGTTATTCCATGTTATTCCTTATAAAATGGCTGTTATTCCATGTTATTCCATTAACTATGCCTGTTATGCCGTGTTATTCCATTTACTATCGCTGTTATTCCATGTTATTACTTATAAAATGGCCATTATTCCATGTTATTCCATTTACTATGGCTGTTATTCCGTGTTAATCCATATAAAATGGCCGTTATTCCAAGTTATTCCATTTAATATGGCCGTTATTCTGTGTTATTCCATATAAAATCGCTGTTATTTCGTGTTATTCCTTATAAAATTGCTGTTATTCCATGTTATTCCATTTACTATGGCTGTTATTCCGTGTTATTCCATTTACTATTGCTGCTATTCCCTGTTATTCCTTATAAAATGACCGTTATTCCATGTTATTCCATTTACTATGGCTGTTATTCCTTGTTATTCCATATAAAATGGCCGTTATTCCTTGTTATTCAATTTAATATGACCGTTATTCCGTGTTATTCCTTATAAAATGGCTGTTATTCTATGTTATTCCATTTACTATGGCTGTTTTTTCATGTTATTCCATATAAAATTCCTGTCTTAATATGTTATTCCATATAAATTGGTTGTTACTCCATGTTATTCCTTATAAAATAGCTGTTATTCTATGTTATTCCATTTACTTTGGCTGTTATTCCGTGGAATTCCATATAAAATGCCTGTCATAATATGTTATTCCATTTAATATGGCCGTTATTCCGTGTTATTCCATATAAAATCGCTGTTATTCCGTGTTATTCCTTATAAAATGGCCGTTATTCCATGTTATTCCATTTACTATGGCTGTTATTCCTTGTTATTCCATATAAAATGGCCGTTATTCCATGTTATTCCATTTAATATGACCGTTATTCCATGTTATTCCATATAAAATGCCTGACATAATATGTTATTCCATATAATAATGCTGTTATTCCGAGTTATTCCATGCAAAATGGCTGTTATTCTGTGTTATTCGTTATTCGTTATTAATTATTCTATATTTGTTATTCATTATTCTTTATTCGTTTTTCGTTATTCATTGTTCTTTATTCGTTATTCATTATTCGTTATTCATTATTCTTTATTCGTTTTTCGTTATTCATTGTTCTTTATTCGTTATTCATTATTCTTTATTGGTTATTCAATATTCGTTATTCATTATTCCATATAAAATCCCTGTCATAATATGTTATTCCATATAATATGGCTGTTATTCTGAGTTATTCCATGTAAAATGGCTGTTATTCTGTGTTATTCGTTATTCGTTATTTGTTATTCCATTTAATATGGCCGTTATTCCGTGTTATTCCATTTAATATGGCCGTTATTCCGTGTTATTCCATTTAAAATGGCTGTTATTTCATGTTATTCCTTATAAAATGGCTTTTATTCCCTGTTATTCCTTATAAATGGCGGTTATTCTATGTTATTCCATTTCCTATGGTTGTTATTCGGTGTTATTCCATATAAAATGGTTGTTATTCCATGTTATTCCATTTACTATGACCGTTATTCCGAGTTATTCCATATAAAATGGCTGTTATTCCATGTTATTCCATTTAAAAAGACTGTTATTCCATGTTATTCCATTTAATATGGCTGTTATTCTGTGTTATTCCATATAAAATGGCCGTTATTTCGAGTTGTTCCTTATAAAATGGGTGTTATTCCATGTTATTCCATTTACTACGGCTGTTATTCCGTGTTATTCCATATAAAATGGCCGTTATTTCGAGTTGTTCCTTATAAAATGGGTGTTATTCCATGTTATTCCATTTACTATCGCTGTTATTCCGTGTTATTCCATATAAAATGTCGTCATAATATGTTATTCCATATGATATGGCTGTTATTCCGAGTTATTCCATGTAAAATGGCTGTTATTCTGTGTTATTCGGTATGCGTTATCGTTATCCCTTTTAATATGGCCGTTATTCTGTGTTATTCCATATAAAATGGCTGTTATTCCATGTTATTCCTCATAAAATGCCTGTTATTCCATGTTATTCCATTTACTATGGCTGTTATTCCGTGTTATTCCATTTACTATGGCTGTTATTCCGTGTTATTACTTATAAAATGGTCATTATTCCATGTTATTCCATTTACTATTGCTCTTATTCCGTGTTATTCCATTTACTATGGCCGTTATTCCATGAGATTCCTTATAAAATGGCCGTTATTCCATGTTATTCCATTTACTATGGCTATTATTCCTTGTTATTCCATATAAAATGGCCGTTATTCCATGTTATTCCATTTAATATGGCCGTTATTCCGTGTTATTACATATAAAATGGTTGTTATTCCGTGTTATTCCTTATAAAATGGCTGTTATTCCGTGTTATTCCATATAAAATTCCTGTCATAATATGTTATTCCATGTAATATGGCTGTTATTCCGAGTTATTCCATGTAAAATGGCTGTTATTCTGTGTTATTCGTCATTCGTTATTCATTATTCATTATTCTTTATTCAGCATTCGTTATTCGTTATTCCATGTATAATGGCTGTCATAATATGTTATTCCATATAATATGGCTGTTATTCTGTGTTATTCGTTATTCGTTATTCCATTTAAAATGGCTGTTATTCCATATTATTCCATATAAAATGGCTGTTATTCATTGTTATTCCTTATAAAATGGTGTTATTCCATGTTATTCCATTGACTATGGCTGTTATTCCGTGTTATTTCATTTACTATGATCGTTATTCCATGTCATTCCATTTACTATGGCTGGTATTCCGTGTTATTCCATATAAAATGGCTGTTATTCCATGGGATTCCATTTAACATGGCCGTTGTTCCGTATTATTCCATATAAAATGGCTGGTACTCCATATTATTCCTTATAAAATGGCTGTTATTCCATGTTATTCCATTTACTATGGCTGTTATTCCGTGTTATTCCATATAAAATGGCTGTCATAATATGTTATTCCATATAATATGGCTGTTATTCCGAGTTATTCCATGGAAAATCTCTGTTATTCTGTGTTATTCTTTATTCATACTTCGTGATTCGTTACTCTTTACTCGTTATTCGTTATTCTTTATTCGTTATTCGTTATTCTTTATTCGTTATTCGTTATTCCATATAAAATGGCTGTCATAATATGTTATTCCATATAATATGGCTGTTATTCCGAGTTATTCCATGCAAAATGGCTGTTATTATGTGTTATTCGTTATTCGTTATTCATTATTCTTTTTTCGTTATTCATTATTCGTTATTCGTTCTTCGTTAATCTTTATTCGTTATTCGCTATTCATTATTCCATGTAAAATGGCTGTTATTCTGTGTTATTTGTTATTCGTTATTCGGTATTCCATTTAATATGGCCGTTATTCCGTGTTATTCCATTTAAAATGGCTGTTATTCCATGTTATTACTTATAAAATGGCTGTTATTCAATGTTATTCCTTATAAAATGGCTGCTATTCTAAGTTATTCTATTTAATATGGCCGTTATTCTGAGTTATTCCATATAAAATGGTTGTTACTCCATGTTATTCCATTTAAAATGGCTGTTATTCCGTGTTATTCCATATAAAATGGCTGTTATTCCATGTTATTCCATTTAATGTGGCCGTTATTCTGTGTTATTCCATATAAAACGGCTGTTATTCCGTGTTTTTCCTTAAAAAATGTCTGTTATTCCATGTTATTCCATTTAATATGGCTGTTATTCCATTTTATTCCATATAACATGGCTGCAATTCCGTGTTATTCCTTATAAAATGGCTGTAATTCCACGTTATTCCATTTACTATGGCTGTTCTTCCATGTTATTCCATATTGAATGGCTGTTATTCTATGTTATTCCTTTTAATATGGCCGTTATTCCGTGTTATTCCATATAAAATGCTTGACATTCCGTGTTATTCCTTATAAAATGGCTGTTATTTCATGTTATTCCATTTACTATGGTTGTTATTCAGTGTTATTCCATATAAAATGGCCGTTATTTCATGTTATTCCATTTACTATGGCTGTTATTCAGTGTTATTCCATATAAAATGGCCGTTATTTCATGTTATTCCATTTACTATGGCTGTTATTCCATGTTATTCCATATAAAATGGCCGTTATTTCATGTTATTCCATTTACTATGGCTGTTATTCCATGTTATTCCTTATAAAATGGCCGTTATTTCATGTTATTCCATTTACTATGGCTGTTATTCAGTGTTATTCCATATAAAATGGCTGTTATTCCGTGTTATTCCTTAAAAAATGTCTGTTATTCCATGTTATTCCATTTAATATGGCTGTTATTCCATTTTATTCCATATAACATGGCTGCTATTCCGTGTTATTCCTTATAAAATGGCTGTTATTCCACGTTATTCCATTTACTATGGCTGTTCTTCCATGTTATTCCATATTGAATGGCTGTTATTCTATGTTATTCCTTTTAATATGGCCGTTATTCCGTGTTATTCCATATAAAATGCCTGACATTTCCGTGTTATTCCTTATAAAATAGCTGTTACTTCATGTTATTCCATTTACTATGGTTGTTATTCAGTGTTATTCCATATAAAATGGCTGTTATTCCATGTTATTCCTTATAAAATGGCCGTTATTTCATGTTATTCCATTTACTATGGCTGTTATTCAGTGTTATTCCATATAAAATGGCTGTTATTCCATGTTATTCCTTATAAAATGGCCGTTATTCCATGCTATTCTATTTAACATGGCTGTTATTCCGTTTTATTACATATGAAATGGCTGTTATTCCATGTTATTCCATATGGGATGACTGTTATTCCGCGTTATTCCATATAAAATGGCCGTTATTCCATGCTATCCTATTTACTCTGGCTATTATTCCATGTTATTCCATATAAAATGGCTGTTATTCCATGTTATTCAATTTACTATGGCTGTTATTCCGTGGTATTCCATATAAAATGGCTGTCATAATATGTTATTCCATATTCGTTATTCGTTATTCTTTATTCATTGTTCGTTATTCATTATTTCATATAAAATGCCTCTCATAATATGTTATTCCATATAATATGGCTGTTATTCCGAGGTATTCCATGTAAAATGGCTGTTATTCTGTGCTATTCATTATCCGTTATTCCATTTAATATGGCCGTTATTCCATGTTATTCCATTTAAAATGGATGTTATTCCATGTTATTCCTTATGAAATAGCTGTTTTTCCCATGTTATTCCTTATAAAATGGCTGTTATTCCATGTTATTCCTTATAAAATGGCCGTTATTCCATGTTATTCTATTTACTATGGCTGTTATTCCTTATAAAATGGTTGTTATTCCATGTTATTCCATTTGATATGGCTGTTATTCCGTGTTATTCCATATAAAATGGCTGTTATTCCGTGTTATTCCTGATAAAATTGCCGTTATTCCATGTTATTCCATTTACTTTGGCTGTTATTCCATATAGAATGGCTGTCATAATATGTTATTCCATATAATATGGCTGTTATTCCGAGTTATTCCATGTAAAAGGGCTGTTATTCTGTGTTGTTTGTTATTCGTTATTCGTTATTCGTTATTCGTTATTATGTATTCGTTATTCGTTATTCGGTATTCGTTATTTTTCATTCGTTGTTTATTATTCCTTTTAGTGGATCCCCTCGTCTATACATATCTACGTCGGCTTACACGTATTCTGCACCGTCTCAGAAAATCAAGATACCGTCATGATTTAACGTTCCATGGGACTGGATTCATCTACGCTACCGGGTAGTTGTGGTGGCGGCGGCTACAGTTGACTGATGTGAACGCGTAACACTATTAGAGTAATTAAACTCTATCTGAATCTAATAGCTTCTGCCCGGACTCACTCATACAAGATTTTAAATCACATGCTCTCTCACCTGCTTCATTATATCCAATGCTCTGTATCAAAGGTCAGTTCTGGCCCAGCTCTCGTACTGTACACAACGCTATTCAAACCACAGGGGTCCATACATAGTATATAGAGTAGTAGTATGTATGTATGTATGTATGTATTTTTATTTTATTGACGCACTGGCAACGTGCGGCTTCAATTTCCATGTGCTAACTTAGCCGACAGTCATGCACCCATTAGTTTAATTTGTTGATCACCATCTCCCGGTCGGGGGATCGAACCACCATTCTGCAATTCCGCATAGCATCAGCACCCAGGTATCTTTCCACTGGACCACCGCACCAAAACTAATAAGTCAAGGATTGGCCGACCAGCTTTCACATGTCTGATATACTGACACACTGACGATTCATATGGGACTATCTGTGGATGCACCTGCCACAATTCAATCCTAGGCTTTTACGCCTATTGTACTCTGACTCCAGCACGGCTCTGGCAGTATATGTATTTTTATTTTATTGACGCACTGGCAATGTGCGGCTTCAATTTCCATGTGCTAACTTAGCCGACAGTCATGCACCCATTAGTTTAATCCGGTCGTAGCTAAACAAAATCCATGGGCCAAAGCTGATTAGTAGGTTTTGAGATACAGTGCCAGACACAAACTTACACACGCACGTACGCACGCACGCACGCACGCACGCACGCACGCACGCACGCACGCACGCACGCACGCACGCACGCACGCACGCACGCACGCACGCACACACACAGCCCTGGCAACAATATCCTGTTCCTCTTTACGGGGTGAAAGTAATTACTATAATACTATTTGATGTCACCTACATATGTAACGCAAAATGTCACAGTGTTAAAAAGCATGGCCAGTTTCGCTTTTCTATTATAAAATTATGTTATGTATGAAATCCCTTAATAACGGAAAATACTGTTTAAGTCACGCTGTATCATATAAAGCTTTGGTAGCGAGTTTTGTTTTCTGGCTATATATAAGGCAATGTAGATGAAATTAAGAGAGATTCTGGATCGCCTTGTATGAGCTTACCTTAGTTTTGCTGTTTTATCTGATGACCAGTCAAGCATAGTCTTGGTACAGGTCCTTCTTGACGGGGGCGAAGGCATTATATTCCTACCATTTGTTTCGAGTGGCACAGCGAAATTCTGTCGCTTTTACCTCTTATAGTCCAGTCAAAATGGAGTTGAACCCAGAACAAATTGCAACAAAGGATTTTTTTCTGTTATATTACTAATGCCTCACTGAACATTATATCCAGAATCTGACAAAATCCGAGACCGGAAAATGGAATAATTTAGCAAAAATCCAATATGGCCGACAACAGCAAATTTGAGGCCCTATATCTCCTAAACGATTGGTTTTAGGAATCATAAATGTATTATAAATACATAGAAATATGATACCTAAGAATCAAATTAGCTTGTTGAAAATACACTATAACGTACCGTAGAGGACATGATCTAAATATGACGTCATAATATATGACGATGGGCTTGAAAGCCTTCATATTTTGATGAAATACGAATTGTTTCCACGTTTTCGGCAGATGCAATATAATCATAGATATGTTGACATCCTAATCATTATTAATCTTTGATGGCCTGATGTTGCAAACTGGTGGGCAGGATTCTAGCAATTACTCTATGCGTTTGATGAATAATTCAAAACAGCATCAAACCACGCATATGTCGAGGTCATCAAGTTCTTCAACATCAACTCAAGAATGCTGACACCTCTCAGCTTGGCAATCACCACACACACACACACACTAGAGCATTCAAGTTCATTCCTTCTACAGCTACACCTTTTAGTAGTACAATCTTATCTAAACTGCCATTTGCTAACCTTCAGAGGAGATGCTGGGGCTTGTGAGGAGTCCATTACCTGAGGTTTAAATGTGTCCTCTAATAACAACCACCCACAGTTTTCTGGCGTCAATTCATTCCCTTTACCAATCCAAACATGAACCCAATATTTGCGACTCCTGGCCGCATCTGATGTTGGTGGACGGTTTTATATTTCGACGCATGTTATACTCTATGAATGTGTATTGTTAAACTTCATCTTGCGCAAGGAGCAAGGTATCATACACCTACCTCCATACAGACAGACCAAAACCTTTCCACCGGCGTCGCGAATTTCCGCACGATTCTGAGCTAAACCGAATGCCTTTGTAAGCACCATGAAGAACTCGGCAGTTTGTGCCCTTTTAATACGTGCACCATTTCCAATTCCAAATAATCAGGAGGTGGTATCACAACCATATATCGCATGTATGAAGGGCGGAATATAGCAAACCACCTGCTCAAAGAGTTTTTCCCTTACGGCCAGATTGCCCCAACCTGTATACCTAGCTGTTAATGTATCTGATTTAAAATAAAGCCCTTTTGTTTCTGGCCTTAGATGGTGGCAAAGCAATACTAAAATAGCAGTGTCTTAGCAAATAACATGTGTATTTCCAATCGTGAAATAATCGACTCCACTCTTTGCTATTAACAAGCCAGCATCTCTATCTGCATTTACCATTTGTATCCGATTTGCCTGCAACTTTCTATCAATGAGGTTGATACAGATCTCTTTGTTCACCGCTAATGCAGCCAAGAAATATACTTTCTTTGATTTTAAAGGCAAGCTGGCAGCAAGGGAGAGCTTGGGCTCAAAACCTCGCCCCCACCACTTGAGTGTCTCTTTTGTGTTGCATGTTAGTTAGTTAATTGTCCTTTGTAACCGTAAAAAACCAAGGCTGGGTTAGTAAAGTGTTTCTCTACATAGATGACATACTCTCATTAAAAGATATACCATTTTCCCAGGATAGTCAATAAAGCAAACACCCATCATCCAACACAGTCATTTCGGATGTTTCTGGAGGCTGTGCTATTTTCCCCTTTGACATTAATCTTGCAAGTGCACCCACAAACTATAGTCTGTTTGGCTCCCAAAGCAATCCGTTCTTGTTGAATAGAGCTGGTTGATAAGTGGACAGATCATACTTGCATAGCTCATCCAGACTACAGTCACTGTTGTTAGCAATAATTATCATTCTCTGAAAGAGGAGCTGCGGACCCACTGATACTGTCTCGCCATTTAATGACAAAGTCTTTTGTTCTGGTATTCCCATCTGGCTTTTTCCTGTAAACGTGAAATCAAATCAGTATGATCATTCGGAATTCAACAGATGTATGAGGATTTGCCGACTGTGAACCTGTTACGCCTGCTGCTATATTGTAGAGCTCCTCTTTTTTCAAATTGCAATCTTGTAGAAATCCAAATATTCCGGGTTCGTCTTGCAGCTGCCCTGTCGTTGTGTTGCTCGCTTGTACTGTATTGATGTCCTGTCAGTTCTTGCATCATTGCATTAACCTCAGCACAACCAGGCATGGCTAAAAGCCAACTGCTTTTCATCCATGTCTCGTCCACGAGTAAAGCCACCAGTACTAATTTGCTCTAGGTTCATCTAAACTTTGGCTTAGATTTACTGGACTATTAGTATCCTGAACACAATCGATTTCAAGCACGCCATTTTAATACGCTAATGAAGTGATTCAAATTTAGAGACCGTTACCAATGTGTGAGATTTCTATAGTCTGAATACTCATATTTTAAACTTTTTACTAAGGATTAACTATAAATTGTATTAACCATTTAATCCTTAAAATTATAGTCCACAAAATTCAAGAAATCTGTTAATATTTTGAAACTAATTTGATTGGATGCCGTTTAGTCGGCGGCCACCTCTCCCAGTCAAATTAGGCCGAACATATTCAATGCCATATCCCTTGCATCATAAATACTTTATCTTTTCTAGTATGTGAGGGTTCAAATGTTAATATACCATACATGCAACATTCCAGCAGCATCTTACCATTTAACTCTTGAGATGTCAGTCTCTCAATTTCAATACCTTTATCTAGGAACACTGTTAGAAATTGCAATTTAATTGGACTGGGGCATGTTGCAGCCATAGGCAGCAACAGCTCTCAGTCAAATTTTAGTTGGGAAATATTCAACAAATTATTCCATGCATTTTAAAGAATTTATTGTGTCTGGTGTGTGTATGTAAAATGGTTAATGCCATGCCCTAACAAAGCAACGAAGAAAATATAGATGGACATTGTGATGCCAGTTATGTAATTATGGTCTAACACACAGATATAGTATCGATCTTCTTAGTAACAACTCTAGTACAGACTTCTAGACTACTTGTTAATATATTTGTCCAAACTACAAAAATTGGATTGTCAATTATCAGAGGGGCTTTATTATAAAATGCGTCCTGCTCTCATGCCTGATGGTAGCAATCTCCAGGGTCTTCTTCTATTGCACCCTGCTATAGGCCTCATGGCCCGTACCTAAGTTTCATATTACCTCTGTGAAACATGTGCTGATAGGGTTATTAATAGCGGGTTACTGAAATAACCATCTGACTCATCACGCTCCTCTTTCTAGTAGTAATAGTCTACTACCTAATGATTACAAATAATCTGATCAGCATTACCTCCAGCCATTCTAACTCTAATGTCGGTTTATACTGACATTGAAGTTTGCTACAATTTCTCACCAACTCTAAGAACGATTATTTGCTCTCACCTCATTGACACGAAACAATTCTATATACAGATAAAGCATATCAGGAATGCTATTTACATCAGGCTGTCTGGATCCATTACTCCAACCATCCTCTTGACAAACTATCTGCATTTCACAGCATCTTTACAGGGTTACTTTTCTTCTTCCTATTCTGTTTAATTTCCTTCGCATCTCCATCCATCCCTCTACCCTATTCTCTCTTCTCGCCATTCACATCAACCAGCCTCTTTGCTGAAATCTACTTCTTCAGCAAGAAAAAACGACTTAAGTCTTTCCGGCCTTTGCTGTGCCTGAGTGAGATTCCCTTGTACCAGCTCTGCCATTGATTCCATCTTCTCGTTCATCTCCCAGACATATTGTGTTCTCACCTGAGGGAACATGCCCCGTGTAGACCTCCTTGACCACCTCCAGAGGACCATTTACATATATACCATACAACAACTCAAAGTTCGGCATAGATACAAGTGCACTCTTCTCAGAAACTCCCTTCCTCGCAGACCTTTGACGCACCTCACAGGTGTGACACTACGTGGCAACATCTTTAATTATACCAGGCATGTAATAGCCGCTATCACGCTCAAATCGAAAAACGGAGTTTAATAAAATATTCGGTTTAGCCAATACTGATTAATTACAATTGTTCTTATTAATATTGAATTTGTGGTTAAAATGCTAAGCGGTTAAGAAGAATCCAAACTGCCCCACCATCAGCTTATTACAGTAAGATAACTTTTCGTTTAATGTGATGGATAAATTGGAAATCGCCATTGACAGCAACATCCTTCAGTCACATATTTTTCAAAATATTCAGCAGATTACACGTGTAAGTGGTTTTAAGTAACGATTATGGGATTTGAGTTTTATGATTGAAAAGGTACTAATTACGTGGGTTGTGACTATTCTCTTTGTGTTGCTCTGAGCTCTATCGATTGCATGTAACCGAGAGGTGTTAAATCCATTTTATCGCTGTATTATTGCTGTATAAACTATTCACCAAAGACATATGATCGCTTAATACAAGTTATTTAAAATACAAAATCCTTGTAAACAACTTGTATGGATACAATGTGTCAGTTCTTTACGTCATGTGCGTTTTTCGACAATCACACATTTGTATTAAAAAAGTAGGCGCCCTTTATAGACATTTTAACTGCAATTATGATTTTTATTTGATGGTCAAGCAGACAGTGGGTAAACAAAGTTACTTAAAGTTATCCTGAAGCAATAACATTAGAAAAATATTTGAAAATTTCAGTAACGATCGTCTTCTTGTGGGCCGCCATTTTACTTTGATTTTTGTAGCTGCCATTATTTGGGATTCTCTTGTTCTCGCTGTCGCGCCAAGTCAAGTATAAAACCGCTCTCGTAACGCTAATGATAGTCATTGTACTGTTGGCCTCCGAGGTGAGCGGATCTACCAGTATAGCATGTAGTAAGCATATAGTAGCTCGATTTTAAATGTGTATTTCCTATTGTAAACGTGAAACGTGATAATTTAGATATTTATTTTATAGCAATTTGATTGATAATTGTTGCTGTCTATAGCAGCAACAACTTTCCTTCAAATTATTTGCAAAATAATCACCAGAAAATGTAAGTCCTAATATCTAATATTTTGAAAACGATTTGACTATGAATCAAATGCGCCAACAACTTCCAAACAGATTGTTTTCAAAATAACCTGTAGGACTATCGATGTCATAGCACATTTTGACAATATTTTGAGTAATTCAATTGACAGTCGTAGTTGACTAAATCAGCAAGAACGTTATCAAATTATTCCCAGAATAATCATTGCTAGGTTTTCAATGTGGTTAGCTAACATATGTACGTATAATTCTGTAGAGCTGTGCCGTATATGTTGTCAAGATCAGACGTGAAATATGTTCAAAACTTTTCAGTCAGTAGGTAAGCATGTCCTTGCATGCCAGCTCATGTACATGCTTTGCTGACCTACTCATCTATGCAAATATATTTCACGGCGGATCTCTATTACGTTTCTGACACAGGTCTAGCTAATTGTACACACATGTATTAGCTAACGATATTGGCAGTTCGACAATAATTATTCTGCGAAGAATTTGATAACGTTGTTGCTGCCATGGTCAGCAATGACTGTCAATCGAATTGCTAGAACTATCTTTAGAATGTGTTGCTACATTATACATTCTGCTGATTATTTTGAGAACAATTTAGTTGAAAGTTGTTACAGCAACGATTTTCAGTCAACTCGTTTTCAAAACGTTGGCTAATATTTTCTGCTGATTATTTCGCAAACAATTTTAAGGAAAGTTGTTACTGCTATCGTCAGCAACAATTATTAGTCACCTTGATATAAAAAATATTTGGGATAGCGCGTTTCATATCTACCATGGAAAATACACAATTAGAATCGAACTACTATACTCGATTACTTCACGCTATGCATGTAGATCAGCTCACCTCGGATGCAAACAGTACAATGGCTAGCATTAGGGTTACGGGAATGGTTTTATACCTGAGCATTGGGCAGAAGCGAGAACAAAAGAATCCCGAATAATGGCGACTGCAAATGTCAAAATAAAATGGCGGCTCAGAAGAAGACGATCGTCACTGAAATCTTCATATATTTATCTAATGTTATTGCTTCAGGATAACTTAAAGACTGTATTGCCCTATTGTTCGGTGAATTGTCCGTCCCGATGGAGATCAATGTATTACATGATTAAGCGGATTATGGACCAGGAACCGCAAATGTGTTCAGTGCCGTGTCATGAACGTAAGACACCACATTTGTCCATGACGTGTCACTAATTAATTCTTCTATTAAAATCCCCCAACAATTTGACTCAAAGTTATCGCTCACTAAGCAAAGCAACTACCTCGGAGCAAATTGTTTAAACTTCATTTGACAATTTCTTATGATACCAAATGCTTACTCTTCATTCGATTGTAACGTTGTATTTGTCATGTATTGCAAAAAATGTCCCCGCCGTTTATGTCTGACTGCTGAGATTTTTGCAAACAACAATATTTCCACTGGTTATTGTCTCTGGACCAGTTAAACCGTCTGAAGAGAATTTGACTGCCAGTTGTTGGTGGCTCAGCCACTATCAATTCTCAGTCAAATTGTTTTCAAAATATTCAGAAAGTCAAGCGGTTTTTCTCACTGAAATTATTGTCTGGTGGCTTGCAGCAGCAGCGAGACAGTTAAGATGTGGAAAGACACAGTATTTATAGTTATCTATACACAGCGCGTGGGCTTCGCACTGTTATTATAATCGCTCAAGCGCGGATAGATCTTATACACATGTCTGCTGCCATATCTTACTTCCTGCTCTTCGATGTATCAAGATCATCGTCTTGAATGCCTTTTTATCTTACTCGTCAGGTCAGGCCATGGATATTTGAATTTCTTAATACATACAGGCAATGAATGAAACACTGGTTTTATATATAACATGAAGAAACAGTATTTGATTTACTGCCGATTGTTATCATTTAAAACTCGTGAGCGTGTATCTTGGGACACACGCTCCCGTCATATATATTTTCTACATATTTATCGAAAATTATTACACACTATAATTCTACAAACTCCGTGGCACATACCCCATCTCACAAAACCGATCTATGGTTCAATCCGGTTTGAAAATTGACATCGTCACCGGTTTGACATTATGCCAAACCGTACAGCCTTATGTGTTGCCTTCATCAATTTTAAGCGACGCGCTTTTATACCACCGTCTGCATCGCTGGATGGATTCTGCTCTAAGATTCCCAATAACGAAACAGTAGTCTATCTTTCGTGAAGAAATATACATTTTCTTTATAGTTACAAGCTGCTGGGTGAACTAATTGTTGCACCTTGCACCGGAATTCATCTCCCCCCTTCAACGAACTGCTTTAGTTCATCTGGCCCACAATCAAGGATATCCTCAGAGCTTAATTTACGTGGCATATTTTTCTTCTCATTGACCACCCAACCAGCAGCAGCCTCATTAAAATCTGCCAACAACTCATCTCATGAGATGTTGGTCTCATCTGTAGCATTTTACTGCATTATGATTCTGACCGAACAGTCTTCAGTCCACTAAGCAACATAAGAGTTTCTTCAGGTCCACTAATGAGCAGCATCTATTTCTGCAACGTAACATTGTTCTGCTTCTCTTCTTCAGCTTCTATTATCTCTGAAGCAACGTTGCAGTCTGTTGACGTGTTACAGCATAGCCACGCGGTTGCTGTAGGTGTGGTGGTTAGAGGGCATAATGTTTCGTTTACGACGGCAATGATGTGCTGCCGGCCAGACTGTGGTATTGGTAGTGGCAGCGGTAGTGGCGTTCGTTTGGGACAAAATAGGTGAGTGCGACGAGCCGGACAGTCCAGGAGTGAAGCGCTCCAATTCCTCCAGTCGAAATTCGAAAATGTTTGGTGGAATTTGGAGGTCTTCACCCCCAGAACATATTTCGAATTTGTAGAATGGACATTTTAAAAGTAATTATAGGAATATGTAAGTTTGGTTTACGACGGGAATAATGTGCTGCAGGCCAGGCTGTGGTCGTGGCAGTAGCAGTTGCAGTTGCAGTAACAATGCAGGTAGCAATAGTAGTTGCAGCTGCTGCTATTGTCTTTTAACGTCGTCGACACTGTTGTTGTTGTCTTGCTATTGAAAATCTTTCAATATTCTTCTTATAAGTATACATAGCTCACCTAAAATTGAATTAAAATTATTACTTGACAAGAGGTCGCTAAGTTTTAAGTAGTTTGGTTTCACCCGAACGTATTTTGGTAGCGGTGTCATTCGGTAATTTTGGAAAAAATTACAAAGAAATAATTAATGATATTCATCACCAGTGTCATGCTCGGCACACAACTTACATAGCCGATCTTCCTTGTTTAAACCCTCCCACCTCCCAGTTTCAATTGACAATTTGTGATTGGTAGTTCGGAATCGCGTTAAGGTTAGTTTCTTGGCATGATTTAATGTGGTACGGTATGGTTCTCTTTCAAATTTCGTCTTATAGATATTATATAGTTTCCCCTTTGAAGATGCGTTCAACCGCTTTTTGTGATGAGGTGTCATTCCAATAGGTATCCCATTCCTACATTATTTATTATTGCCTTTGCTACTCCAATCCATTTGTGTTGCACGTTATTATTTGTATATTCATTGCAAATGTATTTATAAATTAGACATGATAGCTTTGTTTCTTTGCCATTTAGCAGTTTCCCCCAATAGAGGATTATTTTATAGTGATATCGAGTGGATATCTAGCTAATTCGCCATATATCATAAACCTTGGTGTATGCCTGTTTACTTTTAGTCACCGTCGATAGAAGCCTATTTGTATCTTTTCAACTAGTGCTGTGTCGGTAGTCCAAATTTGACACACATACGTGAGAATCGGTACTGTTATTGAATCAAAAAATTATATTTGGCAGGTTATTGGTAGATACATATTTTCGCATCTGCGGTATAGTGAATATAGGGCTTTAGTAGCTTGCTTTGCTAGGTATTTTAGTGCTGTTATATACCGACAATTGTAAAGGGGTTGTGAACCTAAATACTTATATTTATCGACTATTTAAATATTTTCAGCATCTAGAGTAAAATTAAAGTTCCCCCCATCCCCTTTTATTGCTTCCGAATATTACCACATTTGTGTTGTCTTTATTGTCTCTGAGATTCCACATTTTACAGTAACTGTTATAGGCATTCAAGGCCTGCTTTAGAGTAATACCATCTTTTGCTATCAAACCCGTCCCATCATCCACTTATAGGAGTACCAACAAGTAGCAGGCACACGACTAAAGCCTCGCAGCTGGCGTGCCCGAAATAGCAGGCACAACAACTGACAGACAATTCACCTTTCCAGAGTATGCACCCGTCATATGACGTCATAATCATCTACGTGATGTGTAAAATGACATCATAATGGATGACGTCATGGATGATGTCGATAAGTACGTCACAAACGCATATTTGAAGACGGTCTATGCGTTGTTGTACAAATTGTTTGCTTTTACTATTTAATAACTATTATGTTGAATATTTTGAAACTAATTTGACTGGGCGCTGTTGCTGCCATAGGTCAACAGCACCCATTCAAATTAGTGACAAAATATTCAACAGCTTCCCTGTATAGTTTTCAGGAAATTGAGAGCTAGGGCATTCGGGGGTCGATCAATCCCAACACCGCGAGGTGTGGGTGGAGCTTAGCTAGCGAAGGGCGGGGCATAGCTAAAAATGGAAAGGTCCATTGAGGCCTGGACAATCGACTACCCGATTACCAGACAGCGGCCACAGTCTTGAGAGGAAAATATTGCAGTGTGAGATATTGTATGTCGGATTAATCATACACTACTTAATTTACTCAAGTCAGAAATTAATCCCCGGTCATAATGACTTCAAACACACATAGGGTGTTACATGGCCTATTAACAAACGACAACAGGATCTACTAATTCGCAATTAGTATAATCGTCTTAGTTTGTACAAACATAATAAATAACTAAATATACGGACTGACACTGTTACTGTGATACAAGAGATGTGCTCAATTCAGTTCGTCCTTTCTTGATCTTATACACTCTTGGTTGTCTCTCAGTGAAAGCGTTGGTGAATATATTTAGGATATTTATAAATTTATTTATTTACTATCTTCTTATGTGTAATAAATGATGCACGGCTATCAGCGCTGTAGTTTATGCGCATGCCGCTACTAAACCCTGGGCTGCTCCATCAAACCAGGATCTAGGCCTATTTTCTCGAATATAAGCTTAAAAAAATTATGTAACTTTCAACATTATTATGCGGATCTAGCTGAGGCGTTTTCACGTCATATTTTCTTGATCGCCATTGGATGACTGAATATTTCTTTTTTGTCGGTATGCTATTCGATTCTTACCGTATTGCATAAGCCCCGCCTTGAATATTAAGCGTTTGCTTATCCTGTACAACATCCGTATATCAAGCTATAGTCACACATTCCAATGTTTGATATAAACATAGCTCATCCAGTGTCCAGACGACAGACTTCGTTGATGGAATTGTAGCGGCAATCGTTTCCATCATAAAATTAGATCAAATTTGAAGGTAAGACATTAAACCCCAACATTATATCGATATATAAGGAACAATATAGATGGCAGAAACTTGCTTTAACTAATGACTTAAGCTGCCACTAAAGTTGTAGGTGGTATGAAATGCACTGGGAACAAAGAGTAAGAGAAAGAAAGTAATGAAGTAGAAATGAACTTTAAATGCGAAATATGCATTAAATTCAGAATGGGACTGAACAATCCATAATTTAAGCTTTCGTTTCCGTATTATGTGTATCCCTTGTAAAAGTCTCATTTCATCGCGATGGATTACCCATTTTCTAAGCAACTGGCGATGTTGGGAGCCAAGTGTCGCAGATCACGGGTCAGCTACCACCACCTCTGAACAGTTTCTATCCTTCCGACGCCTATGACATTTGATGATCTGAATAGCTCTTGCACTTTGTACCAAGTCCTGCCTTAGAATAGTCAGATATGGTGAACTGTTCCACTCCCTAGTTTGTCTACGGACTAGGTACTATTTGTATGACGGAGTACTACATTCATGTGCCCTGATCCGAAGCTAACTCACACCGGACGCGACAACGTTATACTAGATTATCGCACTTTCTTTGCGCGATATCCGCTCTCTATTTTTTCGTTCGAGTATCCAGTGGGTAGTCTTACAGATGGTAAATTAACGGCGTAAAACGAATTACTTAGATTCTTTCAAACCTATTATTCTAGACATAATTTAGACACGATCTACATTTCAATCGGCGTGTTTCTTACTGGCAGGCAAGATTTTACACTGGCACCCATGTATGTTTCTTCCACCGACGGTTAGGACGTCACCAATCCGTAGTCTCATCAGCGTTATTACGAATCGAAGGCGGTGATTGGCAAGCACAATTGTAGGGCAGCCGTTCGTGTTTTTTATCCGACAGCTTGTTTGTAATTATGTAGTTTTTAACTCGACCTTACAACACATATGGCAGATAATATATGGTCAAAATCGTTCAAATGTGTTCCTTTATTGACGCAGAAAATAATAGAGAAATAAATTGGCAAATGACTCAGCTCGTATCCCTCGCGCAACGCAGAGACAGGTGATGATATTATAACTTTAGCGAAGCATACATTATTCCCCGCGTTGAAAGACGTTATTAGAGTAATACTAATATGTAGATAAATCACAAGACTACGCCTGGTAAGCAACTGTGAGCATGCGTACTCAATACTCAGATTGTTAAACGGGACTATTGCCTCCAACCCAGCCATCGCGTCTATTGTTTGTTAGCTAATGTACATGGGGAATCTTTAAGTGTAAATATAGTACTTATAGCGTGCGTAGATGACGGTTTGCTTAAATTAATTTTATTTTTCAAAGCCCTACACATCATTTTAGAATCTATTATTAAAGCCACCGGGCCTTAGGATGGTGACACTATGAGGAGGGTGTATGCCTATGTTTTCAGATCTCTGTTCAATGTAGTAATGCAAGGATTGTAGTGAAGGGTGGGGGGATGACGGATCATCTAAACATATGTGCCCTATATCTGACATAGTGGAACTAACTGATGTGAAATTACTTGCACATATTCAATTATCCAGGCATGTAGTGTTTAAATGTGAACACGTTTCGACTGAACACTTTTCGTTTGAACGTTAATTAACGGCATGCTACACTTGCCCATTTGTCCATTCGTGCCAAAAAATGAGCCACCATACTATCTGAATGTAAGTCATAAAGCGCAGATAAATCCGCTGGTGGATTGGTTCCCTCATTAATGGACCTTTCCAGTTTTAGTTATGACCTTCCTATCGCTATCTAAGCTCCGCCCACACTTCGCTCCATCCACACATTGCCTATCAATTTCCAGAAAACTATACAGGTAAGCTGTTGAATATTTTGAAAATAATTTGACTGCGTATTGCTGCTGCCTATTGCAGCAACAGCGCAAGTCAAATTAGTTTCCAAGTATTCAACAGCATATTTCTTAAATAGCAAAAAACCTATAATTCGTACGTGTCGACTATTACGCGTTAAAGATGGGCTTAATCGAATCATTCATGACGTCATGATTATGACGTCAGCATACACGTCGCGTAGTTGATTATGACGTCATATGATTGACTGAGGAAATTAATTCATGAATTAATCAATCACCCGACGAAGGCGCACGTATTTGTAAATAATATAATCACAATATTAATATTAATAACCAGGCATCAGCATTTGTTCATCATAACCACTTTTCATTGAAAGCGATAAATGGATGGGGTTTTATTCAACACTACCTGTAACCATGTTTTGTATTAAAAACAAACATTTTACTTGCAACTCACCCAGATCTAGTTATACGTTCGTCAGTATGTCAGTCAGACAAATCTCTGCTGCTGCTGCTGCTGCTTCTTATCAAGTACCTATCTACCTATTTACTACAAGGAATTCAACTCCGGGCCCGCCCCTCGCCCTTCCTGGGACGTGGACACGACCTCCCAGATATCCCATCACAAGCCTGCCAGTATACTGACCCCCTCGAAGCAGCACATTTGCCGAATCACCGCACCTCTATTGGCCCCACCCCACAATTCACAATGTTGTTTTTCCGTCACATTTAGTGTTGGTATTATTATTATTATTATTATTATTATTATTATTATTATTATTGGCAAAAATTAGAATTCTCACCAATATATCGATGGGTTCCGTTATGCCGTCTGTTTGGTTGTTTGTTTGTTTGTTTGTCAGCGGACTAATCTTAGCCACGTGCTTCCTTATATCAACTGGATGGAGCACAATAATATTGAGGTTGTGAGGTCGAAGTTCAAGGTCACTGTGACCTTGATAAAAAGAACCCTCTACATTCATAGTCAGTTTTTGGCTTAGCTCAACATACCCCTTATATCTCAGGATCAGTTCACCATATTGGGAATAAACTTGGACGCATGCGTCCTGATATCAAGGGGGGGGGGGGTTGGGGTGGGGGATCGCAATGATGTTATAGCCATAAGAGGAAAATGGGTCATTCTTGCTCGTTGCCCTCTTAAGGACGGGACATTAACGCCACAAACTTTAATCAAGATGCTGATAAGAACTGAGATTCTGGTAGAACTGGGAGTGCTGTGTGCGCGCGTGCGTGCGTGCGTGCCTGCCCTCACAGTTGGTGAATAAGACATATCAACAGGACATGGTAAATTCCAGTAGCACAGTTCTCATGGGCGCTTTGAAAAATAGATGATATAAATCAAGTGATTCTCCACTCACCTACCCCACTCCATGCAAAATAACGTTATGACTAATAAAGACAAAAGCTGTAATTATAACTGACGAAAGAATAAATGTGTATATAGAAAAAATAGATTGATTACGAGTGGCCACCAGATACAGTTTTATATACACACGGCAAACTACTTGCCAGAACAAAATACCCGTGGCATAATATAAAAATAGTTTTTTTTATTGATGGTCCATTTGCAGGTCAAGATAAGACTATTTTTGAAATTTACAACTGGCACAACTGGTTCGGTTGTCGAGTCAGTCGTTCCAGTGCTAAGCTATCAAAAATAGTGTTCTCTTGCCCTGCTAATGGCTATTGCTAAAGATCGCTTCAGAAACTTGTTTTGTCCGACTTTTCAGTATTAGCTGAGTTATCGTAAATTAAAGATTCTACAATCAGCACAAAGGAAGTGTGCATTTCCCGCACGCGACTTTTGGCGCGTAGATGCTAGCAACGTGATCATAACTGTCCCGGTTACCGTGTCAGTGAGTCCAGTGGTAAATTTTCCGAAATTCAATTCGCTTGGCATAGAAATAGACATTCATGCAAACCACTGCAAATGCCATTTTGGCCAACTTGACAATTACAAGGGGTGTAGTGGGGTGTGTGTGCGTGTGCGTTTGTGAAGTCCCCCAAAAACAGCGTCAGCTGTGGTCTGAAGGAATGTTTCATTGTCGGCTAATGTCGGCTAAGAGAAGAATATTTTACAATTTTTAAGATTAGAACATTTGACTCGGTACCAGAGGCAGGGATTCCATTGGCAACATTTTAAGAATTATATTTTCTTGGATTGTAGGTCCGTGCGAGCACACAGGCGGGCGGCTGGGCAGGTGGGTGGGCGGACAGGCTGATAGGGGTGGGATGGTGTAGGGTGATATTGGGGCGGGTAGGTAGGTGAGTTGTGAGTTGGAGAGGATGAGTTGTGGATGGGAGTGGGGTGGGGCGGGGCATGCGCGCGGCATCGCACTTTTAAGTACATTAAGCAAGTTATCTACCAGGGTACTCAACAACAGACTAAACGTGTGGGCAGAAAGCAACTACGTGGCAGAAAGCCAATACATGTACGTAATATGTAAGCAGGGATTACCCACCGGAAATAGTAGCAGCGCGTGGACATTTGTGGGCAGATTAAAGGAATGCTAAGCAGCCAGGTAGACAAGTGACAATTAAATACCCAGCCAAATTAGTAGTCGACCACAATGTAGTGCGCGATATGTTTCCGGATTGGAACCAGGTGTTAGTGAATCGTGATATCCCAGACATAAATCGACATCACGATATTAGAACAACTGCTCGCACAGGGACTGAAAATCATATGGACTCAAGAACGTTGAGACACGTTAATGAGTCATATGTCTTGCGCAGGCAAGCTTGTCAGGTGCGAAATAGTTGTAAATAATATTAAGAACAAAAGTAAATTTAGAATGCAAACTGGCAAGATTATAAATAAGAAATATATCTGGAGCCCAGCGTTTGCCAATGAATATAGGGCAAATTTGTATAAAGACAATGTACAGAAATTACGAAAAGCTATCATTGCTATGATTGATGTACATAATTTGAATGAAATCATCGTTAACGAGGCCGTTGAAAACTTTACTTTAGCAATGGAAAATGCAGCAGATGAACATTTTATGAAAACAAGCAAAAATTGCACAAATATACAGAATAGCAGAAAGCCAAATATTCCGTATTACCCAAATGAATGCGAAATAAAAATAACACATTTTTTCAAAGGCCTAACTTGTCTTGCCACGTTCAAGAATAGTTTTAAAATAGTGTTAGCGGTCGGCAGAATGGTTTCCGGATGATAACTCCCATCGCCACGCGTACGCAAAAACTAATATATGTGAAAAGACTCGTGAGCCGTCCTGTAGCCACGATTATTATCTTGCCATAAGGTATCCGTACCATGACTGAAAAGTCGTATAACAACTCGTATTATAGTAGCTCCGAAAAATTGCGCTATCGCTTTCGGCCAATCCGTGTGTGCCAAAAGACTGTGTCAACTCGTTATCGGTTAAGCCGAAATACCGGTATCGCTCGAAATACGTTTATGATCGAGCCGATTGTTCTTAGGCTGAATTTGCTAATACTGTGCACCTTTCTTCACGTTTCTGAACATTGCTTGCCGCGCAGCACCTGGGCTTGCAAACCTCAACTATTTCGCGACGCTTTCGTACTTCTTCGCCAAACTACGTCCAACATCATCTACATGCTTCACTCAGTGGAGCAGGACTTCTCCACACCGATTGTTCAACGTCCTACAACCGTAAAACTTTATTGTCCTGCTCCTCTGTACGGATTTTCTGTGCTAAATGTCTCGGCACCTAGTTTCACTTTCTTGCACCGATGACTAACAGGCCAACTTGAAAGCCAATTGTTTGCCTTTGTATATCTTTTTCTCGCCAACGACTATTAGGCAAAATTACAATACGTTTGCACTTCTGCACCCACAGTTAAGTGGTGACCAAGTCTTAGTTATGCCGACGACTATTAGGCGTGTGCTTTACGGCCATTGCTAAATTTATATCTCTAACGTTTTTCTTCTGTTTAGAACTCATATATAATTATATCTTTGCCACAAATCATTATATGTTATATATTGTATTTAGCGCATTAACATAAAGAATTCTTGATATCAACACTCCACACTAGGAACCCTTCTTGTGCCAAAAATGATACAAGTTCGGTAGAATCTAACATAGGTACTAGCTCCGGTGGATTTCTGTCTATATTGTATATTGTTGTTTGCGTCCTTTCTCTATGGCTACTGTTTGCACCTTGATCGCTTCCAAAATACTGAGTCCATGGCCTCGTGGACATCAGCTGCAACCGTTTCAATCTAATTTCTAAGAACATCTGCTTGAAGTTCAGTACCTGCGAACGTATCTTGAGTTGCTAACCCTGTTTTTTCTTATTATTTCATCCATGGCAAGAGTCATCAATCCAATGAATTATTTATACAGCCTTTTGTTATTCCAAATTATAAATTATTTCTCCATCCATTAAATGTACTTCCAGCCTTTTTCTGGAACATCATCCGCTCAAAGGAGATATAACTAGGAGAACTTATACAACTTACATATCTTCACCAGGTTATTCAGCTATTCGTGAATCTGGTAGGGAATACCTAAGTGTCAAGTTCCACAGATGGTTTTTATCATTATTATTTTATCGTTTACTACTGTAGTGCATTATGTGATTTGGGGAAGGACGTTGTAATTATCATTTCTTCAATAAATATTGTTATTATCTCATTGACATGAGTTTTTTGCCTTTATGTACCTCTGTGGACAATGATGGATACCAACTCTGACAGGTCTGAGTCAGAAGAAGAATGGAGTTACTACTTCCTGAACTATCCTAGATTCCGTATGGTCAACCCAATGCCAGGGCGTTCGAGGTGGAGCTTAGGACATAACAGTTCAGATAAATAGTTTGAGAGCATATGGGTGCTCGCCCATCAGCCGTCAAATATTTGCGGCATACAAATGTTTGTAACTGACCAAGACCCACCGCTCCATATGAAACCACGAGAACCCCACTCTCCGTCGAGCATTGGAGGGTGTGTGGGGATGATGCCTCTTTAGTGCCGTTATCATCGTCGTCGGTCGAAGGTGGCAGAGATGGAGCAATCACGCCTTGTGGTCGAAGTTGCAGCAGCGGGAACAGGCATGCAGGGTCGTCATGAGCCCGGAACACTACATTTTGTAGACAAGAAGACGCTTGAGCATCTATGGATGCGTGTGGGTCCTTTCCGATGCAAAATTCGATCACGCTTTCGGGGTCTTCGTCACGAGTAGCCATCCCAGTTAGCAGTGGTTGGCTTCTCCTGGTTAGATTCTTGAGGCGGGACAGTCGGTTGAGTCATTCTCTCCCAGAATGCGGTTGGGCTGTCAATGGGTGTGCGTAAATCAATGCAGCCTCGCTCATATCATGTGGTAAATGTTTGTAGAATTGTAGAGTTGGTGTGTCAGTATGCGATCATGATTCCCACAATGACACTTGCGCGTCTATGTATGCATATATATAAGGTATCAAAGATGTAAAGGAAAAAAGACAAGTAGGCAGTCGATTGGTTCCGATGGCCTCGCTCGGAATTTAAACAGGAAGTCAGAAAAGCGGTGGTCAAAAAACGAGTGTTTCTTATGGGATTTTACGTACAAACCCGTGTGAAGGCGAAGCGAATCAATAGAGGGTGGTGGGTGCCATTGGTGATGTCTCGTAAGCAGTCCTTCTGGGCTACGGTTCGCCGACTGTAGGCTTGTGCGTGCGTAAACTAGCTTTGGAGGATTATAGTAGATGTGTTAGCAAACAAGATCGTCGATTGTCTCGAATGCCCAATTATATTAACGCAAACACCTATCGACAATTGCGACAAGACGCAGCCCAACTCAAGAGACGCTGATACGTCAGAGAGTGAAGATTGCGATCACTTGGGGGGGGGGGACTGAGACGGATATAGGGGATTCTGGGACAATCACACAAAATACATGCATCATGAAGACTCGTCGAAACAGCACTGCTTCATCGAATGCAGGTCTTCAGTCAAGACGATGTACGGAATGGCGGTTTCACAGCTGCATTCATGAGTCTTTAGCACAAAAAACTATTCAATGATGACGATGATGATGAGGTGGCGAATACAGTTTCGTGGTTGTAGTTCATGAAGGACAGAAGTGACAGTTTACAGTCACAATACAATAGGATGATGAAGCGATCAAGATGAAGAAAGAAGAAGAATGAATAGGGACCAGTGTTCTTATTTCCTGGATATCCGATTGGTGTTCATTGTTCCCAGTCACTGAGTTTTTCATGGTAGTAGTTTGGTGAATATCGTTCGTGTTAGCTTGATGCAGTAGCTCTCGTCAAATTCTGGTGGCTATCATAATCGGGACCAGATGATGGTGGTCTAACAACTGGCCAGAGAGGGGTATGATTTATGTTGGTGTTTTGCCCTGCTAGATCAGCCAAAGGTCTCCCAAAAACAGGTACAATCCCTTCTTGCACCACGAGATAGGTATAGTAGTAGCGCCGATGGTTCAAATGCTTCTAAGTGATGAACTGTTCTAGCCGGACCCTTGTTTTGGCCTCGCAGCCCAGGCGACTCCAGCGTTTAGTGCTCAGGGATGTGCCAAAGACGGCGACACGCCCTTTCTGGTGTCAGTTCTGGTCTCTTGGTCAGCTTATATACTATCCAGGGATGGTCTACGTGACTCCTCCCCCTTTCCAAGAGGGAATCAGCGGGCTTGTTTACCGTATTAAACTGTTTTAATCTCTGATGCGCCCGACTGTGGCTTGAGGTGTAAGCGCTTCAGCAGCAATTACTGGAGACAAATACCTCGGAAGTGAGGTACCAAAGAGCGATTTAGCAGACCAGCCTAGGATCCAGATAGGCCTAGGATCCTGTCGAGCAGACGGTTCCAATGGTACCAAAGTTTCTTTATTATGAGCTGGTCGTAGAGATATTTATTGGTGATATTTATTCCAGGTCATCTTGGGTAGAAATTTAAAGTCCCAACATATAGCGCTCGACACTACATAGCGTGCTCACAATTCTCCCTAGCAGTAAATTTGCATTCGTCTTTACGTGCAGTGCTTATGCACAACGTTGGAAACTTCCATCGTGGAAGATGTGTGTTGTTTTTGCAGGCCAGCGAGATGGGAGATCTCATTGGCCGGCTGATGACAGTATGACATCACGTACATCTATAAGCGAAGCCACGCCTCCGTCCGACTACAGAGGCTTTACATAGACTGTTCATCATTGACCGTAGATTCCGAGAATATGTGTCTTATACCAACGTAAACAGATCTTTCATGCACATAGTTGCAAGAACCATTTAAAGATGTATATATCATAATATTGTTCTTATTTGTTATTCTCTGTGATAACATTCTCCAGTTCAATGTTTCATACATTTCTCATGATGGGGTCATATAGGGTACCTTTAATATTATTTTGTCTGCGCGCGTTTGTAATTTCTCAAGCTTATTTAGCAAGGACGGTGTACCTGCATAATACACAAGACAGTCGTAATCTATGTGGGAAAGGATCAAAACTGGTGAACCATGTTCCCAGTTTCACAAACAGCAGTGATGGCATTATAATTATTGACCTAGTTATATCAATGAGAAACGGAACTTGCACGAAATTTAGCATTGTTAATGCATATTAACCAACTGCGGAGAAATCATAAATCGATCCTTCAGTACTCGATTCCTTCCATGATGAATTGTGCACAACTACCACTATCAGCATTCCAGCAAGATGACAACTCCAAACGTGGAAATACATTGATTTACTGGCCAAAATACTACGTATCCGAACGATCCAATCAGTCCCCAATGCTGTGCCACTTGGAATGCAATGGAATGACACATGTTGTGCGTGTAATAAGGTGGATCACTTTAAAGTATGTTGTCAAACAAAGTGTAAATCCATTAGGGAAGAAGTGTATACGATGACATGAATGCATATGTAGTCCATGAATTTGGTGCGATTAGTCATACACCTAGTTCTGAATATAGGTCGGATAAATATTGTCGGATCTATTGCGGATTGTGATGCGGATGCAGAAGAAGCATGGAACATTGCATCAAGTGTTTGTAAGACGTTGGTACAGTTCAAAATAGTCACTGGTGTAGACACATCTGCAATTTCTGAGAAAATGTACCAAATGACTTGTTATAATGCGGGGTGGTGCTTAGATTAGGATTAATAAAGCGTGTTAATCAATGGCAGCTTTGGGCTTTTGAAATATGACTCAGTTAAAATTACACTTAAATCGGGTATAATCCATAATGCGTTGCTCGTGCTTGTAGAGTACCCTTTCCACTTCTGTCAAAAGTGGAAAATGAATTGAACAGACTGCAATGTCCAGATATTATTGAACCAGTAGCGGAACCAACTGGGTGTTGTGCACCTATTATTTCTTTAGCTAGGGCAAATGGTCAAATTAGAATTGATCTGAAAAAGTTAAATGAAACTGTTAAACGGGAGTATAAATGATGCTACCTAATTTAGATGACATTTAACATAAACTCGTCGGTGCTAAGTATTTTTCCAAGCTAGATGTGTCAAGCGATTTTTATCAGATAGAGCTACACCCTGACGGTGTAAAATTACCTACTTTCATTAGTCCATTTGGCCGGTTTTGCTTTCGACGAATCCCATTTGGATTCACCTGTGGTCCAGAAATATTTCAGCGTAAAATGTTGGAACTGATAAAAGGTTTAGAAGGCGTAGAAACACTCATTGATGACACATTAATGTACGGTAAAACAATTGAAGAACACGATGCACGATTAAATATTGTTCTTGATCGAATTCGGGCATCAGGAATTAAACTGAATCGTGAAAAACCCAAAGTGAGTACAAGCCATTAGAGAGCTTGCACCTCCTACAAATGTAACGGCAACACGTCGACTGTATGATAAATTATCTGAGAAGATTTCTACCTGATCCTTCTACTATCATGTAACTAATGACAGACGTGCTTAAATCAGAATCAAAGTGGTTCTGAGGACCCGAACACGATCGTGTGTTCGCAAAGGTCAAGGAGATGTTAATAAACACTCCAGTTTTGGCATAGTACGATGCTAATAAATCAACAGTCGTTAGTGCAAATGCTAGAAGTTATGGATTAGGTGCCACTTCTTTCTAACAGAATGGCACAGATATCAAGCCGATTGCATATTGTACTCGAACATGCTCCGAATTGGAGTATAGCCAAATGTAGAAAGAATGTCTTGCCGTGGTATGACCATGCAAACAGTTCTCAAAGGATTGGACTCTTTTCGATTGCTGACAGACCATAAACCATTAGTGTCACTAATTAATACATATGATTTGGACAAATCACCTCTACATTGTCAGTGATTGTTAATGCGACTTAGACAATTTAACATTAGTGCAGAACACGTTGCTGGTAAATAACTGATTGTACCAGACACTCTATCGAGAAGTCCTCTTGGCTCAGATGAGATTTATATCACAGAGGAAATCTAATTTATGTAAAATGTGTTGAGTCAAATAGGCCAGGAAATTAGAGCAACTCAGGCAAGAGACATTGACTGATTCAAAGATGCAGGTTGCCATCAATTGTAAATTGGGTGGCGAGAGTGCGAACAATCGGTCCCATTAAATATGAAGGATTATAATTTGCGTCGCTTACAGAACTTTCAGTTCACAATGGCTTGCTTCTATATCAGGATAAGATCATGGTTCCAGAGATTCTTGATAGTGTATAGTATGCTAGTATGTGCGTGTAGTGGCCCGGGACCCCGAATAGTATAAAATAGCATGTTCAGTCATGTCAGTTCCTTTAGGCCCATTAACCATCTCAGAAACACGAGCCACTTCAAACAACCCTCTCTAACGGGTCGGCCATGGCAGAGGCTAGCCACAGACTTATGCAACAAAACTATTTAGTCATGATGGACTATTTTTCAAGTTATCTGGCAGTGGCCCACTTAACAACCATTAGCAGTGAACAGGTGATCAAGAAGATGAAAAATATATTCGATCGTTGAGGTGTGCCAGTGGAGCTGGTGACATATAATGGGAGTCAGTCCACAGCTAAGGAATTCTGTGACTTTGCACAGAAATAAAGCTTTTGTCAGACATTCTACAGTCCACGTTATCCTCCGTCTAACGGGGAAGTGGAGAGTGGTGCTAAGATAGCCAAATTAATCCTAGCGCAGCATGACATTTTCCTAGCTTTTATGGTGTATACGTCTACTACTATTACAGCAACTGGGTGAGTCCTGGCCAGTTAATTATGGGTCAACAGAACAAAACTTCTGTGCCAGTGCTTCCTGGTGTGTTGAATCCAAAATGTCCCCGGCTACAGACTATTTGTAAGCATGACCAACCATACACGGACACATATCCTTTCTATTACAACTGCCATACTGGTACAAAGACACCGTCTCATATTAGGCCAGGTGAAATGTTAGGATCAAACTGGACATTGGGATACTCTACACCTCGTGAGACAGGCAGATGAGCAAAGTTTCTCGTATATCGTCTCGACTCCAACCAGTAATTTTCGTCAGAATCGGAGACACTTGCATTTCACTAATGATACCGTGTAGCAGCCAGACAACCGAATAGACGCATTCCATCCGATAGTTTTAAGTGCTTCAGTGCAGAAACTTTTGAACAATCATGCACCTCCAGATTTAGCGATCGTGGAGACACTTCGATTCCAGTGAATACACATAGTGGTCGAATTGTGCACAGAGTAAAACATTTCAAGGACTATGATTCATAGTGCGTATCAAAGACAGATATTTAAAGTTGGTCATATAGTAATATTATATTGTTTTATTAACTAACTTTTATTACAGAGATACAGAACATCTAAAAGGCTTTCCTTAATTATTAATGATTTAATTAACAGTATATTTGCTTGTCAAGTGAGACGGAGATGTTATGATAACATGCGCAACAAACAACTTTTTCCTGATTTTGATACAATGATACAATGAAAGGACATCTGACAGCCCCTAACGTCAGGAATAACAGTTTCACATCAGTCAACTAGTATTGAAGTAGAATTGGAAATACATGTAGGTTTAGCTTCAAAGTTGAAGCCATAGAGGTAGTTATATTGAGTAGAGACAGCGCGCCGGATACTCCACTATTACACTAGATGTCTAGCTCTTAGCTAGGCTGGCGCAGTTACTAAGATGGCAAAAGAGCGACGGCGCTATTACACGTAAACACGGGCTGGCGGCTCTATGTATACAAACAAACACCTGTTGCGTAAAAACTACTGGAGATTTTAAAATAAAATTTGGAACATATATAGAAGGGTCTATGTTTTAAATAATCTCCGATTTTCAACCACCTTAAAAATAAATTTTATCAAGTAGATCCCTCATTTCAACGAAATTCCTTTCAAAATAGTCAGCAATATTCATTACTGTTGTTGCTCGATACCATGTCTCGATATACAACAAACAAACAACTGTTGAGTAAAACTTACGATTTAAAAAAAAAAATTTGGAACATATATAGATGGACAATTGTTTTAAATAATCCCCGATTTTCAGGGATATTTTTACCCGAATCAGCAAAATCATTTTCGAAATGGTTAGCGACCTTCGTATTTACCATACCTCCCATTATATAGGCCTAACATTATCAGCATAGGTAACCATGTGTTAAAGTGTAGAGAGAAATCTGCTTACTTAAAAAACTGAGATTGGAAACGTTAGCTGTCTGAGAGTCAAAATGTTTTCAAAAATATTCAAACAGGTTCTATATTTAGCTACCTTAAAATGTTACCGAATATGTTGAAATAACTTTTGTTAAAAAGTAACTTTCAGTCATATTATTTTCAAAATGGATTCTGATATATTTAAATATAATCAGTGGCACAGAGGACAAGTCACCAACACCACCCCACCCCTCAACAATTGTGATAAATGTATTAGGCCCTATTGTGGCCACACCCCTTGCCTTGTCCATTCCAACCACCACCACCGACACCTTCCAAAAAGCACCAATCATGGGAAAACATGATAAATGGCTGCCCAGTCTTCTGCGTCCCCACGCTAACCAGTAAAATGTTCACTCTTTCAGAGGGAGTCTGGCGCCGTGCAACCCCCCCCCCCCCCCCACACCCACCCCACAAAATAAAATTAGGTACGGCCACCAAACCCAATTTAAAAAGCTTACACGTAGACAAAATGACTGCTAGTTTACATCTTCCAGCTCCCTCTCATGTGCCATTTTGACATTGTGATCCGGAAACAAGACATGAGAGGTACACTGATGCAATATTAGCAAGAATTTTGGCATTTTGCTCTTGCGTCTGTGTACGCACATAAAGGAAATAATGAGTATTCATGAATAAAACTAGGATTAAAGACAGTATGATTGATGGCTAGATACATCATCATACTTGCCAGACCAATATAGTATGCGTTCTCTTATGTATATCTATTACCATGTGCCCATATTTGGTTGCAATGGGTTAAAGAAAACCGGAGGTATAAGACAACACGTAGAGTTAATTTACAGAAAACTTAACGAATAACCTAACTAGAAATAAATTGAATATTGCTCAAGGTCACGATGGCATTGACCTTGTGACCTCACTGTCATTGCACTACCTCAGGGTAACTATGTGTCCAAATTTAGATACAATAATGTAACCATGTGTCCAAATTAAGTTTCAATATGAGTATCGGTTCCTGATATAAGACAATATATGCAGAGCTTAAATCATTACCAAGAACTTAACCAAGGCTGGAAGCCAGGGCTCCACCCTCTCTTTTCCAGAATTATTTTTTGATTTTTGATTTTTAAGACCATAATAAAAGTTGTGGAATCCTAAGTGTTAAACTTTAAGTCAAATCCGAGATACCCATAGATCCAGAATTTGATCCGATCTCGGCTCAGTTTCTTATGCGGTACACATGCCTGGAAATCCTCTTGCACGGCAAGTTCCCTGGCCGTGATAAAATTTGAGCCAAAGTGGATAAGAAGTTTTCGAGATACAGCTCCGGACACACACTCGATCGCAAAACCCTCGTCCCCTTACATAATCTGCAGTGGTCTGAAGGAATATCCATTTGAAATTTTACCACTAGAATGATTGGCTCGATATTAAACAAGCCAGTCATTCTAGAATGTCTAGCGGTAATTAAAAAAAGGCCCGCTATTGGCATATGAATCAATGGGCATTCAATAAGCAAAGATTGTAGGTAAAATTTTCTTGACAAATCTTGACCATCAAAGGTTCAAATGATGTTGTCTATGGCGGCTACAAGTCATATTGATTTCAAAATATTCATCAGCCTACCTGTGTGCTTGCTTTGCAATTGACTTATGAAGCATACCTGCAATCTGTAAATTAAAACATTTCTGGCGATAAAGTGTTTTGGGCAAAGACAGTTTCTTTGTATATTATCATCGTTTTTAAATGATATATTTACCATCATTGGCAAGTGCTATATTGTTATATCAGTATGCCATTACTACAATTACAATATAATTTTAATTTATTTACAAAACCAGGTCACATTGTCACACAAATGAACACGCAAGTGAACAATATTTACATATTATCATTACAAACATTATCATCAGCATTATTACAATCACTAGTACCGTTACCATCATTATTATTTAATATTATTAGTTAGATTATTATCATGACATCATCATATCATTGACATCATTATAACAATATACAGGGTGTGCCATTCTTAGGGGCATTGAAGCATACATTCCCTGACATTGCACTGACCTTTCCCCTGATATTTATAAGTTTTCAAGTCGCATATGTCTTGATGAATGTTCATTTATAGGCCCAGAGATCATAATTTAGACAATTTACCACTGTAGCCCATAACTTGCTAACCAAGAGTTATTTCAATAGTAAATTTTCAAAAATAGCCTTCTATCCTGTAAAAGAACACTCGATAAGCACAAATATTTAGTTTTTCTAACAAATTATTACCTTTAAACGGTTATTTATCATGTTCAACCATTTAGTAGTCAAGAAAAGCAAGAGTTCCGCTGAATCCGAGACCATCTGCAGATTTTTTTGAAAATTTATCACTGGAATGACTGGTTCTGTTACCGAGTCAGTCATTCGAGTGGTAAATCTTCAAATATTGTCCCTTGACACATAAATGGAAACTGTCCAAGTGTTAGGTCACTAGAGCCTGTACTCTGGTTGTGGTTATAATAAAGGTCACAGTGTCCATACACATTTGAAATCTAAACATGCTAGATGCATTCAGATGGTAGGTCTATTGTCTGCGTTTCTATTTTTGGCATGACAATTTTTATAGCATAATACTACACAGTAGTGGTTTTCTGATTTTTCATCACTTTTCCATGACTTATATGAAAAAGTACAGTTTTTACAGGTTTGCCAGGCCTGGAATTTTACTTTTAATCTTCCCTGACTGCCCAGGTTTTTAACGATCCATATATGAACCCTGTTGTCAAGATCAATAGATACATCCAGCTTTCCACTTGCTTCATCTTCAGTGATGGCTATACCCTACTGGAAACAGGCAATAGTTCTCCGTCATCAACTTCCTGAAATATAGCACAACACATTCATACAGTGTATATCAGCAATTCTACTTACTTAATCATCATAATGCCATAGCATAATGAAACGTCAGTAAAAACACTAAATCTAAACATAAAACTGCTTTCCTCATCAGAATGATGTTCATGTGCCTTCTGCAGAAATTCCATACTTTCTCCATACCTAATTTACCTATTACTAGACAGATTTTATCAGTGCCCATTTTAAAAAATGGTAAAATCCTGCAGAAAAATGACAGAATTAGCAGCCAAGATTGTCTATATTTAATATTATTATTATTATTTAATAATTTGCAAGAGAGTATCACACCTGACAATATTTAAATTGGCCATACTTTAAAGTATATTACAAACCATTAGCAGAAAATGTTGAATTTTACATGTATCTAAATGACTTAGAATGTATCAATTGAAAAATATCAATTTATCAGGAAAATAGTGGTTATTTTTGCAAACTACAACATCATCACATTGCTTCAATGCTGCCATTTTTACATTACAACTATAGTAATATGCTGGGATGGGGCGTTACAATTATAGAGGAGAGAGAAATCTGAGAGAGAGAGAATGTTTTCTGTAACATGCATTGTTTTCTGGCACCCAGTGGAGTTGAACCACTACAGCTAATACCCGTTGGGGAAGGACGAGCTGCGACTATCAAGCGCCTTGTAGATGTAATGCACGCGCCACAGGGAATGTGGGAATAGATAGCGAGAGAGAACCAGACAGTGAATGAGTGTGTATAGTGATAGTGAATTCTCCTAAGATATTAATACAACATTTTTCAAAAATTATCTTCTCTTGGTCTGCAAGAAAATTCTGAGAAAATTACATTTTTCCTAATCAAATCTGTCAAACAAAGGCTTTAATTACACTGCTGTCAGTGAACAAAATAGATAACATAATAATAAGTACGGTTTGAAGAATCTATTGATCACTACCGCTGTTGGCCAATTGCTCATCATAATTTCACGGCCTGAATAACGATAGACTGCAAGTGGAAAACATGCAATATCTGTCATACGAAAACTGGTATGTGTATGTTTACTTAGCTATAAGTGATCCCTATCATAAAAGAGAATGCGTACATACCGGTGAAATCTTAATTCCCGTTCCCTTTTCACACTTGTTCGTAAAAATTCTACGCAGTGTATGAAACACCCATGTTATTTTTTGCGTTTAAGCTAATAGCGAGCATCTTTCCTTTTGCCATCCTAAAGCCGCCATTAAGATAGCTGCCTGCTAGACAAAATTGCAGCGCTGCCTATGTATCTAGCTAGTATAGATAACTCTATGGTTGAAGCGCATATAAATTAACACCAAAGTCCGATCTCGAAATCAGACTAATTTTGGTATTTGGCATATGGTGACTTTCCCAAAGTTTTGAAGAAAATTGCTTCTACACTGATCAAGAACCTCAACCAACATATATATTCATATAATTTTGCTATTTAGCTTGTAGACATAGCTAAAATACCAAAATTAGTCTGATTTCGAGATCGGACTTTGGTGTTATCGGTTTTCGAATTTTTGTTTGAGACAACTGCATAGTAACGCCTCGTATGGCAGTATGTTTAGAACCAATTTTGATGCCTTTTCCATTCTTATCTGTCTACCATAGTGGTAGACTACAGAACCAGAAAGAAATTCACAAATCAATTCATAATTCTGGTACTCAATCTGGTATTACCAGTTTTCGTTGGTCGACACCTGTTCAGCATAGCAACAGTTGCTAACTGTCACTACAATCAACCCGTCCCAAAACAACTAGTGTCAGGATAAAGATTATACATCATGATCCAGCTAAATACAAAAATTGACTAGTACATAATTCTAGGCGATTACTACACAATACAACGCAAATAACCATCTGGGATTTGGTCGCAGACTACTGTACCAATCAAATAACGAGACCACGGGAAGGGAGACTCGGTGACTACCACCTTACCAGTCTGATAATACTGCACGTACAAACAACAGCATAAATAATCATTTGGATTTGGTCGCAGACTACTGTGCCAAACAAAGACTAATACAGAGCGTAAATCATCTGGGAATTGGTCACAGCACACACACGAAATTAACCACGGTAGCCTGTGAAGTGTGCAAGAAACCAAGGGCTGAATTCACTCAGGGTGATCAGTGGTTTTGGCTTCCCTGTAAGCACAAACAATTTCCAGTTACCAAACCGAAAGAAAAAGCACTTCCTCAACTAAGCACAGAAAGAGCCACAACAATCAACCAAGCCATGACAATTTCAGGCACCCAAGCGGTTGACACTGCTTCGCATGGCACAGCAATTTCAGGCGAAAAAACAGTTGACACTGCTCCACAGGCCATGGAAATTTCAGGCAAACAAGCAGTTGCGACTGCTTCCCATGCTAGCAGTTCTCTCAATCATGGAATCATAAGCAGCAGCATTCCAAGTAACAACAAAAACAAGGCTTGTATTCGCCAAGCTACACAAAACTGTTCTCGCGGTGACCAGGACAATGCTTACATGATCAAATGCGACAACTGTGAAACATGGACACACTACTCATGCTCCCAATTACCAGCATATATGCTAGCAGTACTGGCATCATCACGAAAAGGTACAGTTGTATTGCATACTCTACAATCACAGGGCATATTGCTGATTTTATGGCGTGGCATTTCTCTGTCTACAATAAAGAGTACGAAGTCACTATGAGTCACAGGGTATGTTGGCCACAGACAGCAGACGATCCTATCAGTACTGGAATTGAAGCAAAAATGACGACTCCAGCAGCAATGCTATGTAACAATAGCATCCATACAGCTGTATCAACTGCAGAAACTCTAGACGAAACTGTATGACAGCATCAGCAACATGAGGAAACAATGAAAGATACTGCCAACGGCAACATCAAGACAAATGATGTTGAATAAAAACACTGAGGCAATAACAAGCCAATGGCTTATGCCTCGTAAAATGATGATGATGATGATGATGATGATGATGATGATGATGCTGATCTTATATAATTCAGTATTCGCGACTTCCCAAGTATGTAGATGGCAATGAAGATGGATCTTATAATTGGAGTTACGTCCCTTGACACACAGGCATTTTGTTTACTGTCGCGTCTGATGACGACAGAAGCTTTTTAATAATAAATATCTTGATAATTTAACGAGATTGTTGATCGCTTATATACTTTAAAGCATACGCCCATACCGAAACAATATCCAAAGCCTCTAATTGTATACAATTTTTAAGATTTTAGTTTCAAGCATCCTAGTGTGAATGTGGGACTTAAACTGTATCTTTGACAAGACATGCAGGAGTCACAAGCTATTCAATTATAATTCTCTTCAGGCTCTTCTGTTCTCGTTTGCAGGCACAGATATAGTCTAAAATGAGGCTACTTGTGCCGGTACTACTGTCTCTGCTGGGAATCATATCTCACACGCACTCCCAAGGTATGTTTATTATATTAGTTATTATAAGTTGATATGCGTCTTAGAAAGGCAACCAATGCATCTCAGAGAAGACCTATTAACGGTATATGTTTGTCTCCATTATGTCTCCATTTTGCCCGCTACATATTAAGTCAACGTACAAGGAACTTCCTGCAAATCAGACATGCAGTGATAAATTGTGCAAAATATGATTAAAATCTTATGAGTTTAATGGAGAAATCGCTTATAAGATTGCATTATTTAACCAAAATAAACCCGCCTAAATCTAGATTTTGTCATAACTTCTATTCTAAGCAAAGTAAAATAATGGTGTTAACATCTATAGGTATGTTTTAGATGTTGGAGAATCCGATTCTAATGTTATGTTAACACTTCATAGCCTTCTCAATGAGGTAATTTCAAGATGGTTTCCAAATTCACCATAGGAACGAGAAAAGCATGGGGAGACGAATATAATCAGTTGTAAGTGCCGTAGAATGATGATGTTGACAGCTATAAGTATGTTGTCTAGGTGGAGGAATACGAGCCTGAAGTCAGTTTACAATTTGGCAGCCATATTGGTGTTGTATGTGCAAAATCTGCATAAAACTCCTATAATCGGTCAGAATTGTGCGTGCTTTATGTACGAATTGGTTCAGACGGATAAAGTATACTAATCGATATTTCAGCTCTGATTGAAAGCAGTGCACATATAAATAGTATAATGCTGGTCTCTACAATGGACAGTGAAGTGATATGTGTATTGTGACGAACTGGATGAGGAAAGGACACATACCAGGCAGTATTATTGGAACAAGAGAGAGCACTCAAACGATTGCATACTGGGTATAAAGTATGGATGCAAGCATGACCCTGACTGGTGGCCTAAAAAGATGTCTGGGTACGGGTAATGTACAAATGACCCACAATGAGGAGTCTGCAAGTCGCATCTTTCGAAACAGCTATGATCGTTAATCACTACGCTCAGCTCTAGAGTTGCAAATTGGCACTATGGATTCATCTACTCACATGTCTGCTCAACATTTCGAGTGGCAAACTAACTCAACCAAGTGTCAATCTAGACAGGGCCATGGTGATCTGGACTCAGCATTGTTGTTAAAAGCTTTTTATAGCTCACTTTCAAAACAAGTGGTCACCTTCGCTGCAAAGAGAAAATATCTGATAGTCAGTGAGAATGCTATCATTGACTAAGAGGTGATATACGTTCATGTGATCGGCATTCGAGTAAGTCAATGCGACCTGCAACAATTGTTCCTCACGGAGCTGACTGCTTTTCCACCATCGGGTTTTCCATGTTAATGGCCATATGCGGGTCACTACCAAAAAGTCCATGTTGACATCAACCCAGCATCTCCTGTTCTTTGGTCAGTGGACTGGCCAGATCACGGAACTGTTGTCACGTTCATATCAGGCTTCAATATGTGGCTCTTTGTACGGTTGCCTGAAGCTGATGTGCACCTGTATTTCGACCAATATCGCGACTCAACCAAGAGTAGTATAAGGTACGCTCGAGCAACGACTAGCCATATCCACCAGCTCAATCTTAAAACCCCATCTGCCTGCTCAGAATGCAGTGCTCAAGAACTATGCCAACAAGGCAGAGCTGAACTCACTCATTTGTGAACAGATCCTAATTGACGAAGTGTCATAAGTTGGTGGTTGCTGGGTAGCAACAGTACCACCAGGTGTCTAAGCACACACAACACTCCATCTGGATCTTGCCTCGACACACCAAGAAGCGGATATAGTCATTACTCAACAAGCCATCGCAGATATAGTCAGTACTCAACCAGCCACCAACCTTGCAAAAGACGATTCAGAATAACGAGTTGCGTGGTGACACGAACATGATTGCTTTACTACACTTCTTCTACTTGAGCAAGAAGCTCCAGTCCTCACTGACAATTCGGTCAGTAATCCAAGGTCATTCTTGCATTGACGTCAGGGTAAACGCTCACAAACATGTTATGATTATGCCTAAAAACTTGGCACTCAACACTAGCAGAAGGGCGACGATATGGATGTCGATCTGATTGGTCGAGAGCTGGTCACGTGAACTGTGAGGTTATCTCATTTCCATATTAGGTGACGACCACATGACCAAATATGGGCATGGGTGGTGACCAAGATTTATTGATATTTGAAATATGTCACCACCCATGGCCATATATGGTCATGTGGTTGTGACCTAATATGCAAATGAGATGGCGTCACAGTTCATATGACCAGCTCACCACCATTCAGAGGTACGCCGATATCTTCACTGTTTTGAGTGATGTATATATGCGGGCATGTGGCGATGATTGACAGGTGTAATGAGTTTCGAAGGCGTTAGAGTCGTGTCCGGGGTCACGTGACATCTCAGGCCAATCAGATCGACATCCATGCCGTCACTCTGGTACATGATCACGGGTCGCCTCTAGGCTGATCAGCTCGACGTCCATATCGTCACACTGGTAAGACCGTCCATATTGCCGCCCTGGTACAAGATAATGTAACACCTCTGTGCCAATTAGACCAACGTCCATATCATAGCACTGATACAAGATCACGTGACACCTCCTAGGCCAATCAGATCGACGTCCATATAGTCGCACTGATAAGGCTGTCTATATCGTCACTCAGATCTATTGATGACACATGGCTTCTTGTCAGGCCTATTGTTCTCTGAAATGGGCATGGACTAAGGTCTGGGGATGTGGCCTAATTGCGTCTATAACGTCACACTGGTACCATTTATATCATTGTTCTAGGTTAGGTTGGCTCTATTGACATCAGCTGGCTCGTTATCAGACCTAATAGACCAGCTCTTAAGGCCGGTGGAACTCAATTGTCGCCAAGATTGAACTGCACGGTGTCAGCCCAACTATTTGTGTCACCGGCATGTCAAATTAACTATGGAGAATGATATATATATATGTAGCAAGGGAGGCATTCATACAACGCTGGCACTGGTTAACTTAATATAAGCTATTATACCTTCATGATACAAATGCAAAAGATTCCTGGGGTTAAGAGAGGGCCCTGCCTCACGCGGGCTCTGGTCACCTAGATGCTACCTGTTGGTGTGAGCGGTAATAACCTCGCACGGGCCTCCGTCACAGGATATCTCGCTTATGCGAGTGGCAAAAGCCTCGCACGGGCCTCCGTCTCAGGAAAATGCCTTCAACGCCGAAGCAGAGGAGCAAAAAGGGCCACTCTTCTGTTCAAACAAAAATGCAAGGTAAAAAGACCATGCTAGTGAAAAATATAATTATGGCGATGCATACTGGTTTACGTGAAGATGGGGCGAGCGACTCCAGGGGGAGTCACAAGTCCCCGCCTTATGTCATTCCAAAATACTACATTGGTAGGTGCTGCTTTTATTTATGCAGGCCTTCTGCCATTCCTAACCTACCATTTAGGTTTCAGAAACGGGAATTAGGTTAAGCCGCAAGTGGCAGAGGTTCCTACCTATCATTAGACATGGCTATCCAACGGGCACAGATGCCCTGCTTCACGTAGATCGCCTTAAAAAGCCTCTACCCCCATGGATAGTGGCGAACATGTCACTTCACAACACATCTGAAATGGGTGAGATTTATAGATGCCCTGCTTCATAACCACATAAAACATCACTGGACGATGGCTACATTTTACACAAGCAAATTTAATGACTGACATATCATTACGGTTGGGGTGGAGAGACGAATATCCACCGCGAGTGTCCTTCTCGTAAGGGCGTGGACGATTCCAAGATCTTTCCCAGGCACTGCACGGGTTGAGTGGAGATGTGTGTGTCATCCATCACCAGTCCTACAGACTTAACTATTGACCTGTCGTTAGGTTTATGTTCCAATATTCCCAATATGCACTGCGGGCCGGGAATAATCAATCCTATCATAATAAATAATAATAATAATAACTACATGTTTTCGCAGTACTTTCCTTCATTGGCAAAGATGTCTAACTACTAAGTATCCTAAGATACAGTGGGAGATGTATGTAAGCCCTCACTTTGGCCATCACTGCTCGGAAACCTCCAATAGTTTCCCAGAGTCAGATCAGTACAACGTGCGGGTGGGATATCCAAACAATTAAGAAGCCTTGCGGCTGAGTGGATCGTGGAAAGAGACAATTACTTGATAAACATGAGGCCCTATAGGTAGTTGGCCAATTTTGCATAACCTTGCCGGTGTGTGGGGCTAGAGTACCCCAACAGCCGGAAAAGAGGTGTACACTATGTGTCTCTTAATGAAGGAATTGTTCCTGACCACTTTTAACCTATCCTACCGAGCTGAATAGTCCAGGTTAGTCGATAGTATGCCGGGCTCAACAGATAGAGCACGGTCAGCGACCTCAGTGTAAAATTGTTGGTGGCGGGAGTGAATGGTGCATATATTGTTGCTGTATAGTATTGCCTAGCGTAGCGTACTGCGGTCCAAAGCTTTACATAAATAAACAAAATATACACAACTAACCATTATAATTAATATCACAGTTTTCACAGTTTGATTGGATGAGGTAGTAAGTATATATAGGTCAATAACCGAGTGCGGTGCGGTTAGTTAAGCACCTACCGCAAACAAGGATAATATAAATAGTTTAAGAAAGAAATGATAAATTGCGGTCTTAAGACTGGTGCTGTACCTATTAGTCATCAGTACCCAATACGGACGTAAATTTATGACGATAAAACATATGCATAGCTATTTGAGTACCTAGTAGTTTTCTTGGATGGAACAGGATACTACGTTACTGAAATTGAGGCGCTACATACAGGTAGTGGGAGTTGACACGCTCTCTTGAGGATGGAAAGTTCCTGCATGCAGATCCCCGCAGCTGGTTTCCGCAGATCGGTCTCCGCATGCTGATTCCAGGATGATACAGTACAAACTCATGACGATAACAAAAGTAATGTAGTAACGTCTACTAGATCATCTCTATAACTAGATCAGTAATTAAACGGTGTGAAGAAAGTTCTCCGTCCGGCGACGGAAGCATGAAAGTTAAACATAACCCATTAACTGAGACGGTTATTATATAAAATAATACTATGCATGTACATATTAAAGCATACAATGCAGGGTACGTCACATAGCTCTTGCGGCGCAGCGGGCAAAGTTACTAGGCTGCGGTCGAAAAGTTAGAAAGGTAGCCGCATGACATGCAGTAAGGTGGTTTGATCTCCACTTTCGCGTGGTTGGCAGATCCGGCGAGTCATCCACCAAGAAACATCGCTGCTCTACATTATGTAGAAATCTACATATCGGGTCTGAAAACTATCCCACAGAAAGTTCCGCTTATAGGTCTTCGTAAACGGGAACCATGATTTTAGATTATTATTTCCCCCCCCCCCCACCCGGATGGCCGTCCGGGAGTGTACAAAAATTAGTTTGTGTGGGTTGGCCGAGAACTGCTTTTACGTGTGGGTGAGCTGAAAGCCGCAAGGAAGCTCGGGGGATGTTTTGTATCTTTCTTATCCGTAGGTAATCCGGTGCACTCGTCTAGTCCACACCTCCGGACAGCTCTCGACCCTCGGCCTCCACGTGGACGATGCTCCTGATCTTCGAATTTCACCCACTTTTATACTCGCTGAGACGTCAGAGCTGGCTATATGAATCAAGTATAGATTGCTGCGCCAAACAATCAGTGCGATAGAATCTTGTGATGTATACACATTTATCTATATATTACTATATGTATAGATGTGTAGAGTGACGTAGTGGGTCACGTGTACACAAATCACTATCTATCTAGCTATATATAAATAAACAAAGTTATTTCTGTTTAAGTCAGTTGTAACTGGTATGTGAGAGTTTATATATATATATATATATATATATATATATATATATATATATATATATATATATATATATATACAACCAACTCCACTCCTCTTAATAACCAGTAACTCTATGTTGAACAGGTCTGCGACAAGCTTCCAGGTGATGTATATATATATAAACTCTCACATACCAGTTACAACTGACTTAAACAGAAATAACTTTGTTGGGCGGCCTGAAACTCTGGGAGAAAACGTGATTCAAATTTTCAAAAATTTCCCCATACATTCCCTATGGAGACTTTTTCGGGCCACGGAATATCCTAGAAAATCGTAATATCTCGGGAACCGCTTGGGATATTCGAGTTCGGTAAACGGTTCCCGATAGGGAATCTGGTTCCGACTTTGATAAACCAGGCTCGGAGACAATCGGCCTAGAATTGCGTCATTTATCGGCAAATCGCGGAAATAGAAGACAGATTGCATATTTGCAATATCAGACACGTTAATAAGTTCGCTAACGATTTTATTTCATCGATCTATGGGCGCATATAGTATCTACGTATATGCAAAAGTTTACACTGAGCCCCCTAGAAGTATAAGTTTCAGCAATCTGCTAAAAAATTACATATTCAGGATTTTCGAAAAAACAACTTCATGGACCAAAAATATGTTTTAGGTCAAGACGTGGGCTACATAGTTCTAGAAGACTGCCAAGTTTCAAGTAGATCAGCCTAAAACTCTGGGAGAAAACGTGATTCAAATTTCAAGAATTTCCCCATACATTGCCTATGGAGATATTTCGGGCCACGGAATATCTAACATGGCCGCCGGTCACTTAGTCTCACACGTTCAAAACTAGCAAATTTGAAACCAGAACACCATTTTACCCATGTCTACCAGTTTTCACTGTATATCCATTCACACGTAAAAAGTTTGCCCTAATAAGGCCCTCTTGCCATCCCAAGCCTAAATTTCACTGGCATTTTTGTCTTCGCGCTATTCATGAACAAAAAAACGGCGGAATAATAAAAAATAAATAAAAAACAACAATAACAATAGGGTGCCAGCTATGATGGCCTGGTCCCCTAATAATAACTCATAACTCTATCTAATACAATGTCTGAGAGATGTTCTACCAGGTGAGCTTCATACGTCCCCTTGTCCTCGGGTCTGTTCGTTCGACTCCCAAACTCGAGCGCATGCCACTAGCTACATCTCCCTCTCTCTCCCTCCATCCCTCCCTCTCTCTCGCGCTCTCTCTCTCTCGCTCGCACTCTCTCTCTCCCTCTTTCTCTCTCTCTCGCTCTCTCTCTCTCTCTCTCTCTCTCTCTCACTCTCTCTCTCTCTCTCTCTCTCTCTCTTTCTTTCTCTCTCTCTCTCTTCGCCAGAATATTTTGTTAAATAGCGCAGACATGTAATTTACCAATCCGGCTCTCTGTTACCGGTTCAGGCCCCGAGCATACGGAGATATGTGTATGTGCATGCATTCATGCATGCATGTGTTCGCGCGTGCACGTGTGCGGGCCTGTGACACCAACAAAAACAACAACAACAACAGCAACAACAACAACAACAACAACAACAACAATGCCAACGACGATGACAATGAGAACGACGACGACAATGGCAACAACAACGGCAACAACGATGTGTTAAACAGCTTACTCCCAAATTCGGAGAGGTTCGTTATTAGTAGAAGAGCGTCGGGACGGCTGTAAATTATATTATCTCAACATTAGTAGAAGAGTGGCCACATGGCCATTATTCTGTTTTACGAATGGATAACATAGATTTTCCCAGAGCCCTATAATATATAAAATATATCCACTATTGGACAAAAACTCGTCAATAATAATGGTTGTACAAGAGGCGTGTTGTATCTTACCATTCTGACCATAAGCCAGTCATTTCCCACCTTCAGTGGAACCATCTCTACTTAATGTATAAATGCCATACCAGGCAAGGTAGAGTCAGCTACAACCTAACCAAGCTAATCAGCAAAACTGACATTCAAATGTCATACAAAAAGGCCCACGGGGAGCAGATAGCTAACATCGGCGTCAGTTCTGATCCAATCGAAGCTCTAACTAAAATACTGAAACTATGAAATCATCTGCTACCAGGACCATAGGAGTTCTAAAAAATAACGGAACCAGGTATACTGATGACCATGTAATAGTAAATCTATGAGCAGAGCAGAAGACCACACCAAACTATGGCGAGAATGCAATAATATTCTGCGCCACATTAGAGAACACTTAAAAGATATTGCTATTCAACAATCAGACTCCCTAACAGATGAAGTCACTGCCATGGATGACTGCCACAAAATGTTTCAGGCAGCACTAGCCATGATAAGATTTACTGACTACACACCACCACTCATTGTACACAACTCTGAAGGACACTTTATCGGGACTGATCAGGGCAAAGGCAAAGCAATTTGAGAATGGTTCAAGTTCACTAACCACGATGATGACCCCTTGTATCCGTTCTCAGGAACAGCAGAAGTTGTGAAGGCACTTAAAGCCCTGAAAATTGACGTGCATCTGGAGCTGATGGCATGAGCAATGGTCTATTCAAATATGCAAGGTACATTATCTCAAAGCTGATCGCACACCTATTTAATTCAGCCTTTATGCCCCACCTTCCCATCGACACTGTAGGCCAAACCACCCTTATCGGGCTACCCAAGCCCAAAAAGTGGCATGCCCTCTAGCCAATCTGCAACCTATTGTGCTCCTCAACAGCATACAAAAAATCATATCTAATGTTATTCTCTGCCACATCCGAGACAAGATCAATGACTTCACCACATCATGCTAAAGTGGCTTCAAACGTGGGCGCAATTGCATAGACATTGTATGAGCTTAATGCATGCGTGTGTTAGTAGTCATGTCCAAATACTGGTATATCCACAAAATGGACATTAACATGTCACGAGCTTTCAACACAATTAAATTCTCAAAGATCCTAGATGTACTATGCCAGTATAGTTGCAATGAAGATAAGCTATGACTAGTGAGAGTACTACTTGCAGACACCAAGCTGAGAGTATGAGTCAAATCAGTGAAGTCTGTAGCATTTGAGACATCAATCGGCTATTTACCGGGAGATAGTATATAGCTGTGCTTTTCATCTGATACCTTGCTCCTGCATTAAAATCCAGTTTCAATACTGGGTATGCCACTAGAGATGGAATATGCCGACGATGTGGACATCATAGACGAGGAAAAGAAACCCCTTGATGAACTTCTCGCAATAGCTGCAAGCAAACTAAAAATTGAGAATCTCTTTATGAATGAATCCAAAACAGAATTCACCCACATAAACCTATCTACAAAACTTGAGACTAAAGAAAATGATGATCAACCTCGTTGTGGTGAACCATGGAGGAAAAGTAAAATCATGGGCTCACTGCTTTGCAGAACTGCTGACATTGTTGCATGCTGTGTCATGGGGAACATAGCTTTCCAGTCCTTCTAGAATCTTTTTATTTGTATATCAATTATGCCCTTGACAAAAAATACGACATTTATACAATGCAACCAGCATACAACCAGCATATCCTTGATGCTAGATAACTGTAACAGCTGGGCAGCTCCAAAGGTAGCTCTCGATAAACTTGATGCCGGACGCCGTTGCATAAATCTGCTAAGCATTCTACAAGGTGACATCAAGAATGTGGGCCTCGGTACACTTAAATCAAGAATGGACCTGAGGAAGCTAAGGATTTCGGCTTAGGGCAAGACACGCTGGGCAAAAGTGAAGAAGGCCGATTAGTAGCTGTAGTATGTTTCCACTACTACACCCGCAGAATACAGTAACTATAAATATTTGTCCCCCTTATGGAGAGGTGTTTTCCCGATTTTCTGAGCCCATGCTTCAAGACAGAATGGGTTGAAAACGCCATCTTTAACGTTTCCATGATAGAACTTCAGTGAAATCATCTTTACCATAAGCATTCCTGTGAGCTTTTGATGATCCATATTAACGACTATGAATGAGTGTCTCCTGAGATGTCAGGTATCGAGTCTCTAGTGAAAACCCCATAGAAATAATCTAGATAACAGGACATCTCCATTAATAATAGTTTCAATATCCTATGTAGCTAGCATGAAGATGCTTTCAGTAGTCTGTGGTAACATTGCAATCAGTGACTATGGATATAATAGTATTAACCTCGGCGTAACAGATGGTGTTTATGGTATTCTATAAAGCTATCTGACATCACAGTTGTAAACATAGGCTACCCTGCTTCGTCAGGTATACGTGATCACCGTTAGTCAAGTTTAGTATAAAGCCGAAGGCAAAGAACATAAACCCTGACTTATATTCATCTAGACTTATACCTGCACACATATCGTCGAATAGAAAGCTGGTATCAGTTGACTCAGGAGCATGAAAACTGGCATCTGGAAATTTTGGACTAAGGGCCTTTCCACTCATTTGTTCCCCATCAGATAACACATGGTGTGATTAAGGTCATACTGTTGAAAATTGAATGGATTCGAATCCCGACTTCCACCACACAATTGATTGCTCACTATACCCCATACTACTCTCGTGGGTCCGAGAAATATAGTATCGCAGTTTAGGCTATTAGTGCCAGTGGATATAGTAAAAGACTACTATTATATGTTTAATGGGATATCTTGTTTTGGGGTGGGTGGGGGGGGGAGTGTGTGTGTGAGGGTGGGCGGAAGTGTATTTTGCAATACTACACCATGCACATTGAGAACTTTGGATATAGATTTAACTTTTCATAGGTTTAGTGTAGCATCATGAATTCAGAATTTGTAGACATCCGCACCATCTCGAATCAGATTAAAGGCTGGTGAGGTGGTCATCAATTGTAACTTTAGTGTAGCACCATTTAGCAGATACCTTTATGAAGAAAAATATCTGAATGAACTCGACTGATCATTTCCATGGGTCACTTCGAAGCAATCTTGACCTTCTACTATTGTAACTGACATTCCCCGCACTGGCAGTACTAACCATTTGACCCGCCATATGCTTAACCCATAATGAAGACATTAACTGAGAGTCCCTATTGTCCTGAGAATAGTAAAGAGACATTCCATGTACGCCTATGGTAGGTATCATTAGCATTGGATACTCATTTGATGTTTAGAAATACATTGACTTGGGAGAATGTAGTAGCTATCCATAAGCTAACCGGGCGATGAGTGTCCACTCTGTCTCTAACTTGTACTACATTAGCCTTAGCATAAAGATAGCACTGGGCTACATCTATGTACTCATCTCTGCTTCTTAGCATAAGAAACTGTATGGGTCCTGCATTGGACACGCTGGTAATAGGTTGATAACTTTGCCAATGAGCTAGCTCCATAACGGTTTTACAATAAGGGGATCCAGCTCAGTCTTCATATGGTGGTAGGTATTCATTTCTCTAATCTCGCAGTTAACTGAATATGTCAAAATGTTTGTTTCTTCAGGCATTTCCTCTGTGACGTCTTCTTACTTAATGCAAGCAAGATCGATGTTGGAGGTTTCCTGACATTTTCTAATGGTAGGCGATTAACCTAATCAATATGACTCCATGCTAACGCCACGGCCTGTGGTATGAGCTTTCTTCCAACCCTTGAAGCTCTGGATTTAACAGCTGACTTTAATTCCCGGCTGGCTAGAATGTCGCCAGCTATACCTACACTAGTATCCAAGGTGTGCTTACCTAGACTCGTGCCCACATTCTAGCTAATAGCTACTCTAAACAGAGATGCCAGAATGTTCCATATACCATGGCCCTTCTGACCTCTACTCCCTATGAACACCTGTAAACGCCCGCTGGCTTATCTATTGTAGCAACTATAGATTGAAATGTCTGGGTGTGTGTAATGCTTCATTTTCTTCTTCTGCATTAAACAAAATGGTTTATGATGATGGCTGCTCTAAGTTGGTACAGATTATAAAAATGTCTTGTCTAAAATCAAACACAGCACACTCAGCGAGGCATCATCTTCAAATGGAATATTCTCACTGCTCCTCTCGGTTATAACTACAGATAATGTACCCACGTAGCTCTTCAATACAGGTTGATACTGAATGTCTGGAAATGTTAACTGACATATGTCATTACCTACACCCGTGCTAGATAGAAGGATGACTGTGAACAGCTGTGCAGATGCATCGCTGACTACATTATGAATCTCGGTGTAACAATATATATAGACAAACATTAGACTTATTCGTTATTCTTACCCAACGATGGTAATCCTCCAGATGGCATTAATTCCTTATTTGAGCCTGAGTCATATCTGAGAAAGCGCGATACTATCATGCTGACATCTATAGCGAAGTTCTCTTTAATCATAAATGCTATGAGATTTAAGCAGTGTTCGTCATAGTTAAGTTTAATGTTACTTTTAAAACGCTTATGATTAGATAGTTGTTTATTTATAGAGTCTATCATATCCTTTACAACATAGTAACCTTTCAGGATTTTTTAGACATTTCACATAAATCACAGGTTTCTAGGCTCTCGCGACCTGTGGAGACGGCACTCTGGGTAATGGTGGGTCTGCTAACATCTTATCGAACTCGTTGAGGTGTCCAATTTTCATGGAGGGAAACCCAATGTCTTTTTTCTTTTTCTTCTTCATCTCTTCTTTCAGTCATAGATCTACATAATCTTCTAGCAATATATTACACTCTACAGGTATAATGATCCAACTTCTCGGATGTAATACCGAGGACACCCCATCTCTTAGTCACCTTTAAATGACAGAGGTGTTTTGAAAGTGAGTTCAGAACTCTGATATTATATTATTGGGATAGCAGGCCATGCTTGTGTTGCTCAGAAGAGTTACATAAAGCTGGTCCAAATTTTCCAGACTAATATCTATTATGCTAGTGCATAAAATCAAACAGGTGAAGACGGTAACCTAGGCACTTAGAATCCCTTAATGCTCGGTGCCAGTAGTCTATAACCTAACCAATACGAAGCTAATGTGATCCACATGCCTTTATCATCATTGTGTAGACTTATTAAAGATGTGACGATGATAATGGATATTATTATAACATGGACCAAATACATAACTTCGTCGGAAGGGGCTTTACAACCACAAATCGACTACCAATTGTCAGGGCGAGTAATTTCATCGCTAGTGTTAGACACGTCAACCGATGTTTTAAGTGTTGTGAACCTCTAATTCTTTTGAAGACTTTGTCTGCTAAACCAAGAGTTTAATGATATAGGATGACCGTTTCACTTGACTAAAAAGCAGTATGCACCGACCAGTCTCATTTTTATACTGCTGTGCATAGACATATTGTAATCTCGTACCAGCTTCGATAACACAGACATATATCTCTTAACATTCTTGCACATCAGGCATCGCCATATCTTTGTCTTTAGAGTTCACTGAACTAATTCAGCGATGGCCACTTTAGGTTCATTCTGAGATGTGTATAAGTTAACATTTCTAAATTCTGAGATATGCTTTACCAGCGTGTTTACAAACTTGCCAACCTTGTCACTTCGAAAGGTCCAGGCTTTCTATTTACTGTATTCAGAAAATGTTCTAGAGCTTCTGAAACAGTTTTGGCCATTTTATTCTTTAGAGGTAGAATCCATAAAAATTTCGATAAACCATCTCTAACATAAGCACAACGTATGTATTGTCATTGGTTTTGGCTAGCATCGACATGTGGCTAAGATCAATTTGACATAATTAATCTACGCTCGGGAATCTGATAAAGGGTCATGTAAACATCAGACATTTAGGTCTATTTAAAGAATAACTCGGTTAGCTAGCTAACCATCCTCGAATCCGTTTTCGAAATATACTCCCATTAAAGCTGTGATGTAACTTATCGACGGCTCTGAAAGCTACAGAATTCTTGACATTATAATATCTATTTTTGATGTTTGTGTCTACAGATGGCGATTTAATTTTTCTTCTTTTTACCATATTCTATCCAACAGTTGGACCGCAGGTGTATGTATTTGTGTGTTGTCTGTCTTAACACTACTAGTAGATATGAATGAGGTTCATTTGTAATATCAGTATATGCTTCTTGCAACACTCGACATTCTGTGAGAATAAATTCTGAACTATGTGGATAATAGAAAAGTTATTTGGATGAGCACAATTTGCAAAAAACACAGTAACTCGAATGTCAGCCTTAATCATTAGATTGGCCAAAATTATGAGATTCATCTTAGATACGTCAAGTTCAACATTTTGAAAATCCCTCATATAAATCTAGAGCCAGGTTGAATGGCTTGCACAACTCTTGGTATGACCCATAACATAAGATAATACAATCAATAGGTTTGGCGAATATCTGATGTCTTTGCTTTATAATCTTAGCCAAAAGCATACTCATACCCGCTTGGGTCGGCCCCGACATTAGAATGTTGCATGGATTTTTTACAGTGGTGACACATTTTGAATGGTTAGCCTCTGTCAGAGATTACATTATGAATGTCTATAACAGTGATGAAGGAATTCGCTAATGTTAAGTTTTCGTTAACTTGCTGTAAAAGTTTTGACACTTTAATGTTCGCAAACTGTGAGAAACATATTTTGAAAATTTACACAGACGGCTTGACGGAATAGAGTGTTAGATCAGAACCTATGAGCTTGTGAGCTAATTAGCTAATGCATATATCTGTAATGTCGGGTTAATGATGTTATCTGAGCAAACCAATTTTACATTCGGTGGTGAGCTGGTTCATAAAGGTTTTGACTCTCAAAGCTCTTCTTCGCAATGCGCTACAGTTGCACAAACCTTTTCAGGGCGAGTTGATAGATACCTCATAGCTCATTCTATAATGTTACGTTAATGATGCTACCCAAGTAAACCACTTATATATGAACCAGCTCAGCACCGAATGTATCTCTGAGAGAGTTATGTTACTAAATCGGTCTGCGGAGCTATAAGACATGTAGATAGTAGTCGTATGAATCGCGGACCGCTTCTAGTCATGGTGACGGTCTACACATTTTGAGTGTTAAGCATTTTTTGCAATGAGCCATTAAATGCTCAGATGTCAAAACATGCAAGTATATGTATGATTACTGTATTCTGTGGTTGTGGTAGTACAAACACCCTAGAGTTGCAATCAGTCTTTCTTCGCTGTTGCCCAGTGTGTCTTGTCTTCAGCCGAAATCCTTAGCTTCCTCAGGTCCATTCTTGACTTGAGTGTACTGTTACATACAAAAGACTTTTGATGACCTTCAAAATGAGCTTTATAGATTTTAACAGATACTAATAGGCCTAAACTTGTGGGGACAAGGTCATGTATCAAAGAATGTCTAAGGAAAACTTAGTCTTTGTATGTAATCACCTGCACTGAGGACCCAAACCAGATTGAATAATAAAAATGTGACGGTTGGTCCTCTATTTGCAGGAACCAAATTTGGCAACAGTCTGTTGATCAGTTGCAGCGATGGATATATCGATTCAACAAGGGCTCATATTTGGGAATAAAACTTGAAACCACTTTGTGAATAAGTTCACAGGGCAATAAGCAGTTAATCAATCCATATGTCAAAGTTGAACAGTTGAGTTATTGATTATAATCTGATCTAAGTTGGGAGAAGTAAAGATTTGTAAATGTATCCACCCCAATCAGTGGAAAGAGATGTGATGTGAATCCATTAGGTTTTTCTAACGCTGAGAAAGCAGTGACAGTGAATAATCCAATGTTCACTCAGTTATCGGGTGGTGACCAAAACAACTGTGGTTAATATTGAAGGCGTATAGTGTATATTCAATGAGACCAACGATAAAAGGACAAATCGATTCGAAAGACCAGATATAACTAAACGAATGGAGGTGCCCTTTGATTGCAGACAGTATTGCCTACCAGTGGATAAAGGTATTCGATTGTTAATTCTAATAGATTACTATTTGATGTCTCGACTGACACCCGACACCATTGACATATCGATATTTCAAAAGTCCTTTAATCATTATCAATCATCCATGGGGCGGAAAACTAAAGCTCGTTTGACGTTTCACACCAGCAATGACCTGTGGCAGTGGCTTTTAATAAACACTAGACATGCTAGAAACAGGTGTACATCTGTAAAATACGTATATTATTAAACTACTTCCGAGATCTCCCAAAATTGTATTGTACTAAATATGACAGTGCCGATTTATCATAAGTTTTATAGTAACACGTAATAATTTACCCCATGATCCATTGACTGTAATCAACCTTCGTGATAACACAAATTACCAATACTGACACACATACACATGGGCAATCCAAATAATTGAATTAATTAATAATTAAATGCAATACAAGTTTGGAAGAAAAGTTAGACTGGGTAAGTAAATAGCCATTGCATAAACATAATCATAATGCAACCATATATAAGGAAAGGGTGTGTGGGGGCGGATCGGGGGTGGGGGGGGGTTAATATGGATGGCTCACAGGAAACGTTCAGTGAAATAGGATTAGGAGATGTTGGAATAGTTCGAGGAGAAAGTTTCTATGAATTTTACACCAACTTCACATATGTCTGAATCAAAGTTTCCGTTCATAGATTTATAACATGACAGACGATGGAGACCACGGAAACGAGTAGACTGAAGAAAATTCAGTCACAAGGAGTTATAAATATGTCGCTCAGTGAAGGCTGATCCTGTAGAAAAGTTAAGTCACGAGGACTTATAAATAAATCATGCGTTGGACTCTGATACTGTAGAAATGTTCAGTCATGATGAGCTATCCTCGACATGTAACGACGTCAGACTATCTAGTCAATGAAATACCAGAATCAATACTTTAACACTAGTGTTCCATACATGATAATGAACAGTGCATATGGCCGAGCATGGCTATCAACACTAAGTTGATGAATAAATAGATATTACTGAAAACACCATTCCAAATGATGTAACAATCTTAAGATCATACCATTATAACTGAAGCAGCCTTAGCAGGGACACTCTACGGACTCGCTTCAATGTATGTAGGGAAGGCTACACACAATTCTGTGATATAAATATAATTATGCAGCACAGTTCAGTCCACGCATCCGCGGACGCCAAGCCCATTCACTCTACATACCTTGAAATAAGATGTCAGTCATGATATCATCGTCAACTTGAACCTGCCCTGGGTGTCCATCCCTGCATTTCTAATACTGCCTTGCCATCAGTTCACTGAGGTTTGAAACTTCTTATACTCTACTGCTCGCGAAACATGGCATATTGGCAGTGAAGATGAGTCATGTATATCTTCGGTCAATCAGCCCACACTACTAATTTTCTACACATATTTTCGCAGTGCGACCATTTCCTTTGAGTTTTTCATGACGACTGATTAACACATGGTGGTTATTGCCCACCAATCAGAATCCACCGAGACGGCTGTTTCCATGACGGCGATCAGAAATTACCGAACTACAGCGTTAATGGGGAATCATGTTAACATGGAATACCAGTTTTCACTTACTTGAACACCAATAAATAAAAGCTCAACTAGCCTGATTTTAAACTATTATTATCTATTTTAGACAGCTACATCAGACACACACACGTACGCACGCGCGCACGCACGCACGCACGCACGCACGCACGCACGCACGCACGCACGCACGCACGCACGCACGCACTCACGCACGCACGCACGCACGCACGCACGCACGCACGCACGCACGCACGCACGCACGCACGCACGCACGCACGCACGCACGCACGCACGAACGCACGCACACACACATTGAATTTAAACAGATATATTAATTAAAATTAAAACCTACGAAATATCTCGATTCGAGCTAGCGAGCAAAATAATATTGTCACATGGACTGGTGCCACCCAGTACCCCAAGATCTATCTTGTTTATTTCATGTATAGAACTGAACGAAATGGATCACTGCCTCTTAATAAGAAAGGGAAAACTCTCAGCGTGGTCAACATATATGTAGTGACGGAAAACTTGTTCATAGATGGTAAATATGACCATAAAACTAAAACCAAACAATCTATTTACACCTTCATGCGGGATTAACACACAGGCCAACCAAGCCTACATGACCATGTTCTACACCAATACGAACATATGTTTCAGGTCATGTAACAGTACCGAATCCTGCATTCTGGAGGCCATATCGCTTTCTGCTTTGTTGACAGTTTTACTACTAGAGGGTCTTCAGTATACCTAGTTTGGGTGTTCTTAAGAACACATATGGTGCTGGTAGCTGATGAGTTCATAGATTTCGGTATTTTGTTTAGGGCTTCGATAGGATTTGAGCTGATGCCAATCTTAGCTATCCGCTCCCTGAGGGCCTTTTTGACATTTGAGTGTCAGTGTCACTGAATTGAGTTCTGTGCCTCCATAGGGACGATCATTCCTAAGTAGGGGGCTCGCTTCAGCCATGCACAGTATGACGTCTATTTGGTTGAAGACAGCTGTTGTAGCCTTAGAACCTTTTGGGTTTTTTGATTAGCAATGTGTCCTGTCCATATTGTCCGGTGAAGGCATTGGTGTTTGAAAGCCGTATTTGTGGCAAACAGGCCATTGGAACTGAGGAATGTCACCAGTGCATCTCCATTGATGTTGCATGCGCCCTCTCCATACGATCCCATGCATAAGCTAAGTCCTGAACTTTTTTTGTCAACTATTCCGAGTTTACCCATCTTGGAGTTGAAATCTCCACACACAAACAGTTGCTATCGAGCTGGGATTGTAATGGCGGAGCTCAGTTCTGCATAGAAGGAATCTAATATTGCTGGATTATCCTTGGCTTTTTCGGTAGTTGGACCATATGCACTTAGTGGTGGTGTGTTTTCGCATAGGTATAGCCAGGTCGATGAATGCAATGCGATCACTGATGTATCCAAAACTAATGACATGGTCCAAAACCCGTGGTCCGATTACGAAGCCTAAGCCCCGGTATGTGGCCTGTTTTTGTTCCATGAGCACTAGCTTATGGCCGGCCTTCTGTAGTTGCTGCTCTGACTGTTTAGATCCTTTAGCCTCTCGAATGCATGTAATATCGATGTTATAGTATTCACAGTCTGCAGCAAAAGTTTGCCTCTTTGATGTTGCCCTCAGACCACGTACATTCCACATAGCTATGGTAAGCTCCTGGGAAAATCACGTCATCTGAGGGTGTCGAGCACAGTTTCTTGTTTGATGATGGTTAGAAATAATCAGGGTTGCCTCGACAAGTTCACCTCAACATCCAAGGTGGAACTACAAAAAGGCAAATTGGAGTCTGTTCGGCATTCATTCCAATGAGCTTACCCAAAATATAGCAGTAGAAGGGAAAAACATCAACAACGCGGTCAAGGAATTTAATTCAAGTATCCTTAAGGCTGCCAACGAAGCGATTCCTCGAGGGTTCAGGAAAAATTACCGCCCCTACTGGACAACAGAACTGCAAGCAGCACATGATAAACTAGACAAGGTCGGAGAAGATGCAGATGGTAATCCCTGTCATGAAAATCACTTCACGCTACAACAAACTAAAGCCAGGTATCTAAAGACCAAACTGGAGGCCAAAAGAAGAAGCTGGAGGGAAAAGACGGCAGGGTTTAATTTAGAGAGAGACACCACAAAGCTATGGAGACTGACTAAAGCACTGAATGATGAGGGTGTCAGGGGAGAGCAGATTACTCTTGAAGAAGATGGACAAACACTGTCAGGAAAGATGGCTGCAGGTGCCTTTGCGAAGGCATATGCAAAAGAAAGCAACATTTCTATACCACGAATGCGTCAAAAAGAGGTTAGAACAGAGCAAAAGGAAAGAACAGACACAAACACTCACGATGCAATGAAAGTTGACATTAGTTTAGCAGAACTGAAGAAGGCTATCTGCCAATTGAAGAAGAAGAAATCTCCCGGGCCAGATGGCATTACGAATGAAATGATCCAACACCTTGGTAATGCATCTCTCCGCAAGTTGCTAGACATCTTTAATCTCAGTTGGACCAATGGAGAGGTTCCTCAGTGCTGGAAGGAAGCCAGAATAACTCCTATTCTGAAAAAGGGAAGAACAAGACGAAAGTGCTGAGCTACCGTCCTATCAGTCTTACAAGCTGCATATGCAAGACCATGGAGCGCATCATCAACCAGCGGTTGCAGTGGTACCTGGAGTCGGAGAGCATTATAGTTTCAGAGCAGGCTGGCTTCAGAAGATACAGGAGCACAGAAGATCAAACAACACATCTTGCACAGGTAATAGAGGACACCTTTCAAGTCAAGAAGGTGATGCTAGCTGCCTTTATCGATCTGCAGAAGGCATTTGACAAGGTGTGGAAGGATGGCCTCCTCGTGAAGCTCTGGCGCACAGGCATCGGTGGCAACATGTTCCGATGGACCAAGTCATACCTATACAATCGCAGAGCTAGGGTGTTGGTGGATGGACAATCTGGACAGAATGTATTGCTGAGACAAAGGGGTACCACAAGGCGGAGTATTATCACCAACTCTGTTCACACTCTTCATTAATGACATTGTAGCAGAGCTGCCCCATGGGATCCAAGCAGCCCTCTATGCAGATGACCTCGTACTCTGGTGCACCGAGGAGTACACAACGACTGCCACATACAGAATGCAGCTCGCCTTGGATAGAATTACAGCTTGGGACAATCGCTGGTGTATTACCATCAACACAGAAAAATCATCAGCCATGCTATTCTCACTGTCCACCAAAACCAAGGTTGGCAATCTGACACAGGGCGGTACTTCACTCGAGTACGAGGATCAGCAGACATACCTGGGAGTCACCTATGACAGAAGATTAACATGGAAGGAGCACATCCAGAATGCAGGGGCAAAGGCCAGAAGAAAGCTAAACATCATGAGGTAGCTGGCAGGAACAAAGTGGGGTGCCAATGAAAGGATCCTCAAGACCATCTACCTAGGTGCCGTACGACCACACCTTGAGTATGGATCCAGCTCATGGATGACAGCAGCTAAATCTCATCAACAGAACCTCAACAGAGTACAAAACAAGTCACTGCGCATCATCACTGGTGGAATGAGATCACCACCAATAGAAAAATTGGAGCAGACAGCAGGCATCCCCCCACTTAGTAAAGGAAGGGAATGCAAAGCGCTGATCCAAGCTGCAAAGTTCAAATCATTCAACAACCACCCGATGAATATCAGGCAAGCACAGCTGTCATCAGGAAGACTTAAAAGATCAAGTTTTGTGAAAGAGACAAAAGCACTTCAAAGGAAACACCACGAAATGTTGCCAGCACAAACAGAAGACCCAAACCACACCCTTGATCCTCCACCCTGGGAAAACTAACTAAAGAACATAGCTATTCGCACCACAGTACCTCATCTCACAACCAAAGATAAACACCGTGATGTGAGCAAGAAGGCCCTGACCCTAGCCATGATGGAAGAAATGTACCCTCAGGAGACATGGATAAGGATCTACACAGATGGATCAGCCAAAGATACAATTAGGAGCGGAGGTGCCGGACTGCACATACACTATCCAAACGGACAACATGAGTCAGCTGCAATACCGACAGGCAAACACTGCACAAACTACAGAGCTGAGGTCGAAGCACTGGTTCATGCAGCTAATACCATCAGCAGAACAGCAGACCCTATTGCACAGATTGTCTTTTTATCTGTTGCCCGCTCCGTCCTTGAGGCTATCACCAAAGGTAAGCTGCCACAACTTGAAGAAGCATTACAAACCATCAAATGCTTTCGGATAGCCTTGCAGTGGATCCCCTCACACTGCGGAGTCCAAGGAAATGAGGAAGCAGACAAGATGGCAAGGGTGGGTGCAGAGCAGAATCAGACAGAAAACATGGTTACACATACAGTGATGAAGAACACCTCAATCAGAAGATGCCTACCATCATCTCTCGAGGCCAGAGCAAGTGACCATTTTTCGTCTCAGAACTGGACATAACAGACTAAACCAACACATGTACAGGCGGTTCCACCTTACGACATCGCCCGTTTGTCCTTGTGGAGAAGTAGAACGGACCACAGAGCGCATACGTCAATGTTGCAGTACGTATCAGCTGCTGAGAGAAGAAATCTGGCCTTTGTCAACCTCTTTTCTTGAAAAGCTGTATGGGCCTTTGGAAGAACTGCAGAAAACCACAGATTTCATCTTGAGAACGGCTCTCCAAGTGTGATACCAGCGATCGAAAAGAAGAAGAAGAAGATCAGGGTTGCCTCTGTCTGCAGACGTCAGCCCACAATCCTTGATGACTTAGCTTCCAATTAAAGTTGGTACTTACAGAGGAGACTGGCGTGGAGGTGTCATGTTTCTCCCCCATATATGGACCATGCCAATCATTGAAAAGCTGTGTTATCCATTCTTAAAATATTGAATAATGTACAACGTAATGCTGCTATTGTAACCCGTTTCTATTTGAGATCTTTAAACCCTATGTGTGTGATACTAAAATGAACAAAACTTTAACAAATGTTGCGTCTGTCTTGATGCATTACATAATATACGCCAGTAAGTTCTGCAGATAGATTGTATTAATTGCGGGAGGGAGAAATGCTATCGCGAAACCTATGGTCCCCCACCCCCACCGATGAAGTTAGTAGAGCTGCGGTGAAATAAAGGAAGAAGAAGAATCAGCTGCTTCCACACAACGTCGACGTCATTGCTGAATGCATGGATCCATCTGCAACTTCACCCTGAGTGACACTACATAAGAGGCTGTACAGCACCGATGCAATCCCGCGCACTGCAGTGTCTTGAAGTGTATAGATTATTATTTTGGCAAGCTCTCTCAACCAATCAAATTTATATCCATGACGACGCCCTTCTAATAATCTCGAGCCAATCAAATTTACAACCATCGCGATGATCTTCTACTAATATTGAGCCAATCGAATTTACACCCATCCGGACGCTCCACTACAAATGTTAAACAATCCATCTAGACGCACTTCTACTAATAGGTAAACTAGCAGATCTCGGGAGAGATAAAAAAATCAGCTGTTTTACAAATTGTAGTAACTTAGCTACATATAAAATGTTACTCACCCAACAGAGGTCTTGAATCGGCCCTTGGAACTAGTGGAAGTGGAAGGTGATCGCGTTTCAAGTTCCAAGGTACGACCGCCGGGCATCCGTAGAAACGGCGGGAATCAGCTAGCCCGGCAGCCACGAAACGCGAATCCCAGGATTGCGAGATACCGCCAGCACCACACTCTCCCCCGTTTATAAAATCATGGTTATGTAATTAAAGATTTTATCTAAAAATCTCAAATCTTTAAAAATTTACACACCATAAAAAACACGCAGACATTGACGCTCAACTGCTAAAGGTAGAATTAGAATTTACCACAATTAAAAAATATTTTCCCATATTAGGTGTCGATCCATCCAGAAAGAATGAGCTGCTAATAATAAAACAGATGGATAGATCAACAGCTGCCGGACGAGGGCCATCGTTACAGATTTTTAAATAGTATAGCATCCCTGACTAAAATTAAGGACAATGGTTTTCCCACCACAGCAGAAAAATCGTTGGAATTGCCAAATTGATAAATGGAAGTAATAAAAATAATCTAACATCAATTTACTGGAAGTGTTATCTGAAATTAACATATGTGAGATTCGTGGAAAGCCTATGAATATTGCATATTTTCAATTTTAGTGAACATTTTTAACCTTAACATTTATGATATACCTCTTATATAATTGAACGGATCTGAATCCACAAATTTAGGAAATCCGGAAAACCACTATCCCTATCACAATAAAGATATCTGAATGAAGCTAAAACGGAACGAATAATACAGCAGAAGAAAGAAACATATGAATTTGCGCTATGACTAACGCGTCAATTACTTCGCGCATTATGAAATGGTACGTGCAAGCAATACATCTGCACGATTTATGCAGTCTTTGCTAAATGCATATTATAAATATGCTGTCATATGCAAGACTTCTGCATTATAGATTAATGCACATTATAAATGTGCATGAGTCATGCATCATAGAGTAATAATGCATCATTGCATCAGATTAACATGTAATTGTTACACGTTTAAGAGAAAATATAGAGATATGGCATATATATATATATATATATATATATATATATATATATATATATATATATATATATATATATATATATATATATATATATATATAATGTTGACCTAATATAAAATATCTGAAATGACCTGATGTAGAATTAACATATCTGGGCTATCCTATAAAATATCTGTGCTTACCTAATAAAACTATATATAATATATTTGAGCTACCCTATAAAATATCTGAGCTGACAAATTTAAAACTGGCATTGAATAGCTGACCTAAACTGAAGTTCTCTACACATAGATGAGTTTGCATCATAACATATGATGCATATACTTATAAAAAGCGTGCACATGGATTTAATCCATATACACATAAACATGCATTATTATGACTACACGCTATGACGGACAATAAATACAGTTAATCATACAATGCGTATGATTAATGCATAACAATTTACACATCATTTGACAATGCATATTTGTAATGCGTGATCAAAAAATGCATAAATATAACCACACATTACTACGCGCAATTATTCACGCGTCATTTGAAAAACGCGTAATTATAATAATGCTGAAAAAAGCCACTATGTGCTTATGTGTCCAACTAATTTAGTTTCCCAAAAACTTACAAAGAATAGAACATCACGATTTTGCTGTTGCAGATTGTTTAATAACTGTTCAAAATTACTATTAAACAGCCGAAACTACAACTATGAGTGTTATTAACGGAAAATAATGTTAATGATTGATAGCGGTTTCTAGACAAGTTGAATGACTTCAGTGTCATGCAGAATCTTAAAATTTGAAGCACTAATTTCAGATTATCGTTTTAATTACGTAAATCTCATAATACTGAACATGAAGATAATATTTGCAGGAAGATAAGTAGAATGTGCAAAATCTGATGGATTGTAACTGGATATTGACTCCGATTTGTGTGATTTTGTAGTTGGTCATCTCCTCTGACATGACAAGTCATGATGATGTCCATGCACCTAGGAGATGTGTAATGCATTCCCCTCGGACCTGACACCTCATGCGCCTAGGGGAGTGAAGCTGAAAAAGTGCTTGTGAATTGGTCGATGGCCATCTCCTCGGACCTGACACCTCATGCGCGTAGGAGATGTGTAATGCAATCCCCTCGGACCTGACACATCATGCGCCTAGGGGAGTGCTGCTGGTAAAACAGATTCATTATCCCGGTCATCTGCTGTTGCTGACTTAGGCAGCAATGACCTGCAGTCAAATTAGGTTCAAAATATTCAACCGCTTACCCGTATAGTCACCTTGAAATTTAGTCTGGGAAATTATGTTTTAAGGTGTTAAAATCAATTCTAATGTGCATACAAAGTGGGCAGAATTTAGCTACGAATTGGCAAGGCATATAGCTAGAAATGGATCCGTGAATTAACAACATCATCTAGATCATCTGGTCAGGAATTGCTATTTGGCATCACCTAATGAGCATAACCACGATTATCCCAATTTCTTCCCACCTGATAAGAACATATATATGCCCAAGATATATTGTGCCAAGACAAAGTAAACATAAAAGGTTTCTTAAACACTTAGCAATCTTGGTCATGCAACGGGTTCTGACTGGTAAAAGACTTAAGCATTTATACGGGAATTCATTATGATGCGGATTAAACAACATGCGGACGATTACTGACATTATACTGGTGATATTTGTGAATACATGTAAATGTCGACATCTGTTCTGAATGAGATGAGAGCAGCCCTACCAATCCTGGTATACCGTACCATACTAGAAGGGAATACTTTGTCATCGGCAAAGGTTAATGCAATGAGCATCACTATCCACCACCACCGACACCACCATCACCATTTTTTAAATGAAGAGAGCAAAGTATTGTCTTAAAATAAGGTCAAGAATAAAAAGTAATATCACGGTGGTACATGTTCACAGTAGTTGTAATACATATAATAAATAAATAGCCTTGGCAATAATACTTGAATGTTCAGCACATAAAATTGATGAGATTAGACAAGTGTAGATTCGCTCACTACATAGGGAACACGGAAAGTATTCAACTGACATCAGAAAAATTGCTGGATTTCTTGACTGATCGGAATTGTTACAGTTGCAGATTGAAATGGGACTATGTCCTTATTCTCACCCCTCATGAAAAGTGGTAACTCGCATTTATTTCTTTTATTTGATATTACCTCTTTCTTCGTATGACGAAAAAACCACCCCATTATAGCCTTACTTATTAAAATGTTGTAGACATTGAATTTAAAATTGCAGTGTTTTAACCAGATTTTGTGGCAATCCGAAATCCCATAGTAAACTTATGGGAGGGGTTAGGATCAAGACATAGCCTCTAAGCCTGCAATGACATATAAATATACCACGAAAAGAGATATACAACGTGTAGGACTGACGAGTGCCTAATAATTTGAAAATGTCAAAGCAAATACCTCGAAAATAGATCAGAAATTAAAAATGAAGTTAAAATCAACTTAATTTGATTTAAAATCTTTAAAATATAGTCTTACCTATCAGGAAATGATAAAAATGTGATCTAATTTTCGGTTGTCAAAAATTCAAATGGAGGACAATTTGCGCCATTCGAGTAATACTCTAGTAGCCCACGTCCTTCTCGAGAATTAAGCAGCAAAATCGTAAAAAATAATTTTGAAAAAAAAAAGGTTTTTAAATTTAATTAAGTACTCCTGAAACCATTTGTAGTAACTTAGCTACATATAAAATGTTATTCACCCAACAAAGGTCTTGAATCGGCCTGTGGAACCAGCGGCAGGTGCTCGCGTTTCAAGTTCCAAGGTACGACGTAGAAACGGCAGGAATCAGCTAGCCCGGCAGCCACGAAACGCGAACTCCAGGATTGCGGGATACCGCCAGCACCACAAAATCATTGTTAGCTCACCTGGCCTGAAAGGCCAAGTGAGTTTATGCCATCGCGACCGTCCATCGTCTGTCGTCCGCCGCCCATTGTCCATCGTCCATCAACTCTTCCTTTAAATGACTTCTCAAGAACCACTGGGCCGATTTCAATTATATTGGGTGGAAGCATCCTTAGGGCATAGGGATCAAAGTTTGCTCAAACGAACCCGATCGGCCAATTTGGCTGGTGGCCATCTTGGATTTTGTCTGATTTTAGGAAACATCTTTAAAAATCCTCTTCTCCGAAACTGCTGAAGGGATCGATTCAAAACTTACGAAATATCATAGATCTAGATTAAGTGCTGAACCAAGTTTGTTCCCAGGAACTTGATTGGCCAAATAGTTCTCCAGCCATCTTAAATGACCTAGTTTTCCACACTTCTCCAGAAGTAATGAAGGGATCGGGCCAAAATGTTGTTCAATAGAAGTTGAAACAACAAATACATGGCCCCTTTGGACAAATCAAATGTAGCTCGTTTGGCGGCCATGTTGGATTTTTTATTTGATTGATTTTGAAGCCGAAATTGGTTTTATATATGTTTTTGAGTATGCTGATTTCAAATTTGTCACTTTTGAAACTGTCCGATAAATGGTTTAGCGGACATCCTTGATAGCTTTCCTGCCAAAACTCTCATACTAAAGCAATTGGAAAAGTAAGATGTCTTCTCGAGAACCGCTTGGCCGATTTCAAGTATATTTGACAGGAGTCATCCTTAGGGCATAAGCATCCAAGTTTGTTCAAATGAAGCTGATCGGCCAATTTTGCCAGCGGCCATCTTGGATCTTGGCCTATTTTGAGAAATGTCTTTAAAAATCCTCTCCGAAACCGCTTGGGGCACTGATTCAAACCTCATGAAATATGATCTAGGGGAAGAACTGAACCAAGTTTGCTCAAGGGAACTTGATTGGCTAAATAGTTTGGCGGCCATTTTGGATGACCCAGTTGTTGCGAAAATGACTTCTCCAAAAACGCTGAATGGATCGAGCCGAAATTTGGCAGATATGATTAGGGACTAAGGGCCATTAAAGTTTGCTCAATGGAAGTTGATAAGTAAAACTACATGGCCGCCATTGACCAATCAAAATGTAGCGTGTTTGGCGGCCATATTGGATATTTTTATTTGATGAATTTTGAAGCCGGTATTGGTTTTTAGGTAGGCTAATTTCAAATTTGCAATTTTCGAAACTGTCAGATAAGCAATTTGCCGGCCATCTTGGATCTTTTTCCTGCCAAAAACTCCCATACTAAAGCAATGGGAAATTTAAAATGTCTTCTTCTCGAGAACCACTTGGCCGATTTCAAGCATATCTGACAGGATGAATCATTAGTGAATAGGGATACAAATTTATGCAAAGGAAAATTATCGGCCAATTTGGCCCAGGGCCAACTTGGACTTTGGCCTACTTTTAGAAACGTCTTTAAAAATCTTCTCTGAAACTGCTTGGAGGGAGGGGGGGGGGGCTCGGTGCAAACCTCATGACATATGATCAATGGCAAGAGCCGAACCAATTTGTTCTCGAGGGAACTTAATTTGACAAATGGTTTGGTGGCCATCTTGGATGACCTAGTTTTCGCAAAACCGACTTCTCCGGAACCTCTGAGTGGATCAGGCCGAGGTTTGGCAGATATAATTAGGGCTGTAACATCATTAAAATTTGTCCATCGAAAGTTGATATGTCAAAAGACATGTCTGCCATGAATCAAACAAAATCTGCTGTTTTTGGCGGACATCTTGTCTTTTCTGCAAATTTATGTGAAAAACATGAAAAGATTTACTTAACCACTGGGACAATTTTAATTGTCAAAGATCATGTTCGAAGACACACCTTATTTCCTCTCTTTATTAGAAGAGGCTTTATACCATTTCTTTATGGCCATACATCGCAGATTTACAGTTACTTCAGTAAATGTTCTCTAGTTTTTATTATTATTATTATCATTATTATTATTATTCCCACATTTAAAAAAAACCCATCAGCGATATGGTAATCGTCTCCGTCCATCTGTCCTTCTGTCCATCTGTCCGTCCGCCAGTCCGTCATGCTATCTCCTCCCAAACCATTGGGTGGAATCAAATCAAATTTGGGATGTGGGTTACCCATATGATTCCGCTTTGCAAAACGATATTCAGATTTAGCTCCGGCGGCAGTCGAGCGTGGCAGGGGTCAAAAGGTCAAATAAATTGTAATGCAACTCCTCTGAAATCGTTAGACGGATCTCAACCAAATTTGATATCTGATTTACCCATATAAATGTAGAGTACATGAGCACATTTACATTTTGGGTGTGAGGTCAAAAGGTAAAAAGTTGATTGTAATGCAACTCTTCTGACACTGTTGGACGTAATTCAATCAAATTTAGTATGTTTGTTACCCATATCAGTGTGGAGTGGATTGGCACATGTTACCCATATGATTCCGGAGTGCAAGATGCCATTTAGAATTGGCTCCACCCCCAGGGGGTGGAAGAGGGTCCAAAAGGTCAAATTTGAACCTGCGGAAATCTATTGTAACGCATCTCCTCCGAAACAATTGGACGGAATTCAACCAAATTTGGTATGTGCTTTACCCACTTCAATGTGGAGTGGATGAGCATATTTACATTTGGCACAGCCCCAAAGTGGTGGGTGATGGGGTCAAAAGGTCATGGAATTGATTGCAATGCAATTCCTCTGAAACCGTTTGACGGAACTCAACCAAATTTTATATCTGAGTTACCTATATGATTGCGGATTGAAAGAAGCCATTTAGATTTGACTCCACCCCCAGGGGCGATAGAGGGTTCAAAAGGTCAAATTTTAACCAGCGGAAATTTATTGTAACGCATCTCCTCCGAAACAATTGGAATTCACCCAAATTTGGTATGTGTGTTACCCATATTGATGTGGCGTGAATGGGCACATTTACATTTGGCCACGCCCTAGGATTGGGGGATGGGTCAAAAGGTCATGAAATTGATTGTAATGCAACTCTCTGACACTGTTGGACGGAATTCAATCAAATTTAAGATGTCAGTTACCCATATCAATGTGGAGTGGATGAGCACATTTATATTTGTCCCCGTCCCCAGGTGTGTGGGGTGGTGTCAAAAGATCATAAAATTGGTTGTAATGTAACTCCTCTGACACTATTGGATGACATTCAATCAAATTTGGTAAGTGGGTTAACCATATGATTACGGTGCAAAGGTACGTTTAGATTTAGCTGCACCCCCAGGGGGTGGGCTGTTGGGTGTGTCAAAATTTCAAAGCGATGATCGTGGGGATTTGTGATGACGCGTTATCGAGCAATCTAATTATTATTATTATTATTATTATTATTATTATTATTATTATTAGGATCTCGTTATTTCGGATTCAGTCGGTTGTAACGGGTATACGATAGTTTAAAACAATAGCAATGGATTAGCTATTCGCATGAAATGAATGTTTAGGCATTTATAGAGGGTTTTGACGAGTAAAACCTTTTAACTGGATGATTCCCAACCACTTTTCAGCAATGTTCTCGCATCTACAATAGATTGGCAAGGCTCGAGTTAAAAAACTAAGCTCTTAAAGCTTTTAACTCATACTCATGATCTGCGCTGCTATTGACTGATTTTTCAGACCACTACTTCTAGGGGAAAGTGTATTATAATTTTGTAGAATGACCTGCGACTCCAGGGTTCTGATGGGGCCATTATACCTGACAAAATCCTATGCTGTTGTCAATATATTTAAGCTATACCTTGTCTGGAGTATGGCCTGCCTTGCAGCTGACCTATGCTTTGGCTATGATATGGATGGCTTTGCAGATAACGTCAGCTCATTAGTGTATTAGGTCACGCCCCTTTGACGGTCTCGGGTCACTACATATGCCAAAGCCATCTGAGATTATCAATAGATTCGACCTACATATGGTGACGATAAAAATCAATATAAAGGCAGTTAGGCTACAAACTAATATCTTAGACCACGCCCATTTTATGGGTCATTAGGCCTAACAATGAGCCAACTTGCGTCAATAGAGCCGACCTAAGCCAGGGCGACGATATAGATGGCCTTACCAGTGCGACAGTATAGACACAATTAAGCCACGCACCAGACCGTAGGCCACACCCCTTTCATTGGTTTTAGGCCAGCTGTCTTCAATAGATCTGTCCAGTGCGACGATATGAACGTCAATCTAATGAGCCTAAACGTGTAACAGGATCTTGTACCAGGGCGATATGGACGTCGGTCTGATTAGCCTAGAGGTGTTACGTGATCTTTTACCGGGAAACGATATGGCCGGCCTTACCAATGCGATGATATAGACGTCAATCTGATTAGCCTAGACCATGCCGACAATATGGACATCGATCTGATTGGCAAAGACGTGGCACGTGCCATTGGACACACATTTAACACTTTCGAAGATCATTGCAACTGTCAATCATCCGCACATGCCCGCACATATACATCACCAAAACAGCGATGATATGGACATCGATCTGATTGTTTGAAAGCTGGTCACGTAGCCTGTGACGTCATCTCATATTAGGCCACACCCACATAACCATATATGGATATGGGTGGTGACCATTAAAAAAATCGATAAATCTAGGTCACCACGCATGTCCGTATATGGTCAGGTCAGCGTGGCCTATATGCAAATGAGATGACGTCACAAGTCACATGCCCGGATCTCAACCAATCAGATCGACGTTCATAGGGTTGCTCTTCTACTTACTCACGCTTTAACTGGTTGTGATTCATTTGCCGAGACCATCAGAGTTGGCAAGACAACCGCAGTCGTTGTGGCTCGTAAAGCTATAGATAGGATAAGGTCGATGGCAGATATTATTAAAGTCAACAGGCAAGCGGCGGGTTCATGGGCTACAGCATCTAGACACCATGTTCGACCATTACGGAGTGCTGTAAGCGGCAATGTGCGCAGAAGTCTGGGGAAAAATGAGGCGCACCAAAGCTGTGTAGTTGCCCCCACCACGCCCAGACAGTTGAGACATTTGAACACAACGGTCGCAGAGCACACTATCAGCGTGCTCAATGGTACAGTGCCATGAGTGAAATCCACCTCCTAACAATTCAGTAGGCAATGAATGAAAAAGTGGATAATACAAACAGATTCCCACTCCGGGGAATTCCACAGAACTTGGAAGATGGGGTACTCTGTTTTCCAGAACACATCCTAAATTTGGTCAGGTGTGGCTGCGCATCAAAGTGAGCATGTAGATGTGGGAATCCACTTTTGTAATCCAAGTAAATAAAATGTGATAAAATGTGTAAGTGAAATATACTACAATACAGTTACGTGAGTTTCTAAAAAGACCAAGGGGCGATTTATTGTTTTAAATTACAGAATATTATTAATATAAAATTCAAGCTCATTTTCAAATGCTGTCAAAAATGTGGTTGAAATGTGTTAAAATAATGTCCTTGACATAAACTCACGAGTGCATAGCTATGTATATCGGGGTATTTGCACAGGTATTGTAAGTTTCGTTCAAACGGGATCTTAAAATTTGAAAATCTTTACAAATTTGTGTATATTTTGAAGTAAGCTATCCATATGACCACGTTCATAGTACCATCAACCTAATCGCAATCACCTATAACATAGGAATACACGTTAGATTTATGAAATTTTCATTATTACTTACAGAGATATCAAATAAAAAATGCTCAAGGGTGACACGATGGCATCAGTCAGATTTAATATTGCCAGGTTTTAAGGTACAAAAACTGCAAGAAATGTCGTGTGAACGCTAGTGCTCGATTACTCCTAAAAGCATAATTCGGATAACGACTAGATTTATTCAGCTCTAATCACAATGTTATCAAGTGTAGACTGTCTTAGTACTGCGCTCTCCAGGGAAATGATGGTCACTTTATGTGTGCAATTGATCCTATATGATTGTTTTCTGAGGCATCTTTTGGTGCCAAACGTTATCCAAAGCGACCCCCACCCACCCCTTTAATCTCGATGAAAAGCAGGCAGTTTATCTAAATATTGACCGATTTAGATAATTTTAGTTTTAATTTTCGAAATCCAAACTGGCTATCATATGCCTCAATATTGTCCCTCACACCCACTATGAGGTGAGATCGCGATGAAAATCAGAGAGTTTCTCTAAATATTGACAGATTTAGCCAATTGAAGTGTGCAGTCACATATGTCTAAGCATGCCCAGTTTGAAGAAATAATATTCGAAATCCAAAATGCCTACCAAATGATTCAAAAGTATTAATGACCGACAAAACAGTGAGCTTTTTTGGTAAAAGTTAAAATACAACATTTTAAATGGTATTCATATTTTAACAATGGAACTATCGACATGATGCGTTCAAGATTCTCATATGATTATCCTCAATTAAGAAATTAATGTTCACGATTTAACTGAGATCGCAATATGACCGTAATCTAACAAGACACTAATTCCAAGAATCGTTGTATAACCTCTCCAATATTATTATCGTGTACTACATCTTAGGTCAGTATTAGTCAACATCCTCTGTTCTAATTCATGACAATATAATATGCCAATATTGGTCCTCAACATATATGTTTTGCTTAACTGTCTATCCTCATCTTGGAACGTATATATATTTATACTAATTCATCAAATATCAATGTCATCACTGGCCCATCTATGTTCATGAATCGTCATCTATCTGAACATTCATCACTTGAAAGAACATCATCATCTGATTCAGAGTCATTATTTTCATCTTTAACATCAAACAAGAATCCAATCATCTCATTTGGAATGTTATTGGTAGCTGGATCTATATTGTGAAAGGCAGGCTCGGTTTCTATAGACTCAACTAAGCAGCTTGACACTCGAGATAGCTTATCTTTGTCTGGAAGTGCCACACCTTCATACATGCATGCAACAACTGTCACCAGGTATCTTCACACCCTTAGCCCGGTTATACATAATGTGGAAAAATAAAAGTCAATCATATCATCCATGTTAACATATGTTAAACCCAAACTTGACTGCAGGTGCATCAAGTGAATATTTTCTGCAGCTTCTTGAAGATTTGGAATTTTGAACACCTAAAGAAAAGTTGCTTTCACTCCAAGTCGCTACATGGAAAGCTAGAAGGCATCCACATAGGTTCTAGCGAAGCTGTCCCGCCAGTGCCTCTGCATTGTGGTAGGAACACCACCCCCACCCCCACATCCCAGTTTGGCTGTGATGCACCCGGCTGGATGCATAGCGAACCCCTGCTTTCAGTAACAACAAATAGCAGGAGTATGTATACATTGGTATCATCACCTACGACACGTGTGCCAGCATGTCGTGCAGGAGCGTAGACAGCAGAAAGTACTAGCCTTGGATACGCCTCCATGTGGAATAAACGGAGTTAATGAATATCGGTTCTTGGCCCAGGTTACTTTGCCGACAAATGCATCCACTGACTATCCTACTCCAGAGTTGTGTCACCTGCTGTTTGTTGGCATCGCTGGTGAGAAAGGTATTCCAGTATTTTAGTTTTGGTAATTGTTGACTGAGGTCCGAGATTCTCCTTTCCATACCTTTTTTCTGGTCGGCCTTTTGACAAGTACACCTGTCCTGTCATTGAGCAGTAATCATCAAATACAATATGAAGAGTAGTATCTAGTAGCGATAGGAGGTAACTCACCATCTTTTCTGCCATGGGAAGGAGCAAGATATTTGATGAGATTATACGAACCACCCATCCATCCATCCACCCATCCATCCACCAACCCATCCATCCATCCATTTTCCACATCTTTAGTACCTTGCTCAATTACATTTATTTATTTTATTATTTTCTCTTTTTCCCTTTTCTTTTTTATGACTCCTCCTCCCCTACACCGGATTCATTATCAAACTCATTTGAGCAAGATACAGGCTCTCCTTTCCCTTATTTTATTAATTTCTTCTTTATTTTTTATTTTTCATTTATTTTTATTTTTTCGTTTTTAGTACGTTGCTCAATTACAAAAAAAGTATTTTTTACATGAATATCAATATGTAAAAACACGCAAAAGGAAATACACTGAATGGCACCAACATTAAATATGTATGAGTAATTTGTTATCTTGTACTTGACATAGGGCTTCGCCCACAGTCCATCTAAGAACAAACCTATCAGTTCGATCAGCAGTCAGAGACCACTTCCAGTCCTGCTTTAATCTGCTTCTGATCTTACTTTTATATGTTAATAAAACATCACCCGCCTCATCTTAATTAGTATGAACTTGGCTAATGATATCAAATATGTATTTAATTTATTCGTGTAACATATATTGGCATGATATCTGTCTCCAAAAATATGTACATGCCTATTTTTATTAGCCGATCATTAAGAAAACATAACAATGGATTTGCTTTTAAGCAATCAAAAATACAGCGTTCAAATGTATTTTGCAATTTGCAGAATTCACATAATGTATCATTTCTCTGTTTCATATGCCACAGCAGTTTATTCGTAGTAACATAATGATTAAACTGTTATATTCCATCTCAGAATATTCATTTTCAATATCATCGAAAAATAGATAACAAAAGAAACATTCGAAATTGATGCAAATATCTGGAAAGTGATTTGACCACCAATCACAATAGGCCTACTCTTTTGTTTTGTCTCTATAAATACCTCTTTTTCTTAAATAAATAATTTAAAAACTTATTTTCATATTTATCTAAAATATATAACTGCCTCAGTGTCATTTTCTTTGGTAGCGTTTAGTCTTTCAATCCAATATTTTGGTATGCGTCTGATTATTTTATTACAATCACTAACACAAATTCTCACTGAACAATTATTACTGTCTGAATACATGTCATAAGCAGTAAAAAATATATTCCTTAATTTACAAAATATGTCCTTTACAAATAGCTGTTTGGCATCAACAAAACGCCTGGAGGAAAGAGTGTTGCCAGATTCATCCACAGTAAACTTAATATTAAATAAACATTGATCGAGTATTTCTGACAAACTCAAATCCTCCATATCTCTTTGAATATTTAGATCATGTCAGGCTTTATAAACACACATAAGAAAAGGACTAGATGCATTAATATTGTCGTTTATTTGGTTTAAACATAATCTCATTTTTGTTCTAATGGAAACACAATAAGACATGCGACATGTAACCGTGTCTGCCATAAACATAAGCATATAATACAATACATACATCAAGGTGGCGGTTTCTCTGAATTAATTAAAATTCTATCACGCCTAGTTTGCATTATCTCGCCGTTCGGCCCTCTTCGACGCCAAGAAAACGTTGCTGAGAACGGGTAAATAAACCTATAACAAACCACACAAGGACCTGTTTTCAAAATATCATTCAATAAATTACTACTTGGAATATTGTGTGCGGATCTACAACTGTCCTTATTTAGTGGATTTAAGATACAATTCCAATCTCCACCCATGATGGATAACACTCTGGGCTTCACTGTTTCGAAAAAGGATACATAATTCACACCAAAAGTAGAGACAGATGCAGCCAATTAAATGCCCACTTAATTCGTTTTAACATAGTAGCAAACCAAAACTGTCCACACTGCGACTATATAGAAGATAACAACCTCCACCTCTTTATATGCAATCATCGCAAAAACCCAAGATGCAAGCTCTTAAACGCTCTAAGACCTCTTTCTCCGTATGACCTGTCAGTGAATATACTGCTAAACCGAGATGCTGACCTCGAAAATAACCAGAATATATTTATATTTAAAAATGTCCCTGAATATATTCGCAGTACCAAAAGGTGTGATCAAAGATAGGATGTATGTTCGCACCGAAATGCATGGAGATGGAAGTTTCTGGGTTGGAAGCCTTTTTTAGTTGTGACATTGAATTGGGGACATGTGTCTCTTGTTCAGTTTCATAGATCAAGAAACTATATTGACTTATGCTTTATGAAATCGTCATAATTTGAGATTTGTTTCGTTTCATTGCACCTGGGCGCACGACTTAGGCCTCTAGAAGCGTTAAATTTCTTCAGTCGCGTCTTGGGGAATTTTGGTGTGAATTAAGGTGCTTAGCCGTTTATCATCATTCCATAGACATTGACAATTAATTGTACAAATAATTGGCAAAATTAGAGGTAGTAAGAAAGCCATTAATTCTCATCTGTCGCCGGGGGCGAGGTTGTGGGGTTGTGATCTTTGATTTTGATATCAATTATTTTCTCTTTATGTCTGCTCCCCCTCGGCCTACTACTCCCTCGTTTTATTGGTCGAAGCTCCTCGTCTGCACCGCTGGAGCTTGATGGTGGCGGTCACTTACGCTTGGTAGTTAATCGTCACAATCTATCTTTGTATTGACGATATCCTCCTCAGTATCGCCCTCATCACTAAACAGAAACACGCCATCGTTCTCCTGAGCGTCATATGTAGAAATGTGATCAGAGTAGTATCCATTCTCACCAACCTTATCATACCCGAAATCAGTCGATAAACCGTTCGCATCATTTGTATTAACCATACCGCGTTCACCAATTTAATCATTCGCATTCAATAGAAAATCTTGAGAAGCTAATTGTGTGTTTTCATTTGCGACCCCTGATAATAATAATGGACCGTCGCTTTGCGTGTTTTCAGATAGCTCATCTGCATCACGTGACGACGAAGATGGGTCTGCACCAATATCCTGTTTATAAGCTTCTATGGTAGCCAACAGTTGTACATTCTTAGCCTTCCCATCTATACGAGCAGCACGTTTATCATACTCTTGACACATGTCTGTTACTTTTGGTTCAAAACGCTTATTAAAGTTCACATTACGGACATGGAAATCTAATTCTGCATCTGGCTGCATCTCAGCATCCTCATCCTCATCCCCTGTATCAGTATCTTCATTCGCGTTCACACAATCAGCAGATGTATGGCCATATATACCACACCTCTCACACATCTTAAAACCTCTAGGTACATGCCCAACTCAGTTACACCGGTGATACGATACAGTCGTGGCCGACAGATTCACACTTCCAACAGCAATTTCTTATATATTTTTAAATACAAATGTCACAGTCTTTCAATCTCGAATTGATTTTGGCAGGGATCACTTTATCAAGCCGGTTTTTGATAACCGATCACCTGTTTCGACAGGAGAGTTAACGTAACGCTTGCGTGTAATGTCCATTACAGTACCGTATTTTGAAAGAAATTCGCTAATATCCATATCAGAAACAAAAGGGTATAAATATTTACGCACCAATGCCCCTGCGTTCACGTAGGCTCACCGTGCAGTGCCATGCTGTCCATTTCCCAATAAAGTGAGGGGAATGGCCGCGTCCATGTTGACTACCAATGCAAATTAAATAATAGTTCAAAACGTATCAAACAGGAAATATATCACAAAATTAATAATCTAACCACCTTCCTTAAGTCTTCAGCTTCAAATGCATCTAAATGTTCTCAACAACAACGCTGTAATTTCTTCCGAAATCACCAAAGCCAACAGAGCAAAATCTTGTGACATACACTGTCCGCCGTTTTATTTATTTATTTTTTTATTTATTTATTTATTTATTTATTTGTGTTTTCATTAATCACAGGTTGTGAGGGTCCATGTGACGTCTACATCGTTTTAACAGGCTCAGATACAATGGTTGAGGTACCTTCCTTGATGATGGGAGCTCGCAATGGATTAGCAAATTTTTTTGCTGCTCTTAAATTGCAGAATTGTGATACGCGCGTATCAGTGTGTACCTACGGAACAACAGTAGTTGAACAGATCATACCAAATGGTGCTCTCAACGCGGGCTTGATTGTAATGGTAGGCGGTATTTCTCGTCTAGATCTTGGCATTGAATGCGCGCGCATATCCAGCCAAGCCAATAGAGGCCTACGTCCTGGTGTGTGTCAGTGCATGGCGCTCATTGTATTCGAGGACCCGCTGGGTTTTGGCGGATCAGACTTCACTAACGCTTCTAGAGCTCAAGTAGCCATGGCAAGAAATGAAGGCTTTTGTAGAATCACACTTACCACATTTGGTGATAACGTATATGCTAACTTGATCCAGGATTTTGCGGATATCGGATATTGGCTCGATATCACAGGAGACTTCACCAACTTTCAAGCACGCACCAATCCTTTCGAGGATATACTCTGGAACCAACTTCAGTGTTGCCCGGAGGGTAAGTCACATCAGTAATATTGATTACTAAGCCGCATTATTTGTCTCATAGTCAGAAACTGTGTTATTATGGGAGCAAAAGCTGCTGGTGCTTTTGCACCAGATTCATAAGGTACATACTGATTTCCTAAAAGAAGAAAAAAGGAGTAGAACTTGAATGGTTTAAATCCCCACATTGGCAGCAGAAAATTGAAAAAACCATTGTTTCAATATAATGGTGAACACCTAGATGGGTCTAGCGTGGTTTATGGTGTGCCGCAGAAACCAATCTTAGGAGCACTATTGTTTTCATTCATTTACTGTTATTAACCCTTGCCATGGACCGACTTTTCTGGTGTATGTTCATGAGGGGATGCGCTGGGGGCTATTGCCATCTAAGACAGTAACATCTCCAGCGACATTACCTCGGGAATGTATACCAGTCTACCTCCAGTAAAACTGCAAAAATAATAAATCTTGGATCTGGCTGATGGGTATTTACAAACACACACAACCATTGGCAAAGGAATGCGACACTGCAGCTCGAAATTGACTCGATTGTTTCAGAAGCAAAATGAAAGGTACTCTTGAATATTTTGAACCTGGCTTGATTGGAGGCCATTGCTCACGGTCCCAATCCACAGAAACAATAATAATTACTATGTAGTTTATATTAATCTATATGGCTGGAACAATATTAGTAGCCAAATATAATGATTTAGTCCTTGTTTTGCAATTTCTTAAACTCCTATAAAGTGTAGGGGACATTACATATGTTATCCACCCTCCCAAAAAGTGGATGGGACATGCCACCCCTGTCGCCCACCAAATGACGCCCATAGTCTTGTGGGATTACGGCTCGCACTCAAACTATTTCTGTGGCGCCGGGCATCACTTACGCCAGGTATCAGACTTGGTGTGTGTCCCATAGCGGCTTCTACCAGTTCCTCGCGCATTCGTGTGAACAGAGACTATTTTACGTTGCGCACTGGTACTCCTTGCGCCAGCTTGCGGACGTATGCTGTTTTCCCCTCGCTAAAGAGTAGCAAGTAAAGCCATATGCCTACTTCAGTATGCCCTTATTCCAGATTAAGTGTCTCTGTAAAAGACTGTGGCCGTGTTCTCACTGGAGAGTTAAGCAGGAATAAAGCCATACCTCAGTATTGCGTTACGCCGGTTAAGTCTCTAGTGAAAACACAGTATTTGAAACTAAATTTCACAGTGGCCGAGCGTGGGTACAGATAGCTGCGTTCATAGACGAAGATTCCAAACTATTTATCAACGCTCAGGTAGTGATTTGCCTAAGTTCGCACCTGTGTTTTGTTATAAAACACAAGGCTAGTTTCAGTAATAAACATGTCAAAATTCAAAAAATTAGAAAATTAACGCCAATGCGCCGTCATCCTGCGTTC